>VZDJ01000246.1:2404214-2516527 GCA_008694505.1 Cyanoderma ruficeps
TTTCTTTGGCTGAATCAGGAGGATTGTTCAGCACTGTTACCTGTTTGTTGTTTTCATTATGCTGATACACAGTGATCCCAAAAAAGGATCTGAGCTGTGCTGGGCTGTGTACTAATGCTGAGCAAGGGAACCATTTGATGCCACTAACCCTCCTTTTTTTTATTATATTAGATCAGTTCTTTGGGTGTTTTTTTTTAATTTTTAATTTTATTCTGTAGCTGGGGATAATCTCACGGACTTTATTCTCCAATGAATAAGGTAAACATATTTCACCACTTTCTTCTCTTCACTGTAAAGTTTGAGGCAAAAGCCCACAAAATATTGAGCATGAGTTTTATGTGAAGCTATGAAAATACTTAACAGTGAAAGGATTATGGGCAAATTGAGGTTCAGTGATTCAGATTAACAGCTGTGTTACATTATTGATTGAGTATGCGTGTTCTATCTTTGCTAGGCTCTCTGAAGAGATCTTCAGAGGGAAATGGAGGGAAAATATCCTTTGTAAATTTTTATTCTAGAAGCCTGTTAATGTTTGGTTATGGTGGAAGTTGCCATTAGCTGACTGTGTCGGTTTTTGCTGGGAGCAGACGTGCATTATCTCTTGGCTGCTGTTCTGTTTTGCATAACAGGAACACAGTGACTTTTATCTGTTTATTAATTCAATATAAGGATTTCAAGTGGACGTGTTCAGAAAAGCAGAAAGTGTGTGAGGAGAACTACAGGTGATATTGGCTGTGATGATATTGAATGCAGTGGTTACATCCTGATAAATTGGGATCTCTTACGAAAATTCCTGTCTTAAAGTGTCAGGTTTTGATTTGACTGTTATGGCACTAACTTTTTGCTTGGCTGCTTGATGCTGGCCCTTTGTGTTTCTCCTGGTATGATTTTACAAGGACCCTAGTTTTGCTTCCATTTGTTGCATCTTTCCCACCTCTTGTAAGGTGCCGGTACGTTTTAGCAACAATGTGAACTGTTCTCTGATGCAAATGAAATCTTGATTTAAAAAACCCAAAAAACCAAAACCAAACCCAAAACAACTAAAACTACCGTAAACAAACAAACAAACCCCACCAAAACTTTCAACGGGGTTCATGTAATGGGATTCTATTTTGTATTTTAGGTGAGAATCTGCGACCATAGGTTGTCCTGGTTAGCTCTGGAACAGCATCCTGATGGTGCCCGGCTCTCTCCACGCTCCTCTGCCTGTGGAGGTAACACATTCCGTGCCTTTCCCGACTCTCCTCCCACTGTGGGTCTGCCCAGAAGGACGTGACAACCCCATTCTTAATGGATCTTCCCTGTTTGCTTTTACCCTCGCTTTGTTTCCCGTGCACTTTTCGAGAAGCGGCACGAGGGCAGGTTTACTTCTCATTTAGGAATCCATTTATTGCCATTCGCTGGGTGCACAGAAGTACTGCTATTTCTTTATCTGAAGTTACTAATTCGACTTTGTGCCCCCCCTTTTCTTTCTCTTCGCAGAAAGAATTGTTAAGCACCGAAGGGACAGCCCAGGGAGGCGGTGGGCCACTGTCCCTGGAGGTGTTTACGGGAAGGCTGGACACGGCGCCCAGTGCCATGGTCTGCCTGACACGGTGGCGCCCGGTCAGAGGTTGGCCTCAGTGATCTCGGAGCTCTTTTCCAACCTCATCCATTCCCTGAGATCAAGAATTTGACTCCCGGGCCAGCCTGACCTGCCCGGGCTAAGGCAGAGCGGGACCCCCGGTAGGTGCCCGGGTCCAGCCCGCTCCCTGCCCCAGGTAGGACCCGAGGAGGAGCCGGGAGGAGGACCCAGGAAGAAGATCGTGAGGAGGGACCGGGCGGAGGAACCGGGAGGAGGAACGCGAGGCGGGAGCTGCGCGGCCGGGGCGGAGCGGAGCGGGCGCGGCGGGAGCCGTGGGCGAGAGGCCGCCATGGAGGCGTTTGCGGTGAGGGGCCGGGGCCGGGGCCGGGCTGGGACTGTGCCCGTGCCCTCACCGCTCCCTGCCCTCACCGCCTGCCCTTCTCCTCCTCACAGGGAGCGCCTGTGGCCATCGCCGTGGCCGTGGTGGCCGCGTCCGCCCTGCTGCTGCTGCTGCTCCGAGGGACGGCGCGGAGGCCGAGCGGCCCCGTCACGCTGCAGGACCCGCTCGCCAAGTACCCGCTGCGGCTGCTGGACAAGGAGGTGCCCGGGGCTCTGGGGACGCGGGGCGTCGGGGCTCCGAGGCAGTGGGTCCGCTGGTGGCCTGGCTGCCCCAGGGGATCGCAGCGCAGGGTGCGGAACGCTCCAGGCATGGCTGTGACCCCCGCAGCCGCCCCGTGATGCTCCCGGGGTAGAGCAGGGTGTGTAAAAGCGTTTATACCGCGCTCCGAACTGTTGTTTCCCGATGCTTTGTGAGTGTGAGTGCTGGCTGTGGTCGTCCCTCGGTTCCTGTCCTGGGTGCACCGTGAGAAGCAAGGCCGGCAGCCCGAGCCTTCTGCACGCCCTGTGTTGCCTGGTCCTTGGCCGCAAGCATGAAATGTGCCTTGGGCACAGGGTTTCCTGATTTTATCTATGTAAAGGTGCTGTAGGGATGGTGCAGGCAGGCAACAGTTACTCCTTGTGGAAGTAAAGAGGAGAAAATTGCTTCTGAAACTCCTGGTTATTTCAACTTTATTTTTCAGAGCCATTTCTGTATCCTTTCCCAGCATTTGGCTTGCACATTAACAAAAGAGCAGGCTTGCTAAAGCGTATTGTGTTCAGTGGTTTGAAATTCAAAGTAGTGGTGATGCTGACCTCATTCTAACTTTGGTTTTTTAGGAAATCAATCACGATACTAAGAAATTCAGATTCGGGCTACCCTCAACGAGTCATGTATTAGGATTACCTGTAGGTAAGTACTGTAAACACTTACTTACATTTCTGGTTTCTCACAGTTCTTGGACTTCTGACTGTGAATTTAAGGCTCAGAAAAGCAAGGAGTTGAAAGCCGCATCTGAATGCTGCTGTCTCAGAGAGAACTGTCAGGTTTCCCAGAGGGTTGTATTTCTGATCTTTTGTGAGTGCTTTGTCCAGTTGTGTGGTATAGGGTTAATGGAGCAGTGAAAGTGGACTGAGCCTGATCGAATTTGCCACCAGTTAGGATATAAGCCAGAGTAGCATCTGTTAAAGCTTTTTCATGTTTCTTATTTGCATTCTACTTCCATCTGATCCCCTCAATCTATTGGCAATTGCCCTCATGGTTTTGGCAAATACAGTCACACTTGCAAAGGAGAAAGGGGACAACTCTGCTGCCTGGGAAGACACTGAAATACTTACGGCCTTTTCTGTGCATGTGCTTACGTTTGAATTAAACACATTTCCATGCAACTTTATCTGGAGTTCTGTAGCACAAATTTCGGCCTAGGGTTGGCCTTCTTTCCTGTACCCTGGAATACTGATGGCACTGAACCTTGGACATTGAATCGATGATAAAAGCCTCTCTCTGATCTGCAGCTGTGGCTCTGCGCTGCTTGGCAGTTCCCTGTGCTGTATGGCAGGTGTCAGGGTCATCCCGTTCCATGTGAGCATGTCTTTGCATGCTGCGTGTTTTTCTCCAAACTCTCTTCTGGCTTCTATGGGAAAGAGCAATGGAATTAACTAGACAAATGGTGAACTAGCTGAGACTTCCTCTGCAGTGCTTGTGTTTATCCAGATTCATTCTTAAGAATTTAGGAATAAGGTGCTGAAACTATACCACTTCCTGGGAGATTCCTGCTCTGTGCTGAAAAAGGAGACGGAACTGAATGTTTCGTACAGCGTTTATATGGCAAAGATTTTCTCTGTCATTGCATGCGTAGCAGGTTACAATACCTGCCTTTCCCTCTTCTCCTCCAGGGATGAAAAAAAAAAGAGATTTTAATCCTTTCTCCCCAGGCCAACATGTTTACCTTTCTGCAAAAATCGATGGGAATCTGGTGATTCGAGCCTATACCCCAGTTTCCAGTGATGAGACAAAAGGTTATGTTGATTTAATTATAAAGGTAAGTTTTGTTTTCCTTTAATATGGATAAGTTGCTAATTGGAAGGAGGGCAAGTACTTCATTTTACTGAAATGGTTTGTTTTGATTTAGTCATCAAATTTCATCATCTCTCATTCAAATTTCATTTTCATCGGATCTTATCTTTTCCAAATAGGGTGACTGCATGGCAGACAACTCATTTCACATTGCCCTCGAGTAGTAAGTTGTATCCTGTGTATCTGCTGTGTAGCACTGAGGGATGGCAGAGGGAGAGGAGAATCACTTCTCTGGCAATATTTCAGGGATTTCCCTAATATCTTTTATTTGGCAGTGCATGTGTGGAAGTCGAGCACTCAGAGTGCTTCATTAAAAACTTCTGGGGGCTCCAAGTGTCAACTGCTTGTTATATGAAAGCCCTCATACCTTTTCTCTGTAGCCATCCCACGGGCAGCTCCACACAGCTCTTGGGCTCTGTCCATCTGTGCCAGCAGCTGCTCCGTAGACTCAGTGCCTCAGCTCTTCTTCACACAGCGATGAGGGAAGTATGCCTAGCTCTGTCCAGACTGACCTGGGACTCTGCTGTCTCTAGCACACAGCTCCAGCTCTTTCTCTGCTGCAGTCTTCTCTCTTTTTTATGCAGTTATAGTTTGCTCCTTCCTGTCCCTAGCACGGCCACCCAACCCTGTCTGTCCCTGGCAGGACCTCCTGTCCCTGCCGGCAGACTCAGACTGGCTCTCTTCCAGCCCGCTCACTCTTTTATCACACTCAGCTGTGGGGGCAAGGCTGCTCCCACTCTTGGATAATTAACACAGTTGCAACATACCAAAGTCAAGACTGTTCTCAGCACTATGTTTATCTGTCTCCTGACAATCTGTCTCCCCACATGCTTGGATACTGATTTCTTTCCCTCTAGATGCCTATGCTGCTGCTAATGCTTACTGCAAACAGCTCTAAGCAAGTCAAGCAAGGGAAATCCTTTAAGATAGGGAATGCAGGATTAACTGATCCCAGGACTTCTGGATTTCCTAATCCTTTTCGATGGAGTTTGTCCTTAGGCAAAAATCCAGGCTTTTCTTTTTTTTCTTCATGTTACAAAGGTGGTGAATCATTGTGAATTGCTTAATGCTTCTTACCTGCTTTGAAAGTTGAAAAAGCTGTTGTGTGATTTAGTGGGAAGGTTTTAGAAGGAAAAGATGCAGCAATGCTGTTTTCAGAAAGAGCAGCTACAAAAATGGGGTGACAAGGCAACAGTGAAATGAGGGCAGCAGCACATAACCCTCCTGCCACCCATCCCTGTTGTCCTGGCTGTTTGCAGGGAGCAGAGGGACAGGTGCCCAACAGTACTTTTGTTTTGGCTGCTTCCTGTTGCAAGTCTCAAGAGAGAAGTGAGAGCAAAGAACTGCCTCGATTTCTTTCTCAGGTGCTGAATTTCAGGCCTGCAGGATTGTGTTCTACAGTTTGTGGTACTGTCTGCAGGAAAGTTAGTGGCTGATAATGTGCAAATAGATTGTTCTTACAGGTCTACCACAAAAATGTGAACCCCAAGTTTCCAGAAGGTGGGAAGATGTCCCAGTATCTAGATAACATGAAGATTGGAGATACCATTGATTTCAGAGGGCCAAATGGACTTCTTGTCTATAAGGGGACAGGTACTGTAACACAAAGGTGGGAGAGTAAAAGGGAGGTATTGGTTATTTTCAGAAGTGTTTTATAAAACTTGACAACTGTAGAGGATCTTTTTCCTTAAAAGTGGAAAAGAGGAAAAACCACCTTTTTTAGACTTGATCATGAGGGGTTTGAGCTGCCAGAGTTGTTATGATGGGAGACAGTACTTTGCGTAAGGAATAAGTGATAAGCGTCTCACTCCTGGGACTGAAAGTCTGAAAAAATTGCTTTTGTATTATATGACTGAGAACTTTGCACTGGAAATACAATACCCTGGCTATACATGTGGAGGGAGGTGCTCCAGATGCTTCTTAAGCAAGTGAGATTGTGGCTTAAAGTGCTCTCTGAGAATCTCAGTGCTGTTACTGGATAACCAGCTGCCTGAGGGCCAGCTCCGTTTCATAATCAAACCAGGTCTGAGTTGACTGTGGGGAAATAAGCTCAGAGGAGGAATCCTCTTGCAGGATACAAGTGAAAGATTTCGCACTGATCTGGACTGAGAGGAGTTGTGCACTCAAGTCTCACCTCAGAGTGCTCAGCACTCCTCTGGATGCCGACCTCCTGTGATCAGCAATCTCCTGATGAATCTGTCTCAGTAGAAGGGAGGGATGTCCAGAAGATTTGTCTTTCTTAATTGACCATCTCTAGTAATTTCTTCCCATGGAATTTGTATCCATGTTTGTTTGGAAGCTAATGTACTTACAGGTTTGGAATATTTCTTCTAGGTACCTTTCTTATCAAGCCTAATAAGAAGTCTGAAGCAGAGAAGAAGTTTGCAAAGCACCTGGGGATGATAGCTGGAGGAACAGGTAAAACTAATTGCATCCCGTGGAGTGTCTAGAGAGTGAAAATGTCTCTGTACATATATGTGAGGACTATCACTGTACTTTAGTAGCAGAGTATTTACAACTGCATTTCTTTTCATTAATTTCTTTTCATGGTGGCTACACTGAGGCATTCCAGTGGTTTGAGCTCAGTCCTGGCGAGTAGCAGCCTCAAGGTTTGAATCTTAATTTACCTGTGACCTCAGAGAACTCACTTCATCAGTGACAAAAAGTATTTTAACAGATCGTCTTGAGGGTCAAATGGTGCAATATAGAATCTTGAAGAGAAAAGCCCTGCATGCAAGAATTGTGGGTTTCTTTTGGGACTGCTTGTGATAATAGAAACCCCCAGTCTCCGCACTCCATGTGGATTAGAAATCCAGAGATGTGTAGCCCTGTGCAAACTGAGATCCCATTGCAGACTGAAGGGAGGCAGCCTTAATACTGAAACTGTAGCCATGGCAAGAAACACCCACTTTATAACCATTTTGGTTTTTAACAGGAATAACTCCTATGTTGCAGCTGATCCGTCAGATCACAAACGATCCTAAGGACTCCACAAAATGTTACCTCCTTTTTGCTAATCAGGTGAGTATTGTGACCATCTCTTTGTTCTTCTTTAATAACCCACTTCTTTTTGCTGGCTTCTGAGCTTTTTAAACTGATGGCACATTTCATAGTCTTTCACACTTAGGTGTCTTCTACAGTTTCACTGAATTCCTACATTAGGGAGTAAACACTGCGACCAGATCCCGATCCCTCTTTGCTCATCTTAGTCCTTCACTGATTTCAAGGAAACAGGATTTGTTTCCACTAATCTGTTTGTACAGTTAACCTTCACCATCCTGGCCCAGGGACATTTGCCAGGGCCAAATTTGCCGTGGTCAGGGACAAATTCAGCTCGTTGTGATTTAGCCTGGATTAACAAGCCTGGATTAACTGCCATCTTTAGGACTGTGTTTAGGTGGCACAGTCTGTTTTTCTTAGTCTCAATTTACATCAGCCTGTAATGATAACAGCTATCATGGAAGGGGAAAAATACCAAATTACTTTCTTAATTTGCATAATTTTTATCATTGCATTTTGTTGTGAATGGCAGATGAGCTCCCATCAGAGGGCTCCTGGGATGGTTTGGAGCTAAACAGCACTGTCATTTTGCAGACAGAAAAGGATATATTGCTGAGAGATGAGCTAGAGGATATTGCCAAGAGGCATCCTGAGCAGTTTGTGCTGTGGTACACACTGGACAGACCTCCAAAAGGTAGGAAATGCCTTTGCTCATCCCCGTGCAACAGTCAGAGCTTCACTCTTGCTCATGGGGACATCGGGATAATGTCAAGTGTTCTTGTTGTTCCTACACTTTGAAACTCCTCAGAAAAAAACCTTACCCCACATCCTGTTTTAAAAAGGGATCTAAGCCAGGTGGGCCTTAAAAAGTGGGAGCTTATAATTAACCTCATTTGGGTCAGACGTGCTACTCAGTGTATCTCTTGGTGTATTTCAGGTTTTGGGAATTCTCATCAAAAGTTCAGCTCTGTTTTGTGCTATCTCTCAAATCAGGTCATGTTGGCATGCTGTTGGCATTAAATTGTGTAATACCTGTCAGTATTATGTGCACATCTTTGTTTTGCAGCAGCTCCAGGTTATATTCTGGTGAAACAGAGCTGCCATGTGTACGGATTAAGGCATCATTTTCCTACTTGGCTCACTTCAAACAGCAGACGCATTCAATAATACTACTGCTTGAAATAGTTTAGCATTTCTTTCCTCTTTTAATTAGTTTTCTCTTATCACTAAACAGAGCTTTTGTTATCACTGAACTTTGTCACCTCACCGCTCCACCTCAAAAACAAAAAGTACAGGTCTCAATACCTCTCCCTGCCACTGGGTGACCCCTCTTCACTGGAAAAGCCAATTCACTCCTTTTTATTCCTACCTGCTTATTTCTTTTAAATTTTATAATTTATTGTTTGAAGACCTCCATGTCTTATCAACCACATCCTTGTTATCTACATGCTTGTCATCCCTGTGGAAGGGGATCACTAGGTTTGAGCTGAGTGAGAAATTTCACCCTCTCCTGCCTTGCAGTGATGGTGCCATAACTTGATTCTTCAGCTACTTAATGAGGTTTAAAAAGGCTTCAGCCTGTGCAGAGATTCAAAGTAATTGAATGAATTTCTTTGTTGCAGACTGGAAGTACAGCTCTGGTTTTGTCACTGCAGACATGCTGAAAGCCCACCTGCCTGCCCCTGGCAGTGAGACCCTCATTCTCATGTGTGGGCCACCACCAATGATCCAGTTTGCCTGTCAGCCCAACCTGGACAAGCTTGGCTATCCCAAGAGCAGTACCTTTGCTTATTAACGTTGATGTCACCTGACACCTTTTTTGGAAGTACTGCATATTTTTCTACGGGAACAGTTGAGGTGCAGCTGTGCAGCATTTGGGGTGTGTGTGTGTTTTTAACCCCTTGATGTAATTTCTGTGGTTTATAACTTCATCATTACCTTGTGTGTTTTAATACTAAGAAGTTGAGAAATCCTCTTGAATGGTGTGGGAGTTAGTCTGATGTCTGAGATTAGTATAAAACATTAATTCTGAGGGGAAAAAAACAAAGATGAGAGGTCATCCACATGAATTTGTGTTAAATCATTCCACAGTCGGAAACGAGAGGGGAACACTCAGAATTTATTCATAACAGTCAAAAAATAAGCATTTATACCAGAGTTATGCTAACTAGGATTTCTTACTACGTATATTTAAAAGAAGAATCAATTGTTTTGTGGATTGACTATTGACAGCCAAATTAGCACAACAACACACCGAGTTGTAAATACAGCATTGAAAGAACTAGGAAATGATGTGTTTGGAATATCCCAGGGCTGCTGGAGCAGCCAGTCCCATTTGCAGTGCTGTAATAAGTCTGTTGGCTAATTGACCTGACAAAGTATTTCAAATGCCTGTGGTACTTGAGCTGGTCACTAGCACTGACTGTGTTGCCAGACTGGTACATTTAGTACCTTTTATTAAACATTAAACAGGAGTAGTTTGCTGATGCATAGACTTACTTCTCATTCTTCTGAGTTATCTTTTTTTGCAGTTTGCAGTGATTGAAAAGAGCCTGCCTTGATTTTACCACTGTGGACAGCCAAATCATGTGTTTATCTTCTAACACCTGACCATAGAGTGCAAGCTCTGTCATCAGAGACTGGTGAAGTGAGGACCAGGATAGATCACCTGTACAAAGCACCCCAGGTAGTTCTCCAAGAGCTCTTGCTGCATCCTGTGGCCAGCCCTGGAGTTTCCCTCTTTATTTGGGAGGGTTGTGGCTGGCAGTGACCTGTCCTCAGGCTATATTAGAACCTAAAGCAACACCTGCAGCCAGCAAGGAGAGAGTAATGCAAACCAGTACACAAAGTACTTTTCCTTACGATTAAGGAGATTTTTTCCTGGCATTTATCTATTTACTAACAGAGCTTCTTAACAGCTCACTAATACAGGAGGTGCACATGTAAACAGGTGCCACAAGTAATTGCTGCTCTAAAGGTGACAGCTTCACCCCCAGGCCCTCAAAAAGTGAGAGGCCGTATTTCCCTCTGATGCAGTTCTGTCTAGCCCAGTACAACAGCAACAGCTGTATTTTGTCAGGTGTTTTAAAGAAATAAATCTTTGTTTTATTCTGGTACTTTCCTAGTAGTCTGAGAGTTACCATTTCCTGCTGCAGTTGTTTTTGCCTTAGGTAAAGATTTGTGACCATAGCAGCTCATCATCCTAATAACAGCAAGGGCTTGGTGGGCAGTGTTGTGTTCCATTCTTCCCATCCTACAGTGCACTGACTTGGATATCAACAGGTGCCAGCAAAAGGGAGGAGAGTTTGAAATCCTTTCAAACTCTGGTTCTGGGGACCAGTCTGGCAAGACCACAGGAGTGGAGAGTGAGCCATTGCTGCTGCTCTCACCAGCATCCAGCTGAATTTCAGGTAGCTCTGATTAACCCCCATGATACAATTATGCATTAATGATTCCTGCACTACAAATTAATTATAAAAATAAAAAATTATAAAAGGTCTTTCACGTAACAGTACGTCAACATAGCACGTAAAAGACAGCTGAAAAAAAGGACAAGATGATGGCTTTGCTGGCTGGGTATGAGTCCCACTCCTCTCCCAACACTCTTTCCTGTGACGTGGTGTGGGAAAACAGCACAGAGGAAAGTTACCTGTACCGTGTGGCTGCACTGACAATAGGAAATGCTGCGTGGGAGGTGGCAGTGGCAGGGAAGAGGTGAAGCTTTCCTGCTGCACGGCCTCCAGCTGCTCCCGGCCACTCCTGCGGGCACGAGGTACGAGTCGTGTTCTTGGTTGTGCTGCAGCATCATCTCCAGTCTTCAAAGGTCGGTGTTAAAAACCTGCTGTCGTTCAGCATCTCATCCTGGCTCAGCAGCGTCTGAAAGAACAAGATGGGGAGGACTGAGGGTGTGGGGTGAGGGGCCTGTGCTCCCAGAGACCCAGCTGCAGTGAGAGCAGGCTCACAACACGGGGTGAGCGCCACACGCAGTCAAAATGAATTCCCTCAGCTTTAAATAACTTTTTTGCTTGAGGAAATTCTTAAGAGATTTTGTGTCTGGCATGCAACTCAACCATATTTCATAATTCTTCATTACGCCTTCCAGTCGCTTATTTTTATTTTTTAATAAATTAGCCTCTGTGGAATGAAGAAGCAAAAATGAGGTGTTTGGTTCTGCACAAAGTTTTAGCTCACGTAGATTTTCAAAAGTCTGTATCTCATTCCTAGCCACTGTGACCGAGGTGGTGGTTACCTGCAAAATCTTTGAAGAATTGTTTTCGTTTTGTCAGAGACAGCAGAGCTCATGAAAACTTACAGAGGCCTACATGAAGCTTAATTTCTAGAGCAATTTAAAAGCAGGGTTTTTTTCTGAGTGGATGTCCCACCAGGCTATAAGGAGATACTTAACAAGAGCAGAGACCCACTTTTCATTACCACCAGCAATGACCAACTTTCAGTGAGTTTTAGCAGAACACATTTGCGACTTTGGAAGAAGAGAGGAAGGAGTGAGTACATACCGTGAGGTGGGTTATGCCTTGGGAAAGAGCCCCTATTTGCATTACTGTGCCTTCTGAGTGTTCCATCTGTAAAAGCAGTCAGCAACTAGTTCAAATCAGACAGCATGTGCAATTTTATTCACTCTACATGCAGCTTTGGGAGAGATCTGTGCCTGGACAAATGAATTTGGGGTAAGTTTAAAAGCTCCTTAACAAAAATGCCTCTGTGCTACAAGGTATGTGAAAATACATTTAATAACAGGAAGAGTGGATCCTGATTAAGAGATTGATAAGTAATATTTTGCAAATGGTCTAAGACTACTTGTATCTCTGGTACGCTTCTTTCACAGCCAAGAAGTCCTCAATACAGTCCCACTTCTTTTTACATAGAAGTGTCACCAGTTCCAGGCACTGGGATTTCCTGCATGGGCCACATGCTCAGAAGTCATGCTTAATAGACAGACCATGCTTCTAGACAGTGCAAAATCCAGTCTTCCTGTCATGCTCGAATAACTGCACAGTGCAAGTTCTTGGCTCAAAGTTAATGCATTCCCTCACAACTTTAACTGAGCAAGTGGACGGCCACGCTCACGGTCAGGGTTTGGTGTTCTCCCTGTTTAGGAGCAGTTCATTGAAAAAGACCACGGTCAGCCAGGGAACACCAACGAGATGTTAGATGCACTAAACCATGCAAATGAAAAGATTACCTTCATAGTTAGTCTTTTCAATGTCGTGACCATTCTCTTATGAAGCTTAACCTGTTTTTATGTCACTGGAGAAAGGCCAGTTTACTCCAGCTGCCTCTGTGTGGCTCTTGTGTGTTCCCAAAGTTCACACAAGGCTCCAGGAGCGCTCCGTTTTTCAGGGTTTACATCCCTTTACACAACAGCAAAGTTGAAATAAAACGTGATGATTTTTAGTCTTCATAATTTCTCTGTATGCTGTCTAGGCAGTTTCATTCACAAGTTCACTACTACATTACAAAAGTGAATTAACTGTTGGTTTATTAATAATTTGTTCATTGCTGATGCATTGTCTTCACATATATTGTCTAAGCAGAACTACTCCCCACTGTACACCATGAAAGAAAAAAATCAGTTGGATTCTCTGATTACTTGTATTGTTAAAAATACAACCCAGTTGTACTGTAATATAACTTGATAACTTTATATAAGTTTGTCCAAATGAATTTATTACATTTAAAACCACCCATATAAAGATAATGAAAAAAATAGTGTGCCATACTAAAATTATGAAAGCTAGAAGTACAAAAGTCTTGTGTTTACTGCAACCACGCCCTTGACTGACAAAATACCTCCATCTTTGGAGTGTAAAGGTGTCATAGTCCTGAAAAAGGGCTTGAGGATGGATGAGTTTATTATGGTGTTGATTAAAAAAAACCTCCAACATTCTTAGTCTGGAACTCTTTCCAGCGTCCACAGGCAATACTTTTCTCAGTGAGTTCATGCGGATGTAGCAAAGAGTTTGTTATAGGGGAACATTTGGTTATTTGCAAGCTTTGGAATGCATGGAGAGGATGAGATGAGCATGGCATCAGTCTGTCTGTCCCACCTGATCCAGTTCCCTGTCAGTGAAAGGACTAAGTCCTTTGTGGCCACCATAGTTTTTCGAAGTACCATTCGTGGCAGCTGGGCTCGTATCCATAGGACAAATGTAGTCTGTTGATTCATCAAACTTCTTTTTCCTTAAATTTCCAAAGTGCGAAAATCCAAGTTTCTTTGGCTAAAATAAAGAGTCAACACAAGTAGTTTTGAGTAAGACAAGTAAGGTTGTTCTTTAAACATACAAAATCCTCTCCTTTTTCATTTACTGCTATGCCCTGGTCATTCAGGTACGTAGATTCTGAATTAACTACATTTGGTCTCAAGTTGGAGTTACAGTGGATGATAAATGCATTTATATGATGTTCCTTCTAAGAAAAGACAGATTGCACACTTATTTTCAGAACCTCATTGAAACAGGTACAAAGTAAAAGGTCTGGTATCTAGAATTAAGGTGGCACTCCTAGAATTCACCTCTCCCTGCCCATGTTAATTTTCTTTGTAATTCGGAGCAGAGAAGTCTGACAGCGACATCTCTCCTTTTTGACAGCAGTGCCTACCCGAACTTTGGCAGTGGTGGTCAGAGGTGTGTATGCTGCTGACTCCATGATCTCTCTTTTTTCTTGTTGTGCCTCTGGCCCAATTAACACGTTAAAATTGGTGGTGAGGTGGCGGCGCAGGAGGGTCTTTTGGGGTGGGATGTTCAGGAGCATGGCCAGCGTGTCACCGTTGAAGCGAGGCTCGAGAATCTGGGAAAAGGGCAGGATGTTTATTTTTTATATAAATATTTGCAAGAGTAAACCACTACAGTGCTTAGCAGAGGATTTCTCACTAAGTACCTGTTCACCTAGCTCACTCATGATACTGGGGTTTGAATGGGAAATACCTGAAAGGAGCCAAGAAAAAATGCTGAGCATGATCAGGCAAATATGTGCTTATATTTATCATCAAACCGTATGTTTGGGTTGAATAAGTTTCCTTTCAGAATTTTCTGCTCTACTTAGAGTACAAGCTTAATCCTAGTACGATTTCTACCACTGCATTTTTGCAAAAATTCTGCAGCAGTAGAATCATGGTGTTTCAGAACCCTCACATTACTGAGCTGCAAACAGTTCTGAATGTTTTGAATTTAAAAAGTGTCATTCCTGACTGCTGGGATTCCAGGGTGGCTATTTAGTGTGACTCAGAGTTCTGGTAAGTCACTCAAAGAAACACTCAGTGATGCCTAGACAAAAAGCAACTTTAGCAGAGCACAGTTCAGGTTTCATTTTATGTGCTGTTGTCACACACTTGTGCACAGCTCCACTTTGATTATAGAGTGTTTTAGCTGTTCCTTTTTTATTTTAGTTCTCCTTTGTAACATGAAGATGCGTGGATCAGATAAAGGGGCTCCTTAGAAGGCCTGATCACGCTGTGATATTGCAGATGTGTGTGTTTGTTTCTGCTGGATGAACATCAGATAAAAGATGGTTTATACTGCAGCCTGTCTGTTTTTAATCGTGCAGTGGTAAGTTCTTACGATCAGGCCGCCGTGCACTCCGCTGCCTCGAAGGTTGGGCGCGTATTCCGCCAGATCCACCGATCTGAGCCACTCCATCACCCTGTGGTTGGACCACTGCACCACGTCGGAAGGAGACACGTTGTTCTGTTGGAGGGACCACAAGAGGTGATGACACCACAGCCTCTGAGTGCACAACTCGTATCCCAGTTCAGATAAAAACAGCCTCCCTCCTCTTCCTCCAAGGGCACTCGTTCTTCCCTGACTGAGGGATTGCTTCACTTCAAGGCCGCTTTCAAGCAGTCCCTGATGAGGTGGCAGACCTGGTCAAGCACTGATGAAATCCTATGTGTTGCATCAAGAGTGCAACAGCAGAGATTACAGGGGTAAAAAGGGAACGTTTTGACAACAGGGTTATTGACTGTTTAATGCTAAGACAAAACTATATGGATCACATAAGGCAAAAACCTTACAGATTTTAAAAATGAGGTCAGACAAAAACAAATCATTCCAAATTATTCTCCTGGAAGATGAATTAACTTTTTTTCCCACCACGCAAAGAACTTCTGAAGAAAAATGCATGAGATTCATCTAATAACTGGCATAACTACTGCTTTAGGTGCAAGTCCCTAGATCACTGTACACTGCTGAGTTTCTATCCCCTTTGGCTGGGATCAGGGAATTTGTGCTTGCTTAAATTAGTTTATTTCAACATTCTTTTACCTCCTCAGCTGGCCTCCTGCGTAGACAGTGGGGGTTGAAGCCATTGATGTGCAGCACGTGAATGGCACATTTAATACTCAGGTGATGCAGCTGACTGGTGACTTTCAGGAAGAGAAGGTCATTCTGTGAAGGAGAGAGGGGCACAGAGCACACACCTAAACAGATACTCTCCCCAAGAAGAAAGAGTTTAAGTTTGCTGTGTAGTTTTATGTAACACTACAGTTAACTGTGGTTTAGGAAAGATGGAAGCGTGTACTTTAAAGAGGGTTCGGTTTTGTTGGAGACTTGGGCAGGGGGTTTTGCTGGTGTTTTGTTGGGTTTTTTTTTAACCTTGTACCATAGCAAGACCTGGCTAAAAAAATGAAGGCAGGAGTGTGGCCTGTTAAGGCAAATCCAGACTTGGCCAGGAGAATGGAAAGAAATCACGGTGGCTGTGTGTGGTTCATGGTGTGCTGTGGATGTGGATTTCACTGGATTTCCTGCTGTTACTTTGCTGAATGTTGTTGCTAACTTGGTGTGGAGAACAACCAGCTCCAGAGGTTACACGCAGTTCAAGTCATTTCACTTTTAATCGTGGTGTGCTGCATATTGAAAGAAGAACTTTGCAGAAGTTAGCCCTAACGTATGACTTATTTTATGGACCTTAGGAACAGATCCATGCACTAGGCAGCACAAAGGAGTTATTACTGGCACTAAGTCTGTCTTTCTTGCAAAAATTCTTTTAATTGCTCACATTCAAAGGAAAATGGTAATTTTTAAAAAAAAATTTTTGCTTATTCTGAAGTGAAAATTGGTAAAACTGAGGAAAAAGGATTGTACTTACCACAGTTAAGTACTGCAACATCCTCCCATCTACTCTGGATTCATGAAACTGGTCTTTGTACTGAGGTAAACCAATGTCATCAAGCCACCCTGCAGATGTGAGAGCAATGGGGAACGAAATCCAGATCAGTGAGAATGAAGCCCTTCTCCCCTCTTGCCTGGCTGCTTTTGAGGCTTTCAGGTGGCTCATTCTACCTATTCCCCTTTCCTGGGGACAGCCTCTTGCCCGCAGCCTGAAAGCAATTCCCACTGTCCAGCTGTGTCCACAGCAGCCCTGTGATGTTTGACATACAACATGTGATGGAGCACAGCTTCTGCAGCATAACAGAGCTGTTCCTAGACTGAGCCTCTCCATTTAATTCCCTGCTGTCTGACAGAGTTCCCCATGGAAGAGCATACCACAAGCTGTGTGTTTGGATGGCAAGAACAACACAAAAATCCTCAATTCCTCCATGGTGAAACTTAGTGCTTTTTAAAAGATGTTTGGTAACTGCTTAAACACGAATCAGGCTGCCCTTTCATAGAGGTGGGAGAAGTTCCTTCCCAAACAATTCCGTCAGAGTCCAAACACTTACGTGTCACCCAGATATGATCAAGTTGTGCAGACTTCTCATCTTGTTTTGCATTTATAGCTTTAATGGCCAAAACCAATTTCTTCCTGTGCAGTGGATGCTTTATTCCCATTTCCTGCAACAAAAACCATCAACAAAGAGTTTGCTCTGCCTTTGGCTCCTTTCCTTACGTGAGGTAAGTACAAAATTGATACTGTGGATTTCAGAAAGAGCCAGTGGTTTGGAGGGACCTGGTTCAGGATCAGCAGGCAGAGAGCAGCAGTGATTACCTTTTCCATGTCCTGAGGTGTGGCAGTTAACAGCGTGTGGCCTGACGTCACCCACTGCCGGGCAAAAATCACGTACTGGCCCAGGCCAAAGTCCTCAAGCCAGTTACAAACTCTTTCAGTGCTCCACTGAGCAAATGGGGCATTGTGGTCGCTGAAAGGCACAAGAAACATTGGGAAAATCTTGAGAAAGAATCAGTGTCCATACTGGAAAGCTCACTGTGTGCCAGAGGCAGCACCACAGCACATCTGTTGCTGTGCTGTTTTCTGGGGTGTCCTGGGAATTTGGCAGCCCAGCCACAACCTTTGGCTGAACAGTTGCAGGGCAGGTAAGAATTTCCCATTTTCTGTTTGAAAAGAGGGAAAAGGGAATTGCTGAGTCCTCATCATCATGCAAATGAGGAGGTAATTATTCTCCTTGCACTTTAACAAGGTGAAAGTTTTGACACTCCAGCAAGCAGCTGGAGGAGTGCAGGCAGGGGAGATTCTCGGGATGGGTTTTGCTACCAGAGAAATTCCTTCTGGCTGTTATGGAATTCCACGCGGACCGAAGGGCTTGGGCAAGCTCCCCAGGAGGAGGGCTTGGCTGTGGGGCACATCTAGCGGCAGCAGGCTGCGCCAGGCAGGGGAGGAGCCCTTACCTCTTCTGGCCTTTGGCGTCTTTGGATCGGGACAAGCGTGGCCCGGCCGTTGCCCGGAGGCCGCCCCGCCGAAACTCTGCCAGGCCCAGGTCGTCTGCAGGGAAGTTACCTGACTGAGTCCTTCGTATTCTTGCAAGACAAGAGCGCCACGACAGGGCTGTTAGCTGGTGACAGAGGCTGTTTGTTCTGCATGGAAACTACAGCGACAACTAACAGCCCCGCTAACCTCCCTGGAAACCGCAATTGCCGCCTGCCAGAGGCAGCTGAAGGAGTTCTAGGAAATTCAGTCTGGACCTAACTGTGGAGGGAAAAGGAAGAGCTCCGCAGAGCAGCAGTAACACTTTGCTCCAGTTAATAATCCAGACTTGGAAATGGCTGCTGTTGCTGAAGCAGATGAAGTGGACACAGCCCGACTGCGCCCTGCTTTCTGTTCTCTCTCATTTTTTTACCTGGCGTCTTTTGTAATGAACAACTTACTACAATTTAATTTTTCATGGCTAATAAAACTGCTGGCAGGCTAAATTAATAGCATTAAGATGACAGCAGGGCCTTATTTCTTTCACCAGCATGACGCTGTGAACACTCCCAACAATTTTTCCACCCCCCACTGTGTACATAAGGACACACCCAGATCTGCTTCTCTGAACCCCAAATTTTAGGTTATTCTTGCTTTAGATAATTGTAGGTTTTGCTGAGAATTGGTTTCATTCTCAGCTGAAATGCTTTGATAGTGAATTAAAAAAAAAAAACAAAACCCATGACCTTACTTTCCCCAGATTTTCTTGATCCCTTTTGGACTCTTTCTGTTTTCTGGAGACCATAGAGATTGTGGACTTGAATCCGTTCCCGAAGAGAGGGGTGAAAGGTCATCCGAGACCACTGTACCATCCGTGTTCTCTGTTTCTCCTGGGTTAAGAACAGTATTATAGTCATATTTTACACTAGTTACTGATCAAACTGTCATCTGGGAGGCTGATGTTTAAATGCAGGGCATGATACAAAAGTTCATGGTACAGATACCTATAAAATTGTTCTTGTATTGAAAAAAACACCCCACATGCTCAAAAGGTTGAAAAAACAGCTGGACATTTGATACAAAAAAAGTAAAATAATAAAACATTGAGTAAAATAATTTTCTTATTTCAGTCTTTCCTATTTAACTACATTATTTGAATTCATTTAAAGTCTTCTTGCCTGCTCTTAATACCTCAACTCCTCCATCAAAATCAGTGGGAATTTTTCTAAATTCAGTAAAACCAGAATGAAATCAGGAATAAGTGTCATAAAAAGAAACCCGATGTGAATGCCACACGGCAGGAGTTATTACTTCATTTCAGTACTGCATGTAAGGAGTTCAGTCTAGAGGGCCCAGCTGGGATTAGTATTTCATAGGGAAAGGGAGGGGGGAAGGAAAGAAACAAAGGAAGCAGCAAAATGAGTGTTAAAAGTTGCACCTTGTTGGGATACAGTACCTAGCACGGGTGCACTGACACTCCTGACGCGATCTTCAGTCATCCCAAGAAGCAGAAAGCCAGATGGAGAAGCAAAGAAGATACAAAACACCAGCAAAATAAAGTTACAGAAGGGCAAAGTAGTTAAGCTGAGCATTAAAAGCAGAAACAAAAAGAAAAAGAAGCAGTTATGCTCGACGTGAAAGTGAATATGCACTGGTGTGCACAAGCCCCAAGAACTCTGTACACATCACCTTAAACAGGTAGGGACAAAAATGGATCTGTTTGGGCTTTCCTAACTATTCTTGAGAAGTTTTAGCTCTTAAAGCAGAGACTAGAGAGCTGTACAAAGCTGCAGAGTATCTGAAATGAAGCAATGGTTAAGATTACATCAAACTGCTCTGAAATACAGAATTAGAGGTGGAATGAATTTACTGCACACGCAAGAAACAAACCAACCTGCAGAAAAAAAGTTCTCTTAACTCAGTGTATTTAAGAAGCCATTGCTTGTTTCTAGAAAAAGAACATTTTCCTTTACAAGCTCACTCACCCTTGGATAATCCTGCAGTTAAAGACACTACAGCATGGTTCATGCATTGCCTACAAAGTTGCCATCACAAAAAAGCTCTTTCAAAACCCCTAAACAACCACAACCTATTGCAACCTTGAAACTGCAGTGTGCTAGCTGCTTTAGGGACCAGGAGGCCTTAAAATAAACCAACTCCCACCAGAAAAAAAAAGAAATGACAGCCAAAGCGAAAAAAAAAAACAACCCACTGTAACTTAAAGTGGAGGAAGACTTCAGAATCACAAGGGATACTCTTGTGCCTGAGCTCCCAAGGCCTTCAGTCCTAAAAATAATACCTGGTCCTGTGCCTCACTCTTAACACCTTTTTGTCAACAAATCTGTTCTTAAGATGCCACTGAAAAGAAATTAATACAGGCTTCCACAGGAAGACAGAAATTCCACAAAAATTAATACAGGGCTGTGGTTGTGGAATGGAAATATATTTGTAGTTCCAAAATCCATGGATGTTTTTCTGCATGCAGTAAATTAAATTTTTCACTAGAGGGTCCCCCACAGCTAAGCAACCAATAGTGCTGATAGAGGGATTTTTACTCAAAATGTTCATCTTTTTGATAGTTGTGTTGTAAAGTTTCAAATGGTATTGTCAGGTGCAGCAGAAAAAAAAACCCCTCTAACAAACTCATCCTTCAGTCTGCCATGAGCTATGGGAATATTTCTGGCATTTGTTAAAAAAAAAAAAAGGTAGGATGTTGCCCAAATGAACCATGTGAACATCACAGTGCGTTGTCCTAGCACAGCAGCCTCCATCCCATGCTATGTCCCAACCCCTCAGACAGTCTGGGGGAGGCCCAGGTACATACTCAGGCCTGGGACGCCGTTGTCATCGTTGTCACTCATTCCACATCCATCGGGGCAGTTGTACATTCCCTGCTCCCCGTTCTGCAGGGCTCGGGGCAGCTTTCCTGGCAGCGTTTGGTACTTGCTGCCTTTCCCCACTGCCTTACTCTGTTGTTTTTAGAAGAGGGAAAGATAAAATAAATACAAAATCAAATCACTCCCAGCGTCTGCAATCCAGTACACAATGTTCTTAAAGCTGAGAAAAAAGTGTGGCTCAAAATGACTCCACTCCCTGCATGTTCCTGCTTGCAGATAACTCAGTTTAAACCCATCCATCAGCTGAAACCTCCCTAGCTAAGACACAGCCTTGCTTCCCCTCATCTGCTCCTCCCACTTCATCCACTCTGCATTACTTTAAAACAAATGTTAAATATTACATGGTTTTGCCACAAGAATTTTTCTAGCTGTGCCTCTTTCCTCCAGGACACTGTGCTCCTATTTGGTAACCCCATTCCAACAAAATTGTTTGAAAACATTGTCTGTGACAGGATGATACATTAACTTCAATGAGATAACCACTGCTTTATCTGTTCTTATTCCAAGGCCTAGAGGATTATTTGGATACTCCAACTGCAGGCCAGATTGCTCCGTTCCTCACCTCCTGCTACTTTTTTGTCAGCTGCAGGAGTACATCCTGACTTGTACCAAAAATATTGTAAGAGTAGAGAAATTGTGTCTTACATCAGCAGTGTGTATTCTGAGACTGACTGACCTCAGCTTCGTGTAACAAACTCTTAGATAAAAAGACCAAAAGACTTCCCTCTCGAATCTTTACCCCGTGTTTGGTTTGTCAGCACTGGAATTATGCAAACGTTTTGAAGAGAAAATGAATATAAAATGCAAACCAGCCATACCATCACAGCACATCACATGACATCACACCAGAGAATTGTTAGGGAAGGTTGCAGTTAATATACCTCTTGTTCTACAACAGGCTGTGCTGGTTTTCCATCTACATACTATGGAGTTTCGGGGAGGGCAATTTCAAGGTTTTATGGAAAAAAGCAACAGACAAATGTTAGTATTAACATACACACATAGAACATCAAATATAGTCTTATTGCTATAGAGATGGTGCTTAATATATGGACAATATATTACAAGGACTGTTACCTCTTAATTTCACCTCAATCCAACATTAAATACTAATTGTGTTTGTTCATTCCCCACTCCACAAAATTCCTGTGTAAGTTCTGTTATGATCAAAGGAATTTTGCTATTTTCAGGTTCCTGGGTGGTCCTTTTAGACTTACTCTGAGCAGGGAATTTAACAGCTGTTTAACAGACCAATATGAAAACAAGTGACATAAAATAACACACAATCCAGTATGGATCCAGCTGAAACCATAAAGAGCTCTGATAGGAACTGAGTGATAAAAATTCCACCACGGTTAGATCAGAGACACCAATGTGGTTTATTATTTCATTGTTATTATTGCTGGAAGCAATGGGAATTGCAGCCTTGAGCAAGGCAGAATAACTCCAGCACAAATGTGTAGGCCCAGCCTTATGACAGCATATCGCAGAGACAAATTCAGATTTTTGATTTAAGACAAGAAAATAGCTAAAAGTTATGACAAGAAAACCTTCATTGTGTGTGTTTTCACGGAATGAAATGTTAGTTCTGATTTGTCACATGTGTGTGACTACAATCAAACGAATGCAGCACCAATTTCACACATCCTATTTGGTCACTATCATCTCCAGCAATTCAAGCAAAAATAATAAAATACATAAGAAAATATTTTTAAGATTTAAGAACTGGAGCAATCATATTACTGGTATGTGGTTTAAATGGCATTACCGGGTGTAGGTAACGTGGTATTAAGCCTAATTTGAGCACAGAAAACAACGACAGTCTCACAAAGCAGAATTAGAAAAGCGTAAAAAAATGTCTGTGTACATAACAAAACAAGGCTGTGGGCCACAATGTAACAAGACTTGGCAAACTGCGAAGTTTTATTCTGGAATGGAATGAAAGCCTTTGGAGTGCTCCTGCTGCATTAACTAAGGCAGCATCACTGCCATCTCCAGGAATGCCACTTGTATCAGAAAGCTAAGGGAAAACACAGTTAAATGCAAATACCCAAAATGGAATCCTATGTGGAAATACCCAGTCCCAGTAGGAACATTTAGCTACTTTCAGGATTAGATGCCTTAATATTTTTTTGGTGATTTGGAAGTAAAAAAATATTTTAAAAACATCTATAAACAAAATAATACTGCAATTTAACAAAATGACTCCTCACTATTTCTGGTATTTCACTTAAATGTTTTTGTTTCTCTCGGGGCAAAAGCTGAATTTGAAGGTGTGTCCACACGGGTCTGTCAGCCAGCCTGAAATGAGCTGTTTTAGGGCTCTTTCCCCACATACAGAGTTAGTGGTGGTTACAGTTACTGTATGCATAACAAAAAGAATATTTATACTTGATCTTTGTGTTCTAGTTGTGACATTAAACACCAGAAGCTGTGATTACAAATAAACCAACCTTTTCCAAGCATTCGCTCTGCAAGTCTTCTAAACTACTTGACTTTTTCTTCTGTGGAACCCTTGAAAAGAGCCAGGCAAAAAAGCAGCAGTTAATCCAACATGGTTTGTGTGCGTATCACCAGTGTCTCATGCACAACAGCACGTGTAAGTCCCATAACGTCTGCATAAAACATAGCCCAGCATTAAGAGATTCACTTATTTTATTGTGTTTTCAGTCTGACAGTCACAGCATTGAGAACTGCAACAGATGAAGGCAGAAACAGCAACAGAGCATCCTCTGACCAGCAGGGAAAGGCAGCCAGGCCCAGTGGCAGCTTTAGCCTTCTATCTGTGGGTGATTTTAGAAGCTCTTAACGACCACAGCAATAACTCTGTGAGCAGTGTGTGACATTTAGGGATTTGAGAAAGGAAAATTGTTTTGCATTTTGATGAAAGTTACTCATTCTTACCTATTTGTGGTTTCCAAAGATTCTTCCTGCTGAGAGGTTAAATTACTTGAAGGTACCGGAACGCTTCCACTTTAAAAAGAAATAAATTTTATGGTTTTAAGGACTACAGTGCATATATCTCCTGACAGATAAAAATGCTGATTTATTCCTATAATTCAAACCTTAATCATCTAAGCACTGAAAACCTCCCATGACAAGCACAGGTTTCGCAAGTGCCCAAAACTGCAGCAAAGCCAAGAACAGTCAAAACAAGATACCAACAGTTAAACAGCCTAAATAATACAATTTAGCATCACCCACATGGACACGAGAAAGAAAAGTCTTGCCTGATTTCCATGGCTTTGTGTGGCACTGGAGAGAGCACAGCTGGTGACAATTCTCCTGCAGAGGCCTGGGTAAGACACAAGAGTTTCAAGCCTGTGACTCTGGTGTCTGCTGCTGAATCTACTGTGCCCATAGCAAGAAATACAAAAATTCGGCCAGGGCTGAACCCTCATCTACATTACTACAGAGAAACCAACAGCAAAAAAATCATCTGTACAGCAAAACCTGCTTCTAGAACATCCGTACCTCTGTTTTCAGTAATTCCCCTTGAGAGTTATTGAAAAGATTCCACTTCCTTAAAGTTGCCTCAAGTTCCTCTTCACTGCCACCAGAGACAGAAGAGCCTGGAAGTATTAGAGAGTAGAAGTAAAAAGGGAGAGAAACAGGCAAAGCTTGCTCTCAGCAGTATAAGCTCAATAATCCAAAGCATCATGGCTTACTCCTTGCTTCTTTTTGTATATTTACTTAATGAACATCCAGAGAGAGATTTGCTCTCATGCCCTATTTTGTGTGCTAAATACATTTACTCTCATTCTGTATTTTTGTGTGTTAAACACAAGTTTCCATTCTGCCATGCAAGGCCTCAAAATATTGTTATTGCTCGTTAATGTGATGGTGTGCATGGAACAAAACTGTCCTTTCAGAAGGTCAAGTTTCCCAGATTAAATTCAGCACTGAAAATTATGGTGGCAACTTAAAATGAGGTTGTCCCAAAACCCACTCCACTTCCTACAGCGTAAATGAGAAATGGGACAAGGATTTGTTTCTTCCCCCCAGATTTCCAAGTTAAACAAACAGAATTGTGTACAGCAAAGCAACGTGGGTTTCCAGTTGTTCCTTCCAAATAAAACCGGTCCGGTCAGCTGTCAGGGTTTTCCTTAGTGGAAGGGAAATGAGTTCTCCTGATATCATTTTATGTTGTAAAACATGGCTGAAGGTCACAGGTCATAATGGTCACAGGAAACACCACATAAACTTAAAATAAAATCAGGAAATAATTCACAAGACATTTCACCATGAGCTGCAATCATTATGTCCTTGACCCTCCTGTACTGGCTTAGCAGTAGTGTCAGCTCCTCTATCCGACGGTCCTGTGGAAAACATTAAATAAATTAAATTACATCTAAAATCCTTCATTTTTAACTGCAGAAACACTGTACTACATCTCTGTGATTTTCACGAAAACAGGCTCAGTCTTTCACATGCCTTGTAAGGAATGTTATTTGCCTTTGTACGCAATATTTGCTGGACAAGGTGAAATTATAGAGGTAAGGAAACCACAGGAGTTCGACATTAGGGCTATTTTCAGAAATAAATGTTATGAGTCACATCAATCTTCTCCAGAACTAATGCTGCCCTGTCTGGATTCCCCAGTTGCTAAAGCAAGTTTTTAGGGATGCATATTATTGTCCATGTGCTAATATACAAGTGTGCCACCATCCAGGAAAATCCCATGGCTTGATTTATTACCACAAAAATGACTGCCTCCTGAAGAATGAATTCCCTTTCTCATTTAGTCCTTACAGAAAGCGTGTTATTTGAAACATTTCAGAGATTCAAAACCATAATGTCCTTCTTAATATGCAGAACAAAGATTATTTTCTCACCTTTTCTTCATTTGCAGCCAGTAATGTCTCCATTCCTATCTTCAACCGCTGAACTTCTTGGTCTAGAAATGTTAAAATGTTTAACATTTAAAATGTTGTAAGAGAAACAAGACTAGCTATGTTTACTGTAAATAGATGTTTTGGGGTACTCTCCCTATGTTCTTACTAATAACCAAAACCATGTCAGTGGCATGGCCAGTTGTGCACTACACAACTACATTAAGTGGAGATTTTTTCAGAAGCTGAACTATCAGAAGTACTGCACGAAACAAACATCCTGGTTCTGCTTACAAAAGACTACGTAACACTATTTTAAACTATGACAGTCAAGCAATGGAAAAGAAAAGAAACACTGAAGCTCATTTTGCAAAAGATCAGAGTGTGTTTGCTGTTATATACTTAAGGAAATAATTTAAAGTAGGATTGAAAATACATTCCATCTGAGAAGCACTTAAAGTAAATCCACAAACTTCGGAATGAAAAGCAACAAAAAACTGGTTTGATACAAGGAAATTCTGTAAAATGCTATTTACTTAAATGTTTTGGTAAGAGCAACTTGGTTAAAATCTACATCATGAGCCAATGTCACACAATTTAGTGACAGAGGTTATCCAGTAGTGTTATAGTCAAGTCACTTAAAACACACTCTCAAAATGTTTGAGGTTGGTAATCATGTCCTAACTTCGCTGAACCAAATCTCTCATTTTTCTCTGCACAATAGTCCCAGCAAGTCCTCCTGACTAAAGCAAGACCTGAAATATTTCCTCTGTTGTCACTACCACTCGAGCTATTCGTGCTTTGATATAAGAACAGACACAACTCTTCCCCACAAACCATGAAAACACATACGGCAGCAGGCACGAAGGGAGAGAGGGGAGAGAGGGAAGAGAAAAATCAACATTGCCAAAGAGCATCTGGGAAAAAGGCTTTTACAACTGAATGCTGAACACATCTGTCATAGCTAAACTGTTTGAAAAAGCTGTCATTAGTTTTTATTGCAGGGATTCTGGGAAGTGCACACCTTGTAATTATTAAGTTTTAAAACATGTAAATGAACCTTACAGGCATTTTGTCAAAGAAGAGACACAGGACATGCACAGCTACAGCCAAATCAAAAACTAAAGCCAACAGGCAGCAGGCAAGCAATTGCAAGACTTGAAAAAATCACAGTCCTACTTATTTCTCTTTATAAATATTAGACTTCAAAAAGGACTGGTGTCAAGGTAAATTTAAGCACACTAAAGCTATTTTTACCTACAATATTCATTAACATCATCAAGTATGGGGACATTTATTCAGACTTTTTAAAAAGTTTAATACAGTGATAAAAAAATGTGCCTAAATCCTCCCCTCTGAGGAGAAAGGCTTTCAATTAAAGCTGTCTTTCACAATATTAAATGGGGTTTACATATGTGCAAATAAAAGGGGGGTAACTGTTAAGTTTTGGCTCTGTTAACCTTGACAACGTCCTCTTGAAGTCCAACAATTTGATTTGTGAACCTCTGACCTTTATTTCTGCAGTGAAATGTTACTGAACAGGGCAAGGAGCTGTCTGCTTGCTGCAAGCAGTGAAAGCAGCGCCTCGTGTGAATTACAATTAGACAGCCAAATCCAAACAAACATTCAATTACTGCTGCAGAATGCATCTGAGTTAACACTGGTGTGAAAGGAGCAGTGAGATAAAGCCAAAAGGGAATTGCAAGGCTTACGTTTTTCTTTTAGCCTTCTCCTATAAACTTCCTCTACGATGGTAAGTGGTGAGAGTCAAATAAATAAAGTATGTAGAAAAAGCACATATTAGATCAATTTTGCAATTTAACTAGGATATGCATTCTAGCATACTACAAGTACATTGACATAATTTTTCAACTTTATTTGAGAAGACAACTTAAAATGCTGATAAATCAGTAATTTATTTTTTTTTCTGAAGGATTGTTACTGTTTCCATTCAAATACAGTCTAACTGCTTTCCTTGAAGGCAGCCCACCGATTCTGTGGAGGGTTTGATTCTTCTGCCACTCTAATCAAGGACAGTTTCACCACACTTCTAGAAGCTGAATGCTGCTGAGCTCTAGATTTACTGTCATTCCCCTATCTTTCCTTTCGAAACGTCATCAATGATTTGGGAATCTCACAGAAAATGCAAAATTCCATTAGTAGAAGGGCTCCACTACCAAGCACCGCTGCCAGACAATCTAATTTTCTGGTTAGGCATGCATTTCTCTCCATGCACAAGCTCTGCAGCTGGGTGAGGTCAGCACAAGGAGGTGTTAAGTCACTGTGTTGGAGATGAACCACAGGAGGTTCCTGGGGAGCCCTGGGAAGGAGGAAGCACAGCACATGGAAATTCACATCCCAGCCAGAGCAGTCTCGGGAAGCCTCAGTGAACAGCCACAGGAGCTGTTAGAGCAGCAAAGCTGATCCCTGTGGTAACCTGCACACAAATACTCCTGCATGGATGAGTGTCAGTGCTGCAGAGGAAAAAGAGCCCTAATTCCCCATTCTCCTGGCCCAGCAATGGGCAGGAGCCCGGGGAGAGACTATTTCAGGCAACTGTGGCACCACTGGTTGAGACCAAAGGCTAAACAAACTGGTTTGTTTGCCATCGACCTGTGTCAACAGTGCAGGCTTGAAACAGAAACCTGCAAAATCAGAGACCCCTAAACCAGGCTGGCAGGGACACTGAAAGCCCACCTGGTACAAATTTTCATGGGACAGGGAGCCTGAATGAGACACAGTCATGAAGAAAGCAAACAACAACTCTCTTTTAGGACATTTGGACCATGAAACATTAGGCTTAGCTACTACCATGACCCTTTTTCCCCTTAAAAACCAGAAACTATCAAGATTTTTCAGTGAAATTTGCAAGGTATACCTGAAAAATAAATTCCCATGGAACTACAAAGAATCTTTGGAATTATAAATAAAACACCAGCAGAAAAATTTCAGGGCTTTGAGGATACTTATTTCAATTTGTGCTGCCTCTAGATTGGAATAGAATTTCACACATTAAAGGTGTCTACTCTGCCAGAACACAGAATTAATTGACACCGCTTTTCCTCCCAAAATAAAAGTTAAGTCCATTTTTGTGTTTCTTTGTAACCCTTTGCAATCCAAAACAAAGCTAAAGTAGGGTTTTGAATTTTTAATTTTGTTTGCCCTTCTCTTACCTCTTTCTGCCACTTCAGTGTATGAGGAGGTCCTGGAGAGTTGACTTTGCAAGCGTTCTATCTCTGCATCTTTGAGAGCCAGTTGCTCCTGGAGCTGGGCTATCTCAGCCTGGAAAAGAGCACAGCCAAGTCAGAATAACTCCCCCACCCACTGTCTGTGAGTCTTTCCCAGGAACCAGAAGATGTCTGAGTGTAACACTGTGGCTGAGGTCAGTTACCAGCTCAGATTTTTTCACAAACACTAGAACAACTACACATATTTATGCTGCTATTGCTATCAGAGATGCTCATTTCTCCCCACGGTAATTAGCTCTTGGAGAAGACAGATGTAGAGAAAGGAAACATTTTCAAGGATTTCTGTAGGCAAGGAAATTCTGGAAAGCTCTCAATGCTACAAAGGTGGTCATATAATAATAATGACTATTATAGGCAACTCAAACTTTGCATGAAAACCTCTAAAAAAGTATCAGAGGATTTTAAAACAGATACTGGTTATTTTTAATCCTAGTTGCTACCTATTAGTATAACTGAGAATTTATTAATGCTGAGCCTTCAGACAAAAAAACTGGTTTTCCTCAAAACAGCAAATAGGATAGAAGGAAAGCACAGCCTGGAAAACAACCACAGATGCAGAAAAATACCAACATTCATTTACATTTAGTGGAAATTTAGGGCTGCCATTAGATTTGGATAGAAAATCCCACCTGAAAGAGCTCAACAAGACAGAGAGGGAGTTCTGATTGTTCAGCTTGAAATGCAGTGATTCTGATCTGATTTTTGTACTGATGAGAAAAATGGCTAACAGCATATTTTAGTAAGGTAGCAGTTTGATAAGATTTTCTTCAGAGGTCTCAAAACCTCTGTGTGTCAACATTCTGCATGTCCCCTGTAAAAGCACACCAAGCCTCCTTGCAGATAAAGGACTTAAGAAAAAACAAACAACCAAACAAAAAAACAAGGAAAAGGGACAAAAACCCCCAGAAATGAGACCAATTTCCTCAAAATACTAAAATAAAGCAGGAAAGATGCTAAACACTGAAAACATTATCCAAATAGGGAGGAACACAGACTAACACACAAACTTATATTCACCAGGAAGCACGGGGTTGGATTGCAGGATAACATCACCGCTCCGCCTAAAATTCCGTGTGGAATAGAAGAATCTGCCTTGTTGCATCTCTGAAGGGCTCCTACACTTCCCACTGGCTAACATGCTATTTATATCCAGCCATGGATATATTCCAATTTCTCATCCAAGAAGCTGGAACAACAGGAAGACAAAAGCTTGCAGACCTCTTAATACCAGATCTGGATTTGCCTCCCCTGGTCTACTCGAGCTCAGAGCTCTTTTAAAAGCTCTCTTTTCCCTTAATGTCTAATTCCTGTCCTCACTGGTCATTTTTCTGCTTCCTCTCTCTTTCCTTGTACTTTTCTTCCTTTCCAGTCCTGCATTTTCTCTGCCCCTGTGGGTTTTATAACTCTTCTTTCTCATTTTCCTTCTGCTCCTACATTTTCCACAATTTCTATCTGTCTTGGCAGCTGGCCACACACCGCTTGAGAAAATATTTTCAAAGACTGTTCATCGCCACCACGTCAGAGAAAATGCGGATTGAAGAACTATTATCTTAATGAGAAAAAAGACATGACAGCAACATTCTGCTATTCATCCAAGAATTCTCAAAAGAAAGAAATGCTAATACAAATAATAGCTGTTTGTCATGTCTGGATCAAGCTATCAAGCATTAAATAGAAAATTCAGTTTAATAATTTGAAATGTTTCTCCAAGATTCAACCACAACTCAAGAGTCAGTCATTCATATCAACAGGGATTATTACACAAATGAAAGGAGATGTGATTACAGCACAAGAAGGAAAAAATCGTACGGTGCTTTTTAATCTAGTGGGAAAGGGCTAAAAATTCAAACTAGAAATAACAGTGAGAATGCTCCACTAGAAAAATTAATTACTGGGGAAAATTATTAAATGTTTCACATGTCAAGTTTCTCCAGATTACGATCCAACAGCTTTGTAGGACTGAAGGTCAACAGAAGTGTAAGGCAGCCGTGCAGTGTGATAAACACCAAGTCAAAGCAGATGATCTAATGCTGTACTTTGGGCTTAATGTCTATGAAAACAAATTTCACCGTAAGAAAACACCCAACAAACTTTGCATGTCTCTTCAGGCTGCAAAGTATATCCCACAGAGGCTTGTCACCAGCACACAGATGAAGGCCAGGAAGCCTTCAAAGAGCCCTTTACTCTGAGCAGCTCTTTGCAAGTCAAAATGCCTTTTGTGGTTTCCTAAAATAAGAATTGCAAGAAGTGCCAGACCGAAAACTGCACGGAGGGAGCAGAAGGCACAAAGAAAGATACACCATCTTCAAACCAAGATATTTGTTCCAAAGATGGTTAAAGAAAACTTGACTTCCTAGCTACCCTGCCACCAGGTAAATGCCAGAAAAGTGAATATTGACAAGGAGGGGAGGACATCCCTTCCCAGCTGATAGAACCCTGGCATTAGAAAACGCCAAGGATTCTGCTTACTTTAGTTGCTTTCAATTTCCACTCGTACTGATTTCTTTCATTTTCCAGTTCTTCCACTTTAATTTTGAGGTGTGTGAGTTCCTGTAACAAACCCTGCAGAGGAAGAAGGAAATTAAAGGTAAGGTTTTTCTGGCAGATATTAATTTTTCACAGTCCTGAGTTACAGATCATGCATGAACCACACAGTATTCAGCACTGAACTGCCACACTACAAACCTGTGACCTACTCTAAGAAGCTGCCCCTCAAATGTCCCTTCCCCCATTCCTCGATGGAATCGTGTCTTGCTCATTCTAAAGGACAATATTATCAAAACCTCAATGGAGCTCTGACAAGACAAAATGTCTTAAATGAACTGAGGAAAGGAAAACTTTGGAGGAACAACCCAATTTTGGAGTCCTGTGCAGTACATACATTAAGCACCACACTAGCATCTTGGATTACATTAAGATTTATTTAGAATGACTCCCAGATTTGACTCTCAGATTATTTCTCCAACCTATAGCTTGTAGCTCTAATAGTCCATTAAGCAGTTCTGCATGAACGCAAGTCCAGAAACAACAGCACTATTTCCAAAATAGGTGTGACACACAGAATAGTTCTTTTTATAATATAAACCAGTGAGAGAAATTACTGAAAAACTCCCTCACAATACAAGCAGATTACTGAGGAGTTCTGGGCATGCAAATTTTAACCGAAGACATGTGGCAACAACCTGATTTGAAATCAAGTATTAAAATGGTTTGATCTTGGCCTACAGGTATCATTCCACCTTCAGTGAAATGAAGCCATTTATGCAAAGTAGCTTTGTTTTGCCACGTGACACATTTTTGATCAAGTACACCCAGGATCTGTTACATAAATTCTGGCACCTACTAATCTCAGAGACTAAACAAAACCGTGTTGATTTTCTATTTTAAAAGTACGAGCAGATTATTCTTATTATGCCTCCTTTCAATGGAAAAAGAAAGGGTACATGTCAGAGAGTCTTAGCTGAAATTATTTTATACCCGTGTTAAGCTTTTAAGATATCCAGGAATCAATAATCTGTGTTCAGATGACTGGTTAGGCCACACCATCAACACAGCTAGGGTGGCATCATCATGAGGGAAAGCTGCAAACTATCAAACCATGCCAGCATGCTGCACATCAGACAAATCCCAACCCCCAAATCCAAAAAACCCACACCCCACCAGCACGGCAGACTTACACGTGAAATGGAAACTGTGAAAAATCTGAAAGGGGTGACTGGGTTTTACAGATTTCTGTGCTTTAGTGGATGGCCATCAATGGTGACCAAATTTGTCCCAGTAACTGGGGCGGAGAGTCTGGGGTGGGATTTTTTTTTTTCTGCTCATTTTTTAATGGCAGTCTCACTCTTTGCTAATGAAAGCCACAAAGATTAATGCCAAGACATTCCCAAGACAGCTCTGGTTAGTGGAATTTAGTTTCTGCAAGAGAGAGAAGAGGCAATACAGAGGCTTCTGCCTTGGAGTGCTTCTCGTACTTCACACTGAGAACAATTCTTCTGGCCCAGAGGCTCTACTGGTCTTGCACCAGATTGAGGACCATTAGGGGTCAAGTCTGGTTTCCTATCTTGAGACTTTCTTTCTTGGATCCTACTATTAATTTCCAGCTGTAGTTTACACATCTGCTCCTGTAGGTCACTGATCAGGTTCACTACTGACTGAAAACATGGGAGGAAAGAGAAAAAAAAAAGACAAAAAAATAAACAGGTAAAAAAAATGATGCAAAGAATATATTTCTACAGTTGCAGCACAAAGAACTACATGAAGCACATCAAAGGCAAACTAAAAAAAGGCAGATGACGTGTTTCCTTTCTGATAAAGTAGATGTAAATGGGTATAAACCTGGAATATTGCACAAGGCCAAGTTTACATGGAACAGAATCTACGTTCCAGACTAACTCATGATTCTGACTCTGAAGCTAAGACCAGAAACCTATTTGGGAAAGTTTTGCAGTCATGTGAGGAGTAATTTGGAACATATTTTAATATGCTGGCTCAGGGGTACACTTTTGCTGAAATGGGACTTGATTGCATTCATTTTTACTTCCAAATCGTCCAATAGGAAGAAACTGCCAAGTTCTCGGCTGGGGCCATAGCCTACTCTTTCATAATTTATTTTAGAATTTACTAGCAAATTAATTCTGTTTCCAGGTCTAGCACGGGGAAGAAAGGTAACTCCATTACTTCTCTCTCTATCTGGGCAGGATCGTGATGTGGAGGAGGAGTTAAGCAACAGATGCAGGAGAAATCAGGAGGATAACACAAAAGAAAAAGTAATTATTTTAAAATGCACCAGTTTGCTGGTCAGCTTCTTGGATTTGTGTGTATCAGCAACACACACACACACAAAATCCAGCTTAGAAAGCAACCCAAAGTCAAGCATGAAAATCTATGTGATATTTCACCTCAATTCCCCAACTCTGTAGCAAATAGCACTGAGTATTTTTTCAGGTATCACAAGTTTGAAGTGCCTTTCTCTTAGCTTTCATGTACATTAATAACATAAGTCTTGTGGTTTTTCAATCTTCTCAAGCAGAACAAATTTGAGGAGCTTAATCCATCTTCCAAAGGAGAGAAAAAGATTTCAGTGGACAGAACAACAGATGACATGGCAAATATTTTTTTTATTATTCTCTTCACTGGAGTTTGCAACAATCTTCCTGTAGGCTCGACTCTGCAGTAAAATCAGGAGCCTTAGAGCTAAGGAGCAGCCAGGACAGGGAAGTAACAGCATCCACAGTCAACTTTAAGCCTTCACAAAGATTCACTTGACTCATACAAGAGCTTCACACATTTGAGTACTGTCTAGCTCACTGTGCTTAAGACGAAATTCAGAAGAGCCATTACACACGTTTTACTTTAGACATATTATGCCCAGTCAGGATCACAACGTCTGATGCTCATCCTCTGTCACCCAAGAAACCTTTAATGGACAGAAATGAGGATTAAGTTTGCATTTTTACCATCCTCTCCACAATCCGGTAGCTCCCAGGGCAGCAGCAGCTGGGGATGGAACTGGCAGGACACACACATCCATCTCCCTCCCTTTCTCCCCGAGGCTTGGTCTGTGCTCCTCTTTGGCAAGAGCTCTGTCAGCCCCCACCAGGTGCTGGAGAAGGGCAGCTCCAACAGGATGCACAGATTTCTGAGCACAAACTGAGAGCTGCTCCACTTGTGGTGACGTGGGGGAGTCCTGAAACGCTTCTGCTGCTGCCCTGCAATTCTCTCTTTTGCCTTGCCATTAACAAGGGGAAAAGGGAAGCACTGTGCACCCACAGAGTCCCCTCAGGGCCAGCTTGACAGCGCAGAGATGGCAGAAACCCTTGTCCCAGGGGAACTCCAGCTGGCACCACTGCAATTGTTTCCAGTTCCAAGGCAGAACAGGCCTTTCTGTGGTTCTTTCACAGCACAAACATGTATTAACACTGCCTACAACACCTTGATTCAGGTGAGACAGGGCACCAGGCTCCCCAGAGGGAGTCACTGGATCACTGACTCAGGTTTCTTTGGAATTGCAAGTAGCTTTGCACTCGATACTTAATTCAGAAGTTGCAAGAGACACAAAATTCTTGCCGGCAACTTATAGCCAAACCCACAGACTTATCCCATGCCACAAAAGGAAATGGTAGGACAGACAGAAAGTCTCTTTTGTCCACGTTCAGGTAGAGCAGACACCTGGGCAGCCATAAACCTCTTGACAATGTTGCTTCCTCATACCTTGCTACATCAAGAAAAACACATTTTCAAAATTTCTGAGGCTTCTCAGGTGAGAGAAAAGCTACACAAGCCCCTCAGGTGAGACTCCAGAAACCTTCATAGCATTGCTGTGTCAAAAGTAGGACATTATTCCACAGAAAAGGAACTAAAATGACAAAGCCAGGAGTGAGATAGCTCACGTACAAGCAGCTCTTCTCCCGGCCCATCTGTAATATATATAAATAAATGGCACATTTTATTTAGTATGTGCTTTTGAAGAGCCAGAGACAAATGGCATTCAGTGTGAAATCAATACCTTTGAGAGGAGGTTAGAGATGCTTGATGAACTCTGCTGCTAACTAAAACCAAACCTACATGACAGCTGCACAAGATAAAGTGAAACCAACCTCACACATTAAAACTTGCTCGTATTTAGAAGGATGTCTTAATTTGCTTTCTTTCCTCCCAGCCCAACCAGAAAAATAATTCCATAGATAAATTTTAAGTGACTGGAAAGAGCTGCTGTGAAATAAGCCGGCACAAAATTAGAATAGGGAGAAAACATGGTTGAGCCAAATGATCCTGCAATGCCACATTTAATTTTAAACTTTTTAAGCCCCATTGTGATATTTAGAAATAGCAGGGTCAGCCACGAAGCATCATGAGCAAGTTGTTTAAAAGGGTTTAACTACTGGATGCCAAAACTAAGAGCAAACTAAAGGTAGATTGTTTGTGTCAAAGTGGTTTCTTCATTAGAAAAATGTAGTTGGGCAGTGGAGGCAGAGAGTTCAGGAAAACACTCAAAATATTACCAGGTTTAAGCTGCTGTAGTCTGATAGAGTAAAGAAAATCAATTAATAAATTTCATTCTGATGTTTGAAATTGTGTCTGTACTGAAAAATGAATATAATTTAGAGGAAAAGGAGCAGAAATAGGGTCAAAGCATTAGGATTCAACTAAACATTCAATTTGATTGAAAGCAACTCCCGATAAATGGGATTAACGCTTATTCAGGAGAATCTGAAATAAATGCACAAATATGTCAACAAGCAAACCAAAAATGCTGTTTGTTTCCCAGAGCCTTCCTTACAATACCCATTTCCCTTGCCTTCCACACGCAAAGCTTTGGGACTTTCAACATGCCAGAAACCTAATCACACCTTGGGGTAGTTAATAATTCAGCACACACTCAACACAACGATTCTCAGCTTTTCCATCAGATTAGAATCCTTTTCCATGGCAGCAGGAGCGTGTCCTATCACTTAGCAATACCACCAAGGCATCCAGGCCGTTAAAAGCTCAACTTTTCCACCCAAGGGGGCACACAGCTCACTGAAGAAGCAGCAGAATTTCACAGCTCACAGGACTCGACCTCCCATGCACTCACAAGTCCTGTCCCTAAAAATGCACCCAAAATCTTTGCTGCTTTCCAGGAGCTGGCTGTGCATGCTCTGCAATAATTTAGGCATCCTCATCCCTGCATTCCACACGCCGTGGGCAGCACTGGGAGCAGGCTGCCATCTGCAGCCATCAGGTGCTGCTCAGAGCTGTTCAGATTTTCAGGTGGCCTGAGAGTGCTCTGTACACAAGGCACTGGCAATCGTGCCTGAAAGAGCACAAGACGGGCCACAGGTGGTAAAAACAACAGCTGGTGCTTCTCTGGCTTGTAAGGTCTGCCAGAAATTGCTCTCTTCATGTTATCTTTGAATCTCTAAAGAAAACTTTAAAGAATAAAGAGGTTGAAAGCAAACACAGCCCAAATGAGCTGCATCACTGCAGGTAAGTACTGATGCACAGTTATCACCTATTCCACTAGCAGAGTTATGGAGAGCAAACAGTTCCTAATGCTGCCTGGATTTCAAATTCTCCTAAGTCCATGTGGAATAAAGTTTGGGGGTTGTTTTTTTTCTTTTTCAGTCAGCAATGTATAAATCTCAGACCCAGCAATCCTTCCTTTCCAGGCAGTCCTCTCCTGGTAGCTGGTCCCCTGGCAGGACCACTGAATAGGGTAACACATGGCAACTTGCATGAATTTCTCTCTTCCATGTGTGCTTTCCTTCCCAGCTCCCACCTGCTGCTCAGCACCATGACATGGGCATTGCTCAGACCAATTCCCTGCTTCATACTGTCCTTCTTAAACAATATAGCAGAACCCAGAGCTCCTCTGATGTCCAGAACTCTCCACATCTGAAAGGGACTAAGGGCTGGAATTGCCTCCAGCCCAGGGTATTCTTTTGCACTACTTATTATGTACCCACAAGGGGAAAGACACATTTGAAGCAAATGCCCTCTCAAGTGCCATAAATACATTAAAATCCCCAATCTCAGTGCTTGTGGCACCCCTGACACTGCTGAGCTGACAGGCTTTTCTGCCACAAAAACGAGGGAGGAGCTCTGGTAAGCCTAGCACAGCCATGCCAGTCCAGTTCTCAGGGAAAGAAAAGGGTTAAGTGAACAACCACAGCAGTAAATGCTTCTGGAAGGGGCTCTGCCTTGATGAAAGCCAAACAGCAACCTCTGAAGTATAATGAGAGAGAGGAAAACCACATCTCGAAAATGCATAATCATACTCCTCACTGAATTCATAGGATCAGTGATACAGGCTGTGCTGCCAGCATGGAAAATCCTATTCCGTGCTGATTTCAGCCCAAAAGCTCAGGTGTGTGAAACCACACTACAGACACGTGATGGAAAAAAAAACGAACACAAGCTAAGGAAAGAGCTCACCTCAGCTTTGTTCTGTTTCTCTTCGTATTCACTCTGCTCCTTTTCCATACCAACCAGCTTAATCTTCAGGTCTGAAACTTCAGCCATCAGATCTAATTTCTGAGTCTCGAGCGATGTGCGACTTAGCAGCTCCTGAAAGCAAAGCAGAATATTTTCCCCAGTTATTTATGTGAGCACTGACAGACTGCCATGTATTTTATTGGCAGGCCCATATTAAACCCTCAGTTTGAACCTCAGCGTGTTTCTCAAGCACTGCAGCTATTTTCTTCTAAATGTTCTGTGTTAATCACCAAACCACTGTGTCCCACTCCTTATTTCAAGCAAATGTGTGGCAAAGTTAATCCCTGGGCTAGACATGAAATCAAAAACAATACTGAGGCTGGACAGACAAAAACCTACATAATGGCACATTACAAAAGAGTCGGCATCTTCCCAAAACACTCATCAGCCAAAGTTATGTTTTAGGATTGTCACGTGTTCTCCAACAAAGGATGTATTGCAGAATGAGCACCTTAACCCAAATTGAGTAGCAGAGGCAAGCAACACCTCTGCAGTCACACCACTAAATAGTAGCTTACACCACGTAGTACCTCAATCAATTAATTCTGTGATGGGGACACAGAATTGGTTAATTCTGTGATGGCCTTTGATGGAGGGAACTGCAGCGGATGAAATGTCCTAACTGGAGCCTAAAATGCAATGTCTCAACTAAGAAACACCATAAAGGACAAACAACTGGTTATGGCTTCTGCTTGTGTGCCCCAAGTTTGTTTTCCAGATTGCAGAGCAGACGTGCTTTGGATGGAGTCCTATCAGTGTGTCTGGAGAATGGTCAACATTCACACCCACACTGAATCTTTCATTTTTCAGCAAAGCCAAGGCAAGACACCATCCAAAATTTAACAGGGTGTATTACATATGTGAAATGCCTCTGTCACCTCCATTTTCAAAAGGGAAAAAGTCCCATCAGGAGTTTAAGCCTTCCTGAAAAAATTCACACTTGTTTTCCAAGTGCCAAATCAATTTTTAATAAAAGAATGTCAGCTTCCAAACGGTTAAAAGACTTTATGATAATTCACAAATCCCATTAGTGTGTTGATCATGTGAATCACACTGAGGAATCACAGCAGAGTGCTTTGAATTACATGGCAGTGATTTAACTGAAGTTGCCATAGTTAATCTGGATCTACGCTGGTGTTACTGAGGGATCAGAAATCACCACGTCCAGCAGCCTTGTCTCATCTCTTCCTCTGCCCCAAACTGTACAGTACATTAGAAACCACAGCTTGGAGAAGCCACAAAGGTTATTTCAAAGATTACAGAGTTAGAGTTTATTTCAAAATCTGCTCTACATGTAGGTTATTTTAGTCTGGTGGGGAATTGCACAAATTAAAAATGGCACTAAGCTTGCATCTGCATTGCAACACCAATTATCTAAGCCACCCACTGATCCCAATGCCATGCCCATTCCTGCTGACATTGGCAATGATATTTGTGGATGGATGGGAATATAAACAGAAATGTGGCCTCATGGTTTCGGCTTTTTCTTTTTTTTCCTTCTCCAAATGAAATAAATCAGCCACTAATCAACTAATCAGGAAAAGATATTGCACCGACTTTTTTTATTGAGAAACTCTAAGAGGCAGTCACTTCATAGAAATCCCTGGAGGAGCTGCTTTCTACACAGGTGACTACAATTACATTTACTAATTACAATTTTAATTGCAAATAACTCTTGTCTTCCAGAAAAACACAAATTTGCAGGAGTTTCAGAGGCACACCCCAGTCCACACTGGAACAGGCTCTGCACAGCTGTTAACATAGCAGGTTGCTGCAGGTTAAGACAGAGTTAAAAACGAGAACTTCGATATGAAATAAGGCCACAGAACATCAGAAAGAAGAGCAGGATGAGGATAACTCTGGCCTCATGTACACACTCTATTCACTCTTGAGCTAAAACAACATTTTGAGAATTTTTTTTGGACACTGACATAGTGTTCCATGATATGGGAGGAAGATTTCTTAATAAGGGAAGGAGCCACAGCATCCCTCTAGGGATTTTAAACAAAAGATCTATCCTTTGAGTGCACCATCTGGCATTACTCCTTGTTTTTCCTACAGACCCCTAAATTACCCTTAGTTGTGCAGTGGAGAGCAATCCCCACTCACTCCTCTCATACCAAGTTCAGGAGCTCTGTGTGAACATGCAGGTACTACCTGGTCCAAGAGAGCACCAAGGCAGCTGTTTGGGTTTGTTTTGTTTTTAATCAGCTCAAACAAAATATTACAATTTTCTCTGAAGCTGGGGAATCAGACTCTCAGCTGCATTAAACTGGCATAAACCTCGTGACTTAAAATAGGCAGAGCAGCTAACTACCCCTAGTTTGTTTTCAATGGAGCTCCACTGATTTAAAACAGCTGACAATTCCTCTTGCATCCAGAGGACCTGACTTTTGCTTTGAAAGCAAGTGCCATTTAAAGTAAATGTCTCCTCTTGAAACGAGAACATCTGGAAGCAATTATTTTCATCTTCAAGCAGATGCTCACAGTGAACAGCTCATTAACAATGTGAACCATTTTGTTACAGAGAAATTATAGTGTGTTTCAGCGGTATGATGCAACTTGAATTCAGCCAGAATAAATATGCAATTGTAAGAATAGAAAATACAGATTTATGTTATTGGTTTGAAAGCAAAAAAAAATAATAATATAAGACAGACAGAATGGTAATTTAGGCTGCAGCAGCTTTAGGAGGATCTTAGCCAAAAAATAGAACAGATATAGATAAGAGATATCCTAGGGAGTCTTCTTTAGAAATAAGATACTTGTTTTTAGTTTTAACATGCACTATACATTATACTATGCAAGTGTAATTTACCTACTCAAAGTTCTTTTTCTAAACTCAACTTTTAACTTCAAAATTTGAGGAGGCATGCAGAAGCAATGATATACATGCACCAGACAGATCAAAGAATAGCAAACTATTTTCAAACACAACACACTTTTTAAAACTCACACGGTATATTTCTAAAATACTTAATCAACTTTTCCAATATTCCCAATGAAGCTGTAGCTCATGCTGTAGATCTCACACTCACATTTTTTTGCCTTGGAAATATATAATTCTTATAAAACAGTTTATAGAATGAACCTGACAAAAATAGCTTGAAAAGAGTCTTGAAGGCTCTCAGCTGCAAGCACAGAAAATTCCAGGATATTTAGCTCTGCACAAAACAGAAGAAACAATCATGCCATACCCTGATTGAGAAACCAGAAGTAAGATTTTAGTCAAGTGAGGAGAGGAAAAAAACAACCCCAAAGATCCCCTTTTGCACTTGTGCACTTTACAAAATATAACATTTTAAAAATCCCTTGCTTTTCACCCTTATTAAAAGCCGAGAGAGAGAGAGACAGGCCAAGCCACCTACCTGGGAAGCAAAGTCCAGCCAGAAGCACCCCTAATGAGGACTGCACTTCTCAAGTGCTGTGTGTCAGCTGTGGCAGAAATAAGATATTTGCTTAGCTGGAAACACAGCTGAGAGCGATGGACGTGTGCGGTCACTATGAAACGGTGCAAGGCAGTAGCAGGCAGGGAATTACAGCCCTCCAATTCATCATTTGCCCATTACATGGTTAAGGCAGGGAAGGGACAGAGCTTCCCACAGTCCTGCCAGCTTGACCAGCCCTTGGATCCACCCGAGGAGCAGATTCCTGCCCATGTTAACTGCAACAGAGCAAAGCAGTGGAATGCTCACCTGGAGAGATAAAGCTGCACAGCTTGAGAGCACGCTCTGAAAACCTTAGAGCTCAACCAGAGCAGCACAGAGCACACTTCAACATCTGAAACACTAAGCCAGCTGCTGGCAAGAAGCTCCTGCAGGCTATAAACAAGTGCTGAAATTCATCTAAGATCAGATAACTCAGGCAACTGAAAGCTGAAGGAATGGTCTTTGCCAGCCAGCAGAGTTCCTGAGGAGCAAACAGATACACACCAGATTTATACCCTGCAACCAAGACAGGGTTCTGGCTCCCCTGAGCATGAGACAGCTGCAAAACCAGAGCAGGTACACACTGAGTAGCGCTGGGTTCAAGTCCCTACTCCGATACAGCTCCTCTCTGCATTCTTTTAATCCAGTTTTGTAAAAGGTTCTCCACTGTCTGGCACACCTTCCTCTGGCCCTTGCACCCAGAGAGAAGTGGGCCATAAACTGACACAAGAGCAGAGATCCACTCCTGCTTACACCCAAACATTTCAGGATTTATGTGTATGTTTTTAAGACACAAAGAATCCTAAAACCTCTGTACTTTTCAGACTAATTCCCTTGAACACAATCATGTTCACCCAAAAAAACTATCCAACAAGAATCCCCTAGAATGTGTCAGAAATTATTTGGAAGGCACAAAGACACGGTCAGACCACATCGAGGATTTGGTTCAAGTCAGGTACAGGAAAGACCCTGCCACCCAGACCAGAATTGCCCTTGGCAAAGCAAACTGCTGTCCCTTATGCCAGAGAGCTTCAATGGAAATTACTACCACTTAAATAAATAAAACACAGCTCTGGAACAGCAAAGGGGTAACAAACTACAATTACTCATGATAATTACCAAGAAATGCACGTAAAGAAACAGCGGAGGTGAAATCTGTACGTGCAGAAGGTTCACTTTTCAGACGGACATGACACAGCTGTCAAGCCTGACAGCACAGATTCCACAGCACTGATGTGTTTACATCAGGCATGGCTGGTGCTCTCTGTTATGGGACAGTTTAGGCAACTTAACAGAGCAAAAATTACTTCTGCTTTCTAATTCTACAGCACATTGCTAGATTACCCTAAGGCCCTCTCTCATCTCAATTTTTTTTTTTCTTTTTAAAATTGACTGGAAGAAAGTACTTAGTAATGCCACAAAGTAACTTAGAAAAAGACACACACCTCCCCCCACTGCTCTCTAAAATTGGCTGTAACTTCACAATTTAAAGGCATTGATATACTGGAAATGGCCTGTCACAGCATAAATTGTCTCCCTAGGATAATTCTAGGAGGTTTATTTAATTTTACTTCTAGTCATCTCCAGTACAGTGTGCTAAGGGGAAGCACAATAGCTATTCACACGGGCCAGCCTTTCCAGATCCTTTACACATTCAAGGGCAGGTCAGACACCCCGCTGCAAGGTAATTCCACGAGATTAAACTTGTGTCTTGCTCCCTGTCACGTTCCAGAAAATCTGCTGTTACCATTTACTCTGAAGGGTGGCCTTGTTTCTTGGCCCAAACCTCAATTATGCTTCTGGACTGAAAAAAAGTTTTGCCATTGACTTTCACAAGCTTTGAAAAGGCTTTGTTTTTTTCAAAGGAAGAAAATGCAGGCACCTTCAAGGTGGAAAAATACTTTTCTTCATGACAATCTGTGGTGGAAAAAGCGTCCTTACAAAAGTAAAACATTGTGTTTGATGCTGTAAGCATCCCATTATCTGTAACTGTGCACACCAGGCCATCCCTGCGTGTCTCACGCAGGATCCTCTCATTGCTCAAACACTGCTGAGCTGTATTTTCCTTGGCTGTGCTCCCGTCAGCAGTGAGGTCAAAGCACCTCTCTCCACTTCTGCCGCCATGACCTTCCCTGTGAGCTGTTTGACTCGGCCATCCCAAAAAGAGCCCCTTCCTCCTAAAACCCGGATTAGTGCTCTCCCGGCCTTTGAGGAGAAGGCTTGCTGAGCATGACAGGCTCAGACCAGTTGCAGAAGCAACACAGGCAGGAAGAGGGAGAAGGATGGAGGGAGAATGAGGCCTCCTCCTCTCTTGCTGTTCCTCCACATGCAAGACACCCACTCAAAATGCTGAACAGCCACTTTATGTTATTTGTATAACTTTTATTTCAGTTAATGTTTCAGAAGTGGTTCTATGACCACTTTGTAGCAGGGTTCAAAACAACTGTGCATAAATCATAAGCCAGAAAGACTTTTTGCCAATAACCCCACCCTGACAAGTCTCTACTAGCACAGATTCTGCAAAAACTACTTTGCAGGGTAGCATTAGATACCCTTTCTGCTGTGGAACTTCCAGATACCATCATTAGATTATCCTAAAGTTTATGATTTTTTTTAATTGAAGAATTTTCTGCACAGAATTAATTATGAGTCACTCTTCTTATAGTTCTTGACATTAAGAAGACAGGGCATTATCTTTATGGTCCCATTTTCCACTTAGTGGAAGCAGCTGACTTAAGTTCACAAAGGCAAAAATCAGTGGAGTTCAATATATTGCAAATAAGGAAGCAGAGCCATGAAATAAACCTGAATTTACCCTATATCCCTTCCTAAAAGGGTAACAAAAGTCATTCTGAAAAGCAGGACACCAGCAGCAGCTGCTGGATGAGAAGATCTGAACCCAAATCTCCCCCAAACCTGACCGATCCATCTGTTGAACCCCCCAAAGCCACACACTCAGTCTGCTTTTGACAAATTATCTGCAGGAAAGTCCACTGGCCACATGTGTTACATGAATGTCATAATCACCACACGATCAGGTCATTCCCTTCTGCCCAAATCTCAACTCATCCCCCAGAGAGGATAATCTTTTCAACAAGATGAATTGAGAAGAGAACCTTCAAAAGAAATGATATTAAATATGATCCTCTGCTGAGACAATAAAAGTACAACTTCTCTGCTGAGAGATCTGACTTGGGTTTCCCATATCCCACTGTCTACTGGCAGAAACAACAACTTCAGCTGCTCAAAGTTATCCCAAAATTTAGATTTAAGGCTTATTTTAGACATATCTGGAGATTCTCTGACTTCTTGAGCTTTGGTACAGCCCTTTGTAGCTTATCACTTTAGGATCAGCTTTGTAAGCAATTCGTGCACGTGCCACATGAGCAGATGCAAACATTTTCACTGAAAGGGCAATCTTTATGCAACATTATATTCTATTTTCAGATGCCTCCGTGTTCTGGTAAAAAAGGCTTTAAGTTCACAGTTTCCTCAGAAGACTATCTGGGCAAAACTTTTAAGTCAGAGAAAGAATAAACAGTTCTAACAGAAGTCACAGAACAACTGTCTAGCTTTAGATCGGAACAGGGAGCTCCTGCACTCCGCTGGGAATGCCTTTGTGGAGTCTGAAAACAGATTTTCACAACTTAAATAATCCCTGGCCTTTGAGTTTCACTCCAGATCTCACTGGGAAACTACATGCACTCACCGTTTGCATTTTTAAAGACATCCCCTCAGAATACCACCTTTTCCAGCTGCAAGTATTTTGGACTGTGTAAGATGGAAGGTTTTTTTCAAGAGCCTCTGAGAATTATAATTTAAAACATTTAGTGTTACAGCCAGGCCNATCTTATAGAAAGTGCTGCTGTTTACCTACATATGCACAAGGATCCTTATCATAATGTGAAGCTTGGATCAGTTCATAAAAAGGTTTGTGAATCTCACATGGACTAAAACAGCAAATATATAACACAAAATATTTGTGTGGAGAGAAGAACTAAGCTCATCAAGAACAGTATCTATCCTCAAAATTTCTGGCATAGATTTTTGAGGCTTATTTACAGTTTCAAATCTATTTTGCTATCTATGTACTGCACTAACAGTGGATGATTTGCATCTGTAACAACAGAAAATTGTACAGGGAAAGAACTTTGGCAGCAACAGACCTGCAAGTTGTGTAAGGCTTTTAATTTATCACTTGCTTTGCTCCTTCAACATAGAACATGAAAGAACAAAAATTGAATCACATAGCCTGAAACTGTTGATTGAAATGAAGAAAAAATATCTTTATATACTAATTTGTTCACATCAAATTGAGGGGAAAGCTCCAAAGTTAAGCAAAAGTGGTTCTAAGAACAGAACTTCATACCGTAATTCATTTCAAATTACTGCTTGTTCAACTTCAAAGCCATAGGAAAGCAGAAGGCATTTAAATAAAACTTCTTAATTCTGTAACTCCTACATGTATTAGGTACATTTAACCTGTCTAACCAGTTACTCAGCCATGTCCAAATAAGCACAGCTCAAATAAGACACAATAGTTTCATTTTACATGCTGCCACGTACAGCATTATGCAACCAGCCAGTAAAACTTTTCTGCAACAGGAAAACAAAGAAACATTTACTGGGGGGGGAACTGCAAAGCAGGAGAACAATAAAAGAAGCTTTTTTTTCCCTCCCTGTTTTATCCTGCTGCCAAAGGCAGTCACACATGCAGACAAGCTGACCATGTGTGCTCACCCCACTGCTGGAGAAGGTTGTGCAGGAAGCTGTGTAATCCAGATTTTTACCTGTTGCAGCATTTCTTCTGTAGCATTCAGCTTCAACTGATGCCCCTCAAGACAGATTTCTAAGTCCCGGATTTTCTCTCCTTGAGCTTCCACCTGGTCTGTGAGAACACTCACCTGTAATTTGAGAGAAGCACAGTGCTACTGAACTGACTGTAAATAAGTACCTTATGCATATAACATCCAGATGCACGTTTTGACAAGAAGTTCCCTTTTAAAGCCCTCAATGCTTTAATATTCTTGTGCACGGCAGCAACCTGCTCTACCAACACAGACAGTTTTGCAGTCTTACCTCTATTTTGCTCCAACCCCGCCCTCTCATCTCCCCTCCCCTGCTACTGTTGTGTTTTGATATAAAAAAGAAAGGGCATTTCAAGAAGAGGTGGAATGCTACCTATAGGTAGCCTGGGTCCCTTCATGCAAAAGTCTGGAAACTTGGAAAGGAACAAGCAAGAACAGAGGATACTGGAAATATTTTCTGTGGTTTTGGAGCATGCATCGCCATTTCAAGTTCTGTTGGCATTTCACTCTCTAAAACAGATAAGTGGGAAAACTGCTCATTCCCAACCCAACTAATTACTTTACTTCTTACAAGAACAAAACTTTATTGATAGCTTGTTTATCAGTAAAGACTTCTGAAGTGCTAAAGAATGCAACGAGTAAAAGGCAAGTTTTAACTGTGGCAAAGTTCTATTCCAACGAGAATTACCAGGCTTTGGCAAGCCAAAACATGAAAGCAAAACCAGGGAGATACACACAGTGAACCCCAGGAAAAGAAACAATAAGCAGTCCTGCTAAAGAACTGTGGGAAAGGTGGTACGAAATGGTGGAGAAATGAATGTGCAATAAAAAAAAACCCAGCAGCTGAATCCAAACCTTGCAAAGCAGAAAAAACTGCACCCAGGATAACACTAGAAAGATGTGGAAAAAACCTCGGTGGTAATCCTTATGTTAAGAAGAACATACACTCTGTATATTCATTTTGACTATTTATTTATAGAAAAGCCTTGATTAGTCTAGAAAAATGTTATCTAAAACAAACCAACAAAGGAGCCTAGAGGTATTTAAACTCCATTTTGAAGTAAATGCATTACAAAAACTTATCTATGCTCTCACATCCAACCCTGCAATCAGGGGAAAGGGGAAATCTAATTTTTTTTCCATTGAAGTAGCTGGCTGTAGGTTAGAGTACAGCTGGACTCAGATGAGAGGTGATAGGAAGGAGTGGGTGAAGGCAGATGGCAGGAGGACACATCCAAGCTGGGGCAGGAGAACTCCCTGTAAGGAAAGCTGTTGCTTGTCTACTTTGTTTTGTTCCCATGAAATGAGGGATGATACATAAAACCCCCCTACATTATGTCAGAAGGCATGAAGAAACAAACTGAATTCTGTCCTTCAGCGTGATGCAAGTTCCAGAGAAAGAAAATCAGCTTTATTTAGAGCATCAGGTTAGGTTTAAATAGCATTGCAACCTGGAAGGAAAACTAAGGATGTTAAATGGGACCTGCAAAGGAATTTAGTGAAAGCTTAACAGCTTGAGAAGCACACGCTGGGTGTTCCAGCAGCTGAGCTGAGAGGCACATCAGCTACCTGCAGCTCATATTTTCCCCTCTGTCCAGGATCACATCTGCCAGACTCTTCAAGGAACCCGTAGGCAGCACCCAGAACAAAATCCCAGGATGTGCCACACTGGCAATTTCACCTTGCCTCAGGAGTGCAACCCCTGCAAAGCTCAGCCTGTGGGTAATAGTAAAAGGAATGTCTGTAAAAGTGAGGGGGTACTGAGCACTTAGCTAAAAATCGAGTGTTAGAAAGGTTTAAAAGTCTGAGGCGAGACTGGAGTGTTCCCAGCCCCTTACTCCCTCCAGACTGCAGCTACGGGCCAGTCACTGGGGCAAGCCAGCAGGAGCCACAGGATGGAGGTGCTCAGTTCCCACTCCTTTCTCATCCCCCCTGCCAAAGGTCACACCCAGCAGCCACGTTTGCTCCAGCAGAGTCCTCACCCACAGAACCTCAGCTTGGGGCTTGCCTGTGCTCCTCAGATTTGACTGCCTGGACAGAAGAACTGGTGTAAATCAGGTCCTAAACCCAGCTCCACCCGGGCATCTTTGTTGCTGTTGATGTTTATCTTCCAGACTGAGCTTTGAGTCTAGCTTATCTCCCTGGGGTTTTTGCAGTTCCACCGTGACGCTGTGCAGTGGGAAAGGCAAATGCATAAATACTGACTAAGTCCTTGGGTTTGATGAGGGGTGGAAGTGATGGGAGTAAAATGCAAGAGACGTTTCTTAGTTCTGGCTTTACTCTACTCCTTCTAAGAAAAAATCTGGGCAGGTCCCAAAACATGTCACAAACCTCCGCGTTTTGTGCATTTGGCTGGCTGCATTCCTGGGTACCTGTTTGTGTGGAGGAAGAAATAGGTACTGACAATCTGCAGCACAAAGAGAGGACAATGACAGGACTTCACAAAAAAATGTGAGGAACAAAGGAGACCCCCACAGCCAAAGGCACAGGGGAGCCAGTTCCACCCTCAGCTCTGGAGGGAACTGCTGCATTTGGCCACCCAGTTGTCTCTCCACTCATGAGCTGCTCATGCATGCAAGGCACAAATGTACAGTGTGAAAAGCTCCTTTCTATTACTAATAGGATCAAGTTTTTGGCATAAACAACCACTTGATTAAAGATGTTCTAATAAATATCAGTTGTAAAGGGAATGTGTAGTGCACACTTAAATTCCAACCAGATTTTGTTTCAGGCAGGTGGTTTTTTTCCTAAATTTGGTGATAGCAATTTAGTTTAACAGCAATTAAAAAAAAAATCCAACCAAGCCAAAGCTTGTGCCTCTAAACATTTATTGTTTGTTTAACAACAGCAATGAGGCTTCTGCTCAGTAAATGAACACAAGTGTGAGCAGAACATACAGGATAAGACATGTTTACAGAAACTTGTGACTGAAAGCAGGGAGAACACCTACCCAACACGCCTCAGTTTTGTTTGATATAAATACATGTGCTTATAATATGCATTTCAAAGCATGAAGGGAAAGGATATGCAAAGACTATATTTAAATAATCTCTGGATTCAGTTTTTAAAAAGTGTGGAGTGTACAGTTTAGTACTAGCAAAAATACACAGAAGAAATTTTTTTTTTTTTTTTTTAAATTTTTGTGCAACATGTGTTTTCTCCAGGAGGAGAACTTACATGGGATCTGTTTGAAAAAAGGCTTGGTAAACTAAGAAACAGAAAACCTGGAAGAGTTTAGGCATGCATTTTAGTGTCAAATTTTCTCTATCCCTGTTTCCCTCCCCCTTGAGCTTTTTGATGATGTAAGCAATTTAGGTACAGTGCATAAACAGGAAAAACTTTTACTGCTGTTATATCCCTCTCCCCTACCAGGTTACCCCACCACAAAATCATTTAGAGAGATTACACAGATTACAAATTAATTTCTGGTTCAATATGAGTAACATTTGGGGGCCTGCTAACATTTGTTTAACAGAAAATACTCTGCCACTTCAGCTTTTTGCACTGAATATCAACTACACAGACAATATTCTTCTCTCTTTTGGACATACCTGCAGGATGAGTGACTCTTTATCACCTTCTAATCGTGCCAACCTTTCTTGATAAGTTTCATTGTTGGATGGATGATGGTTCACCTGTGACTGGGAGGAAAAAAAAGGGATGTGAGAATTTTCACAGTTAAAGATTCAAGCAGTAGTTAATAAAAGTTTTGAACAATAAGCAGTTTCTACAAGACAAAAAANAAAAAAGAGAAAGAGAAAAAATGTGTGTATAGACCAGAACTGTTTATTTCAGATGAATTAAGCCCGTACTTGATGTACATTAAAAACTAGTGTACATTAAAGAATGTACCCTTTTTTAGCTGTATTTTGAATACTCTCTCATTTCCAACATTCAAGAGCAGTAAGTGAACAGACCAGTATTTTCTAGAAAATTATAATTTCAATGGAAAATAACATCTTACCAAAACAAAACACATTTAACTTGAAATATCTAGTCTTCACAGTTTTTTGCCAGTCAATGAACCTTGTATTTACTTTCAAGCAGTAAAAATTGCTATAGATGTATTATTTCTAGAAATTATTGAAAGAAAATTATAAGGTTTTTTGTTAGCAATTAAAAACTTATTTAAATGATCAAATTCCTATCAGGAGCTACTATAGTCACCCAGTCACTTATGGATTTCTAAATGGCTCTAGGGAGCAAAACCTTCTAAAACATGGCCTGTCCTTAACTATTATGCCCCATTTCCTATCAGTTTTAATACTTCATACATAAACACCACAATTTTTAAAAAAATCTGCAGATTTATTTAAGTTTAGAAGAGTCTCCTAGGCTCATCCCGCACACCTAAACATTGTGGGAAGGAGCTGTTTGCCCAGTGCATCCACAGTAACCTGAGCCCGTGGTGGCTGATTTCCCAGCTCCACTGCAGGCACTGCCCTTCTGCCAGGGAACACAACCCTGAGCCTGGCTTTGCAGCCAACCCAGGAATCCACCTGCCTCCTCATTTATAGCCACTGGCACAATGGCACCAATAGAACTACAATCCTCCTCCCCAAATGCCCCTTTTTTTTTTCAACTGAACATTTGTGAACAGATTTATTTTTTTTTAATAGATGTATTTATGGCTTCTTGATCTACGCTGAGACCTATGGGCCAAAACGTAAAACAGATGCTGAAAATAAACATAGTGCCAATTCACTCAAATCAAAAAATCAAATTTTATCCAATCAAAAGACGCTTTTCAAGCCATAAATTGCTGAACTAGAGTGAGTGTGGCACTAGATACAAGTGTGGGACCTTTATAAGCTGAGAGAAACCAAGCACCCTTGTCTCTGATTATTTTGAAAGAAATTGAGAGAATCACAATGGCACCAACAAACAGGGCTGAAGGATGCCTGGAGAGATCATCTGGTTCCCTGTTGCGTCCTAGGGCCGATGATTATTTGCAATATTCTTGTTTTGTCTTCTTCTAAAGACGTCCAGAGATGGAATTCACAGCTCCTCCATCTACTTCTTACCTACCCATGATTGGAGCATTTTTCTTAATGCCTAATCAGAATCATCTTTTCAATTTCATGGTTATCATACTACCATAAATTAAAAACCAGGTCCCTCTGTTCATTGCAGAGATTTTTTACATATTTGAAGATTATCACCACATCTCTAATTAGGAGGTCCCTCTGCATGTTGGGAAAGAAAATATGAGTTTTTCTATCTTTTCCTCATAGGTTAATTTTTCAAGATTTGTTTTGTTGTTTTCTTTTGGTTCCTCTCCACCAACTATTTCCCAACTTCTTTCAAAATTAAGTGGCTATGAGGAGACACAGGACTCCAGCTGAGACTGGCTTGAGTGGTAAAACCTTTTCACAGACTCTCGGGCCATATTTCTTTCCATAGTAAACATATAGTTAAGTTCATATATTTTCAGCCTAGGACCCATAACTTCCAGATCCTTTTAAAATGCTTTTATTTAGCTGCCAGCCTGTTCTTCATTCTGCTTTTACTCTTCGTTTCTGCTTAAATGTATAACTTGGAGCAAATCTGCACTGACTTGCATTCCATTACTCATTCTCTTTTCCTATGCATCTGGCTGTTATGTTTTAATCGTGTCCTTCAGCATAGCTGCAAGGCCCTTAACTAGAAGGGCTTCTAAATTCAGTAATTCTGGTCTTTTGTCCCTGTTTACGGGGCCAACAGGAACTCTGAGAACAGAATGTGCAGGTGCTCACTCCACACCTCACTTACCAGCATTCATTATCAAAAGATGAACGTGTTAACTCTACTCAAAATATACTTTTGTCACAAGTTTTTGACCAGTTCATAGTAAGTACAACTAAGGTTCAAGACCTCAGAGAAACAGCTCTAAGTGTGCAGGTGTGAGGTCAGCCAGAAAGGCCTCAGCTAAGCACGTGAAAATACAGTGGACAGAAAAATGACCTGCTAGATGAAAGTGTCTGATTGACGCACAGCAGTTGTTTGAGAGCCGGTAATTCTTTGTGGCACGTATAAAGACAAGATAAAACAGTGTAACATGAATCAAGGCCATCTGTGCATGGTTGGAGTGCATTCTGCAGTTGGGAGAGCCAGGGCTGAGAAGAAACTGAGCAAGATGTCACATGTACAGGCAGCAATTGAATACAGGAGCTATAGCACAAAAGACACGAGACCACAGATGATTCCAGTTGCCCTAAGAACTCACAAACAATAAATAAACACTGGTCATGTGGTTACATAGGCCTCAAAGGCTGAATCTGCAGCATTTCCTATACAGCTCTTATTCCAGAAGGTCCAGCATTAAAGACCAAAGACTGTTACCTGGGCTTGACAAATCACAAGCCAAATATGTTAACTATGCCTCTTACAGTGAAAGAATGAGAGAGATTGCACAAAATATGTAAAAAAGTTTATGATAACACATGATAACAAAGGAGAAGGAATGATATGCTAAGGCAAGGTAGCTGGAAATATGCTGATGGCAGTAGCATTGCAGATAAAAAAATCAGTGACATGCCATAAATGCTTTGCCTACAGGAATCATACAATTCTTAAGACTGGGATAGAGTTTTAAGATCATCAAGTCCAATCAGCACCAACACCATTTTTGCCATTAAACCAAGTCCTCAAGTACCAAACCTACACATTTTTTGAACTCTTCCAGGGATGGTGTCTCCATCATTTCCCTGGGCAGTCTCTTCCCATGTTTTACAACCCTTTCTGTGATGAAATTTCTCCTAACATCCAATCTAAACCTCTCATGGCACAACTTTGGGCACTTCTCTTGTCCTGTCACAGTTTCCTATGAGAAGAGGCCGATCCCCACCTGGCTCCCTGCTCCTGTCAGGCAGTTAGTTCTAGAGAGTGATGAGGTCTCCCCTGAGCCTCCTCTTCTCCAGGCTGAACACCCCCAGCTCCCTCAGCTGGTCCTCAAAGGACTCTCCAGACCCTCCCAGCTTCATTTCTCTTCTCTGGACTCGCTCCAGCCCCTCACTGTCCTTCCGGAGCTGAGGGCCCAGAACTGGACACAGCACTCGAGGCGCGGCCTCAGCAGTGGACTGGGGACAGTCCCTGCCCTGGTGCTGCTGGCCACACTCCTGCTGATACAGGCCAGGGTGTCACTGCCCACCTGGGCACAGTTCAGTCACTCTCAACCAGCACCCCCAGGTCCTTTTCCCTGGCCCCTGTCCAGCTATTCTGCCCCAGTCTGTAGTGCACCGTGGGGTTGTTGTGACCCAAGGACAGGATCCAGAACTCGGCCCTGTTGAACCTCATGCTGTTGGCCTCGGCCCATCCCTCCAGCCTGTCCTGATCCCTCTGCAGAGCCTTCCTCCCTCCAGCACATCAACACTCCCACCCAGCCTGGTGCTGTCTTTGAACTTGTGTGCACTCGATCCCCTCGCCCAGATCATCAATAAGGACACCAGACAGGATTGGGTCCAGCACTGATCCCTGGGGAACACCACTGGTGACGGTGCCCAGCGGGATGTAACTCCATCCACCAGCACTCGATGTCAGGACATCCAGCTTTTACCCACTGAAGAGGGCACCTATCCAAGCCAGGAGCTGCAAAGCAATTTCTTGGGGCACCTGTATTAGTCTCCTTAGTGATTCTGCATATAGTTTACTGCCCAATAGATGGCAAAAGACAGTAACATAAAAAGTTTCCTGGAACAATTCCAAATCAGCTGTTACTCCCAGTTCTGGAGAAAGAAAAGAAAAAGAAAGCTTTCTATATTTGATTGTTTGGTGGGGTTTTTTTGGTCAAAAAGCATTCCATCACTTGCTTTAGCTTCTTAATTTTTATTTTCCAAATCCCTCTTTGGAATATGCTCACTGATTTACTGTGAAAATAAAACAGGAAAGTTGCTGGAAAGTTCTAAGTATCACTTGCATGATCCAGTCATTACTGAGTCCTCTTCCAAAAAAAGGGTTTAAATTTTCCTTCTTACGTGACACACACACAAAAAAAAAAATCAAGACTTGGGGGAACAATTCAATGGCTTTGATTTAAAATGGGGATCATCAGCAAAAGTATCAAAGAATATGGCAAATGATGGTCAGTTGACGTTCTCCTCCTGTGTGCCTTTTCAGCACCAGCAATCTCCACCACAGCTAATTTCAATCCAACCCCCACCAACTTCTGAGGCTGGTCAGCAAGCTGTGACTCAGAAATGTGTCACACACACCTTGGATCTCACCCTGGGATGTGGAATGGGGAGGAGAAAACCTGGGAAAATGGGGAAAAGAAACCTGGTAGTCAGTTGAAATGGTGATTTGTGAGCTTTTTCAACAAGTCACCTGCCTCTTTGAGGAGACAGATTATGCTGTAACCCTCCTCTCTTCCTTAGCCACAGGAATCACCTTCAGCTCCACTGATAATTGAACAGGATGCCCACACAACGATAATACTTGTAATAATAGTTGTATTAATACTTGCAGTAATGGGGAAGATTAGGGACACGCTTGGTGTTTCGCCTTTTGTTGTAGCTTAGAAGCTGAAAACAAGGAGTATGGCCAGCAGAATCCAGCCAGTCAGCTTTACCACCGACTACCAGCAGCACCCAGACCTCAGCACTGCATTCCAACACAAGAAAATGTTCACTGCAGCTCTTCCCAGCCTATTTGAGCTGACAGTATTTAGAAGTGTATGGTCTTTCCACCTCTGTAGTACTTTTTTGGTCTCTAGAATTATGTTCTGAGTCACAAGGAGTGGTATTATGATGAGTGATGAGTGAACAGCTTACACAGTAAACATTCTTATTTGCATCTGACTGTGGATGCAACACAAATTTAATCTCTTGACATGTTAGTGCTACCTCAGAAACACACCCATCTCAGTATATGTGCACTCCCTCAGTTACCTGAGAGGAGGCAAAGGAGAAGGCTGGAACATGATTTGTGGATCTATAATTCTTGCCTTTCAACTGAAGGCAATTAGTAAATCAACAGCAGGATTTTTTTATTTGCCATTGTTTCTGGCTGGTTAAATCAAAGTGGCAGTCATTTGGAAAAAGCTGACAGTGCATAGTCTGAAACTAAGCAAAGACAGGTAAATTTTGGTAGTCCTGAAACCAAATGAATTTTAAACAAATATTTCTATTATATCCAGATCCTTTTTCTGAAAATTAATACTTTTTTCTCTTTTTTTTTTTTTTTTGCTCCAGACAGTTACATGTCTTAAGAGAAAATATCCTTACAGAAGTCATAAGATTCACCTTCAACACCCTGAATTTAATGGCTACATCATGGGTTTGATCACTCCACCTCTTGCTGGTACAGGTTAAGAATCTCCTCCAGAAAAAAAGGAAGGCATAAAATCAATGCACATCAATTTCAGGCCAGCCATCAGCTCTGTGTCACACTGTTTGCAGTGAATATTTGCATTTCTATTAATCAATTTTGGTTGTAACTACACGTCTACATACCAAACGTGGGTTGTACTGTTTTTATTTGGAATGGTGTCATCCAATTAAGACTGTGTAGAAAGATAAGGATAAAGCAACAGGATGACACAAAATTGTATGTGAACCCTCTAACCCAAATCCCTTGGGAGAATAAAAGAATACTTGTTAAAAACGAGAGACTTTCAGGTAATGAGGGTATCTCGAGTCCCTTAGTCTGCAAGAGAAGCTTTGAACACATCCACACTCAGGCCCTGTGAAAGAACCCATATTAATTATCTGCAAAACACTTCCCCCAGACTGCCCACCACTGCTTTATGACTGTGCTGCTGGCCAAGCTGTGAATTTAACAGCACGATGTTTATACACAAGAAATTTTCCCTATCCTCCTTCCTTGGCTCTGTCCACAAGCTCTCAGGTCTTGCTGCCCACTTTGTCCATCCTTCTGGCCATTCTTGGCCCAGCATTTCCACAGGTCATGTTGGCACCAGTAAAATCCAATGGAAAGAACTGAAGTGTGGCGACAGGTTCTTTCAGCTTGATCCAAATAGCACTTTTCCCCCTGCTGCTGTTGCAAGGTGCCACTGCACACATTATGTTACAAGACTTCTGCTTAAAACCAGACCCTCCATTCTGAGCATCCGAAAACAGCAGCTGTATCTGTTGTTTTGCCTGGCTGGATCTCGTGATTTTTGTTTTTGTTTTCTGCCCTAACCCAGTCCAAGCCACAGATACCACATAAATCCAGCCTAGCCAACCCCTGCAACATCAAAACCCATCTGGGTCTCTGAAGTGATTTCTGCTAATGATGAAACCTGAGCCAGCTCTGGCATACTTCGCCAAGGCTTTATGGAAGTCTGTTGCAGTTATTCTCTGTTAAAATGCCATGTGTTACTCTGAAAGCAACTCATAATTTTATTATCAAGCCAAAGAGCAACAGTTGATGATTGCAGGAACTGAAATCTTTATGTGCTGTAACAGTCAGTGCCAGACGTGGGACACTGGGATTCTTGGACGGGAGAACTGAACAAGCAACTTAGATCGTTTCAACTTTTTTGGTTTCTAAATCACTTGTCAAAGGAATGTGGGAGCAGACTGCTTAAGTTCTCCCGGGAACAATGCAAGATGACTTTCAGTCCTCCTCCCTTCCCCCACATGCTCACCTCTTTAAAGTACTTGCAAGGAAAAGCAGCAGTACTGATGTTCTCCGTTTTGTACCTGACATAAAGGGAATTACATGCAACAACAGCAGGCGCATTATTAATTCCTGTGAAATCTTGTGCTCCATTTGAACACCGTATCCCTTCTGAACACAGGCCACAAGGTGATGGCAGCAGACCTTATTAACCTGTATGTTAGCAAACCTGTCTTTACAGAAATGAAATTTCTGGAAGCAGGAGCGGCAGACACGTCAGATCCATAACCTCATTTAAATAGAAAATTAATATGTGGGCTCTAAATATACTTTATAAAAGAGGTAATTAGGTTTAACTGCACAGAACACAGGTTAAACTGATAGTATAACGTTACCAGCAGCTACTTCCTGTTGCCCCTTCACTATCTGCTCACTTTCCATTTAATCCCCTCCACAGACACACAACAATTAACTTCAGGATTCTCAATCTCTTATTAAAGACTGACACATCATTAATACTTTACACTTATTTAAGAAACTACCCAAAATAAGTGTTCCTAATCACATTTCACATTAGAATTGACAGATATTTTACGTTTATACAGCTAGTAAAAATCCAAGAGTGCATTTGCACAAGTATTCATGTGCGTATACATATAGACAGGCAAGAATTTGCTGGAAAAGCACACAGAGGTTAACACAGATTTTAAAAGAATCAGGAGAGAATGTGCTTCTTTCATGACATACAATTAAATCCATATTCAAATTTAAAAACCAGCCTATTCTGAGGCTATTCTAGTCACACCCCATTCAAGTATTTTTCTAACACTGAAAAATAAATACTCAGAATATAAAATCTAAAAGGTGATAAAAACAAAGTGATCTTTTCAAGGTTATGAGAGAACTGCACAAACCTATTTAAAAAAAAAAAGGAAAACAAAAACAATTTTACGCAGTTGCATCTATATCTGGGCAGTTCATCAACAAAATTAACAGCCCTGCCTTTTAAAAAATCCCCATCTTTTTAGCAGAGTAACAGGCACAGAAGAAAACCAGCACCGTTTTTACCCGAGACAAAGGCATCCCGAGAGGTCCCATACAGTTACCCTGATGAAGAATCACTTAAGTGAAGAGCTGGTGGAGAAAACTTCTCCCTTTAGAGCACAACAGGGTAAACAAGAGCCTCTCTTTTCTTTTGCTATACGTTACCATGCAGGGTTTGTTTTGTTGCATTGCAATCCCCGGAAGGCACAAGCACTTGCCAGAATCTATTGCCATTTGCTCAAAGTTTGATCCTAGAGTTTCATTTTTAAAGACAAAGACAGCTGATTTTCTCCCCCCTCCCTAAGCCTCCTCCTCCTACACCAAGGCACGTCTTTAATTCACTTCTCGTGAAGTAACTCACACCATTTAAAGTCTGAGGCACTGAATGAGTTTCCTTCCGCAAAGCAGAGAATTCTCTCTAAGATTTTGCTAAATGTGCTTTTAGAAAGAGAAAACAAAGCCTGGCAAATGACTTACCCTCTTTAGCCACGTGAAGTGCTTATAGATATCAATCTCACCATCCATGCTTTGGGCCCATCTCAGCAGTCACATTCCCAGCCTTAAAAGAAACTTTTGGAAGCAAGCGCTCTGCTTTGTTCTACAGGATGTAGCTGTGATTTCTCCTCCTTTCAACCCTCAACTTCTGAAATCTTCAATGCCGGGTCATATTTTATGCTGAATCCCCTGCCCCTGTCCCACAGTCTTATCCCAAAGGCTTCTCACAGATGTATACATAACACGCAACTGTATAAACTTCAGGCTCCCCCCTCAAACATCTGGTTTTTTTAAACAGCAGATCGGTTAGCGGCAAGAACAATGCAACCCTAAAAACACTGAAAAGATAACTTGCTAAATGATCTTTTAAAAAGGGTCTTTCAAGAACAGCATAAATCTGCAGGAACTGTTCCCCTTTAATGCTGAATAACAAGCTAAAAATTATTAAGCTGTCACTGAGAAACTATTCTCAAGTACTGCTTTCTCTGGCTTTCTGTTTCAAGAGTGGCTGGAACTCATTACCAAAGACCCCCTATTTCCTGTCTCTGTTCTACTCCCTGTTTATCATAACACTACTCAGCCTTCTCAGTTTATTTCAGGCTCAGACTAAACCTAAAAATAAGTTCTGCTCTTTGAATTACTTGCCTGTCCTCTCAAAAGACATTATAAAAGGGGAGGAATTCAAGGACGATCCTGTGAATAAGATAATGATCCCATAAACCACTCTATTGCCAAAGAGGCGATTTTCCAGCCCAACAGAAGATGATGATACCCTTCCAAGATATTTGTCTGCTCCTGCTGAAGCTGAAATCTCACAGCACGGCAGCTTTTCAAACTTGCAACAGCAAGATAAACGCATGTGCAACGCAACGCTCTGGCAAGAAGGGCAGTTTGAAGTGTTGCCTGTTATTGCGGTGTCCTCTAGTGCCTCCACACAGCACTCACCCACAACTTCTAACTTTTCCCAAAGCACTCCAGTCTCCAGTGTTGTTTCTGCCCCTAGTTCAGAGTACCTTTGGCCTTAAACCGGGCAGCTGACTGTCACACACACAACCACAACTGCCTGGGCAACGCCTCTCCAGACCCCAAGGCAACTACCCCCATGGAATCTTTGTGATCATCTCAGAACATCTGCTTATCTCCTCGCTGCCTTCAGACCCTGCAGCCAGGCTGACTCCTGGGCTCAGGGAGCAGTAAACCAGCAGTTTGGAAGAGCCAGTGCCAAAGCTGCCCATGGTCCTAACATTACACACAAGGGACTCAAAGTCTGAAGCTGTATAAAACCTTTCCTACAGGGACCTGCCTCACTCAGACCTACTCACATTCCACACTGGGGAAGTCACAGATACGTGACAAAATTTCTTCAAGGGAATGTGGGTTTTCAATATTTCAACCATTCTTGGTCTTTTGACCTGATGGAGAGCTCTTTTCAGAACTTCCCACAACCCAAAGTAAGAGGGAAGGATATAAACCTAGACTTTCAGTTCCCTTCTGTATTTATTATGTGTTCTTACTTAAAGGCACAAGACAAGAAAAGCGTGACAGTTCTTAGCAAGTCAGTGCTCCAAGTCTTCTAAAGGCGCTGGGATACCTAAAATCACCAGTAAATGTGAGGAGTAAAGAACTGTTCATTTCTAAAAGCAATGCTACAAGACACAACTGACTTGGGCTGCCCTGAGCATAGAATATACTTATTTTATGCGGTCTGAAAGTGGATGAAAGCAGTTATTTCTTGAATAGCTCATACTATCTGGCAAAAATCTTAATACATTATCAACAGTGTATGAAAAAACCAAAAAAACTTAATAGAATACACTTCCCTGGGCATGACAGCCTCCATCAAGGCTGAGAAGCTGGAGACTGAATGGGGGTTGTCCTGACATTAAACATGAACGTCCAAAAGTATAAAGTTGTGGGTTTTTTCCAAAAAAGCTTGTTAGCTAACAGCAAATACATCAAACTTTATCTCTCAGCATTGCATATCCCACAGTACCACCACCACGGTGCCATAAGTTCCACATTTCATCCATTTCAAAACATTGTCTCTAAGACTCCCATTTCAGTCTTATTCAGGGAAGAAGGAAATACCTCTCTTAAAACACTCTGCCACGCTTCATGAGCTGACGATTGTGGCTCTAACTCTAAAAACTACAGAAAAACAGCGTTACTAAACTTCCTAGTGCCCCAGTGTATCATCTGCATTTAGGGTAGTATCCCTTTCTCCTTTTAAAAGTATTAAAAATGACAACATACCTTCCTTCTGCCTTGTCACTTGTGCTGGATTTCACGCAAAGGCGTCTTGATTTCTGTTAGTCATTCTTCCTGATTAAGAGGTGAGTGTCTGAATTTTCTGCATCTTATCAGCCCCAATGTCGACAGCATACATTCCAGACAGTCACATGCTCACTGGGAGCCTGTCACCTGCATACTGAACTTTACATCCTGCTTGAGCTTTGGCCTGAAACTTTCAGAAACCAGCTGAATGCAAATCAATTGCCCCAGATTTGCTTAGAAAGCTCTTCCATTTCACTGGGGAAGCAGGTTAGCTTCTCTGGGCAGTGTAAAAATAAGGAAAATACATTGCAATCTCAGGAGTGCTTTATCAGGTTACCATTGTATGTTTTTATTTTCAGGAAATCCATGTCTGTGTGTGTGTGGCTCTTCACTGAGCACCAGTTTCTGGTTCAGTGGAGAACTAAAAAAACAAAGGAGCAAAAGCCCCCCCACCTGCACTGCAGAACCACCACCCTCAAGGGTTACCCCAGAGAGAGACTGAGCCAGCTTTTGTTCTCCTGCCTCCATCAAATTGTCTGCTTTCTCCTGTGCTGTCCCCAAAAATAAAACACACACATTATGGCAATACAAATGCAATGTAGGGCAGTAAAACATTTCAAGTTAGTAAAGTTTATACACTCCGTAAGTTGTGTTAAGCCATCAGGGTTTATTTGCCAGTTCCATACTTGCACAGCAAACTGCTGACTACTGCCAGACTTGATTGGACTAAAAACTCCCTTACAGAACACCAAAAGTACCAGCCCAAGAGCTTCTGTGCTGATACACGACCAACAAAACCCACTCAGCTAAGTGAGCCACAACTTTCAGTCAGCATGTCAAATACTTGAAACAAGGCTTGAAGTCTCTTTTAAATAGTAAACAAACATGCTGCAAGAGAGCTTTGAAACTGAAAGCTTTAAATGATCAACTACACTTCTCATCCCCCTCCATTCCATCTATGAAGAGGCAAGAAAATACCCAGAAATCCTCTTAGAACCGTGGAGGGAAAGGCACTGTCTGATGTTTTCCCTCTCCTACCACCACTGAGCTGAAGGAGCACAGAGCTCTTTGCTTCTCCACCACTTTCTCCCACTGAGCTAGGGCCCCATGGACACTGAAAAATTGTATTTATTTGCACTGTTTTAGCAATTTTACTTTTTATTTGTGATAAAATACAGGTTTTGGTGCAGCACAAATGCAAATGGTCAGTTGTGTTCCTTTAATGCCTCTGAATCTCCTGGGAAATTAAAAGGCAAATGAATAGGAGGAATCAGAGCAGTCCTCCAGATCTTCCTTTTCATCAATAACTTTGAGATTTTTCTGGTTTCAAATCCCATCAGCCCCTGAAAACACTAAAAGAACTTACACTTGCTCTCTTAGGCCAAGAAATGAAGTGTCCAGGTTTGCATCCTCCCAGCCTCATCGGGGAGCCCAGCAAGGATGGACATGCTGTGAAAATTTACTCGTTCCCAAGATGTATTATCAACTTTTCCTACATCTCTTCCTCTGCATTTTTCCCCCCACTCTTAGTGTCTGGGCTGCTTTGGAAACAAAGGGATTATGACCAGATTTTATAAGGAAAAATGTTTGCAGCATGCCAATTCAGATGTGTCATTCTCATGGTGCAGAAAAATGTGAGAGCTTCAGAGTGAAAAAAGGGAGAAAATATGGGAATACTTGTGTATAAAGAAACTCAGGCCATTTGTGTGGAAGACAATGGAGGAAGACATCACTTCTTCATGGCAAAAATGGCTTCAGGAATGGAGATGAAGTATTTCCAGCAAGAAAATTTGTCTTAGAAACTAAATTGTGACTGACTGACAATGCCTGCTTGACAGAGAAAGAAGAAACTCTTGGAACAAAATTTTAAAAGTACACTGCATTCTGTAGATGAACATGTTTGCTTTTCTTGTGATAAATCAAAAAAAAAAAAAATAAACAATATCCTGGGAAACAGACAAGAAATAACATTTTGCAGGTGCACAAACAAATAATCCTTTCCCAGCATAACACACACTCAATCCTGATGCCTTAATTCCTTGATTAAAATCAAGAATCAGACTTGACTTGGAACTAAAGAGATTTCGATGGCCATTAGTCCCACATGGTGGTTAACCCCCACCCTTGTTCCATGGGGGTAATTCTTCCAGCAGGTGCTGCCATCTCTGGAGCCATTCCCATCTCAGATACCCCCAGCACTGCCACATCCTCCCTGCTCACCCCTCAAGCACTGAGCAGTCCTTCCCTGGGCTGGCATAAAGAATGGATTGCTGCTTCTGAGCTGAAGTTACTGTCTGTTAACCCATCCACAGACATTTGCACATTCTTGGCAGTTTCACACATTCTCCACCATATGCTGAAATGCTTTGTCCAGCTCAAGTTGTGCAAGAACTCTGCCTTTTATTTTTTTGCATGAAACTTATTTAGAAGAGAACGTAAGAAACCCGAGTTCTCTGTTTCCACACAAAATCTGAAAAATATTTTCTACTTCACAGACATCACTGTGAACACTTCCCGCAGTTATATGCAGAGTACACTGACACGCAAAGAAAATAATTAAAGATACTTATTTTCATCCCACCACATGCACATTACAATGCCAGGTTTAGTTTCCTGTCTCAAATGCTTCAAAGCACTGCTGAAACTACTAAACCTACAATAAATCAGGATACGAGACATTTGAAACAAAATTTTTACCAAATATTTACATACACACCAATACCATTACCATGTAACAGTTTGCCTCTCCTCACTATGATGCATGTCAGATTTTTTCTTCTAAATTTCAGAATGGAAAACATAGTTAAAAACAACAACAACAAATCAAAANATAAGCTGCAGCTACACCTTTACAAGTCCTTATTTCTGATAAGGAATTTACAAATATTCTTTTAACTTATTTTTCTTAAGCATTTCATTACTGAGGAAAATTAAGCTCATTGTTTCCATCTTCTGGAAAAGAAAAGGATACCAACATATTTAGATAATATGTCCAAAATAAGTGGGTTTTTCCCCCCCAGTTTTGAACGGTGACAAAAGCGGAGACAATATTTTGTTTTGTGTTATTAGCATACTAACCCAAAAGATAATGAAACAATCTTGTTGTGGATACAATATTGCTTTGTTTGTCATAACTAATAAAATTTAGCAAATTTCAATAGGTCAACCTATCCATCCAAATTTTGTGAAGCGTGAATAGGGGTTATATAAAAAAATACATCAAAGTTATGCCCTTTTTCTATTATTCAAATAATGCCTCCAAATCAATATAGGGACCTTTTAAAAAGGAATTTTGTCTCCAGTTTCTCTATGTAACCTTGACACCTTTCCTGTCAGCACCACTGTTTAAGGAAACGATTCTCTCTTACCAATCTCTCTGCTAACTACTTTATGGAAAATATTTTACAATGTTTCCCGTGGCTCCACTCAGAAAATACATTTATGCACTAATGTTTATTGAGCGAATACAGTGTATAATATTTAAATCAGTGAAAAGTGATGCAGCTGGAGATTCTAGTGAGAGATCAGAAGGTGAGATGGAGAAGAGACTCCAGGCATAACCCCAGACACAAAAGGAAAGATGAGCTAATGGGATATTCAGCCCCTTAGTGCAAAGGAAGGCACCGAAGCCAAGAGCTGAATGAGGCTCGTACAAATGTAACCGAATAAATCATCTTTTTGAAGGATCACATGCAATTTCTGTATAAAATCATGGCTTCCTACAGAATATTCCAGTGACAGCATCCAGGTGTGGACAGGCCACATAGCTGAGGATTGCACCTGAGGGCAAACTGCATCTAAGTCAGTAGAGTACCTTGAAATCTTGGAAAACTTACATAAAATACAGGCCCTGCTGTTCCAGCAGGAATATCACCTGTCTTCCATGACATTCCTGATTCCGCTAACCTCAGGCCATAACTCAATCCTGTTCAAGCACTTCTGGTCACTGCAGTTTAAGTCGGCTCTGTTAAATGTTACCGATCATTACAAGGGTGGAAGAAAATGACATTTTTAGAAAGAGATCTAAATCTGCTCTATCCACTGCCAAACTGTTTTAAACTTCTATTAGCTCTTCATGTAACTAAGGAGACCTTCTTCCTTCTGAGAGCTGCTCCAGTGAGCAGTCACAGTCAGAGGTGATGGGGTTGGTATCCAGACAAAGCAACTGCAGAACACTGCAAAAATTAGGCCTGGTTTAGCAAAGTTCCATGCAAACTCTGTACAGCAGCAGTTTCATTGTCTCCAAGGCATTCTCTAGCATTCATAAATGGCTGAGCACACAAAGGACACTTCTCTGCTGGCTCTGCTGTCCTGGGAATTGCTCTGAACCACCAGATTTTCCAGTTCAGGCCTTCCTTGCATCATCAATTCACCAAAAAGGAGCTGGAGCACAGCAGAGGACTGGGAAATTCAGCTTTCAGCTCTGAGTCCTTCTCAGGAAACAGAACCCATCTAATGTTTCAAGCTGGCAAAAATAAACACGAATGCTTATGGAATGACTGCTTTTCTGTGCTGTCCCAAGCAGGCTCTGCTGCTCCCTTTTCACTCTGACACATGTTAATATCCCTTGGCAGTGGGGAGATACAGCTATAAATATCTCCATCAGGACTCCCAGCAGTTGAGTCCCACAGTCACATCTACCAGCAGACAAATGCACTGGCTTTAATTGGTGGTGCTCAGAATACATTCCCTTCCCACTCAGCTGTTGCTGAAAAATGCTACTGATGTTTTATGAAAGTGTGTTTTCAAGTAGATGGAAGTGCCCTGAACTCAGTAATTTTCTGCCCCTCTTCTGGACGGATAACCCTGTGAAATGAATCTTGGACGAAAGTGAAACAGAGAGGCCAGTGATTAGGTTTCAGCAGAGCACTTTAACACATGCTTAAAATAAAACTTTGAAGTGATTTCAAGACTCCACAAGCTCCACCAAGTCACAATTCTGAACCGAGCTTGAATTCAAGTCTTTGTGATGATACTGCGGAAAAATATTCCTTGATTTTAAGTCGCAGTGGAAACAATCTTTTTTGAACATTAATTATGAGTAAATAGCAACCAAGACTGTAAGGAATGTATCCTGGTTCTGCTAAAGAGTCTCTGGTTTTACCACTTAAGAACAGATCTGCAAAAGAAACAAAGCACAGCACGTATCGTAAGGCAAATCACATTCTATTAAAAATTGCCTCTACCACAGGTTCCTCTACTATTTCTTCTGCTCTTCTCTCCATTTCCTCAAATTGAGAATATTTAGAAAGATTGTCAGAGTCAAGCTCCCAAAAAACCATTGAGTAATCAGGAAAATACTAATGAGTTTTCAAGAATTAGCATTTTAAAGCTCATTATATAAAGCTCTATGATGGAATGGTTTGCTTTCAGTATACATGCTCCCCTAGGAGGAAGATCACATTTTGCAATCCTGAAAACAAGGCTTAAGGTCCACTGTAAGAACACAACCGCTCCTCTTAACTGAAAAAAGGACTCCATAAAGGTGGATAGAATAAACCCCAGAATGAACAGTATGGAAATTCATTTAGAGTTATAAAACTGTAACTAAATACATTCTCTCGTAGCTCACAAAGCCAAATTGTCATTGTGGCAGTTAATTTTTAATGCTGAAATTACTATCTGCTTTGTGATAGGTCACATGGTCACTGGCAATACTGAAATATTTAACAAGGAACACTGACACTATCCACAAATTTGTTTTGTATTAACTGTCCCAGGTAATCCCTAGGTCTTTGTGTTGTTTTTAAGGCAAAAGAATTTACAATCATAAAGCCACGTAAAACAGTTCTTTTCAAGATCAAAGTTTTTAATACAAATATAAAGTAATCAAAAGTCTATATTTAATCATGTTTTCTTATGTTTTGGGTTTGTCAAAAGATTTGTGCAACTACAGCAACTATAAAACCCTCATTCTACACGACACAGAATCTTTCTAAATTCAGTGCTAACTTTGTCAAACCTGTTTCATCTATCTCAAAGCAGGGACAGCAGTTACTGCACCCAGTTATGCTGTAAACTCAGGAACCTGAACTGCTCATAGATCCTAGACCACAGCACAAAAAAAAAAAGCGCCTTTTCAAAAGAAAAAAACACCTTTAGTTCAACAGATGCTGTGCCTTGATCATAGAGGAAACACCAAATCACCAACAGCTCCATAAGAAAAAGGAACTAGACAGCTGCTCTCAAAGGAGTTAATAGGGAAGGTAATATCAGGCATGAAACATGATACCTAAAGTTTTCCAGTTCTAACCACATCTAAATTTTCCCACATCTTTGGTATTCACACCTAGAGCAGAAGGGACAAAGAACATAAATTTATGGTTGGTTAAAAAAAACCCTAAATTGATCAAACCACCAAGCCTCACTTGGTGAGTTTCATGCCTGATAAATTCTCTAGTATTATCAGTCCAGTATCTGTAGGAGTATAGACAGTATAGATAAATTCTCTAGTGCTATCGCCATAGCTGGGTGCTGCAGACCTGAAGGAAGGTGAGACCAGCTGTAGTGTCCACGATCACCACAGACACCTCCTGACTGAGCAGTGATGAACCTGTGGGCCCCAAAGCCGACCAAAGGCTACCCTCCCCAGCCTTTATTTCTTTATTTGAAGGTGCAGATCAGCACATTAAGTGGCAATTCACCAGCTGCAAAGTTACTCGGGTTATGAGCCCAAGGGGAAATTTTCTGCAGAGATTATTTTCCCCATGCAGCAAAGACTGACCTCTGGTTTCTAGATGTTACTCCAACAAAAACAGCACCAAGAAGATTCAGCCACTTCCTCTGCACTGAGCTGCAATCCCAGATCCTGCTGTGTGGCAAACACGGAGCAGGGACACCCACCCTGGGCCTCAGAGAGCTATCAGGGCTGCACCAGGTTATGAAAACGGCTAAAGCAGAATGAACACACCAGACAATCACTGGGACTCCTGTAATTTGTTTAAATCCAAATGCTGGCAGTCAAATGCTGCTCTTTGATGCTATCCAGCAGGAATGAGCCTCCAGTCTTCCTTCTGACGTCCCTTCCTGGGGTTTCCCAGCACAGCAACACGGGGCAGTGGCAGAACACACATTCAAATTATTTCCATCAGGCACATTGTTTGTATTCTTGATTAACCATAGCAGCTGAAATAACTTTTAATGTAACTTTCAACCACACACTGAAGCGAAAGAGAATGACACACTTTTCTTGAAAGAAGCATACTTACCTGCTCTTAAAAACATGAAATAGCTTTTCCTATCTTCAGTTTCTAATGTGTGCCTAATCAGGATAAGCTGGGAATATTTTTGGTGTCCATTTGAGTAAAATGGTAGAAACAGAGCAATTACTGTAGTCTCTGAAGCTATTCAGTGACAGGCTAGAGCAGCTCTCCTGCTTCAAAGGAAGGTGCGTGGACCCCAAAAAACCCCAGATGCGGAATTAATCACCCACAAAAGAAAATCCCTCTCCGTTTATAACTGTTATTTGACCTGTAACACTCTAAACAATAAAATATCACAGAAATCAGTTCACCTTTCACTGTTTGTCGCATGCATTTCACAGACAATGTTTGTTGCCATTTAATTACTGCTACTGACATTAAACATGGTTTTATGTAATGTTTCAGTTGAACACAACAATTAAAATATACTCCAAATCTCTGTGCTCAGTTACTAGCCTACACTTCAGGTAGAATGCTTAGAAGAGACACGTGGGAGCACAATTCCACCAAAGAATGTGCCACATCTGAGCGGGGCTTTTCAAAGATACTCCAGCATTTCGTAGAGTAATGACCACCAAACTGCTTCTGAGGCTTCCAGGGTGAACGGATTCACTGAGATGCAGAGTTCTCATCTTTTAGAACTCACTACCTCAGCTATCCCAACAAATGGCACACAGTAAGTGGCGTTTTTCATAGCTCTAGGTTGGAATGATGGAAGTTTCAGTATAGGACACAACCATCAAACACATATTCCATTTCATTGAAACAAGCTGAATTTTATCACATTTCTTCCACAGAAATGACGTGCATGCTTGCAAATTATTTGCATTTAAAAAGAAAAATATAAGAAAGGTCTTCAAATACAAATAGATTACTATCTATAACAGCCACAGCAACTATACACTACCCTCCCTCGATTCAGAGCAGTGCAAAATATTTTAAAACCAGTCATCTCTACATACTGCACTGGAAATACTCCAAATCACCATCTTCCCTGTTTTCTTGGTTTGGAATCCAGAGTGCCCAATTGCTTTGTCAAATGAAAATTACTCTTGATACAGGTCCAATTTTACTGTAACCCACTATGAAAAATTGTCTTTTATGCACTAAACTCATCTCTTAGCTATCATAAAGATTAGAAAAATCATTAAAATTTCTGCTGAGGCAAGTATTTGGTACAAGCTGGCCTAAGGATATCTAAATCCAAAATCTAATACTGAAAATCCAAAGTAAACATTGCCTATACTTTAGCTTTCAAAACTGGTACCAAAGTCTCCTTCCTTCCTCTCGTGTGGGCCCAAACAGGATTTTCCAGCCACAGCCGTGCCCTCTGTGAAGAATGCCAAGGAGCCAGCAGCTGACAAGTTCAAACACAAGCAGCCACCTTCCCAACCACATCGGGTTACAGCCAGCACACGGCAGCTACAGCGGATAATGAACTCCAGCCACAGGCTGCCGGCAGGCTCACAGCAATGTCACGTGCACTGACAAAGCCAGAAGAAAAACCATTAACCCTGGAAGTTTTCTGAAGCTGGGGAAGCCCCAGGGAGGTTTTAGTCATGAGGAACCCCTCAGTCCCTGGCAGCGGCAGGTTTGAGGAAGGGTAATGCTGTGTTTCCCTTCCTTTACATCCAAGGCAGCCTCTTCTCTTGAGGTCTGTCCCAGGATCTGCTCCTCACCTGGTAAAACTTGGTCTTTTCCAGTGTAGTCAGATGTTTGTCCCCATCTATCCCAACAGGAACATCTCCCCTTCAGAATCAAAGGCTTTCCTGCATTTACCCCCACTGCCTGGTGGACAGGATGCTTTGGAGATTTGTGATATTGATAGCAAGAAAATGCGGCAAGGAAAAGGAAAGGAGGATCATCCAGTCTGGATCTGTCCCTGCAACGGACAGTGCCATTCTATAGTAAATTGACAGTTTAAAAATTAGAAGTTCTGTAAAAAGTTATCAATTTGTTATCTCCAGCAAACTGTGAAACAAAGCAAATCCAATTAAAAAAAATCATACAGAAAGGGCAACTTTTTTGTACCTCTTTTTTACTATCTCTTCTCTCCCCCAAGAACAAAATAAGGTCTTCTATCAACTTCTTCTACTCCTATATCTGCACCGCTTTAGAAAACAGCACATAGAGCAGTGACATCCTCAGCTATTAGTGCTCACCACCTCTTGCACCTTTCTAAGCACGCAGATTTCAGTTATTATAAAAATAACTTGAGTATGAAAATACTTGACCCAACCCTGTTCGCAGACGAAATGGAAAAGCCCAAAGAGCAGCTCACCAAGTTCTCCTCAAACCACTCCCTCAGACACAGGGCTGTGGCCCCTGGGATTTGGTTTCGCAGCGCTTCTTTCTCCTGAGGGTCCTCCAGCATCTCCAGGGCCATCTTCAGATCTTCCAGGAGGTGCAAAATTTGAAATGTGCCCAGATACACCGATGGAGCAGGTGACACGATATCATAACCACCGTTTGCATACTCTGTGGCTGACTTTGTGCCTGAAACAAACAAAGTGAGCAGAGACAACAATGTTATAGAACTGCTTACTTAGTAGCTGGCAAATTAATAGGTACTGCACATTATGATATTTGGACCTCAGACCAACAAGTTTCACTCCAGGCTGAAAACCTTCATTTCAGGCTTAGAATACTTGAATTAGTCTCTAGATAAATCATGAAATCCAGAGAATTAAATCCAAGAGGTGTGTGCATGCATATCCAAAAAGAATTTTGACCTAGCTCACATTTGCAATGTCCAAACTCTAAATCCCAAAGCTTATCCCAAACCACCTGTAATTTTCCACAGTTACCATGAGATGTCACTAACTTCGCAGCTACATCACTGACAGTCCCCGCACTGCCCACTGCTCAGCAATGTAAGAACGACTGATGCAGCTCTTTGACAAGAAACTGGGATCAAAACAGATCATGTTACCAGACCTAGAAAAATATAAGTGGCCATGAGCAGGTTTAGAACTCTTCCATAGAGGAGGAAAAAGTTAACAACACAAAAGTTAGCAATAAACACGGCCAATGAAACTTTTCTAGCGCTATAAATTACAGAAAGCTCTCTAAATTTCACTGTCTCTCTCCTGCCAGTCATCTAACACCAGTATTATTTTTCTCAACGACAATAGGCACAAAAACCCCATCGTTCACTTATGGAAGAATTATAAATAATACAAATTCCAATATCTCCAAAACTTCTTGCTTTGTACCCTGTGTGTTTCCAGGAGATGCCCACTAAAATAAGCTCTCTTTTCTCGCTCCTGAATTCCAGATCCCCATTTCATTTAATACGCCTTTGTGACTTCAAGAATGAGTCAGGTAGAAAACTTCCATTTGCTGTACTTTTTTAAGTTTTCATTTACAATTCATTGCCTTGTGCACATAATAAATTGTACACATTCATGTTCTCTCTGGCATAAACAATCACCATCTCCCTTCCTATCTGACTTGATGGGAGATTTTTTTAGGGTTCTGATCATTCACATTGTACTGGCTCCATACAGTGTTGTGTATTCACTGGAAGAGTGCGTAATTGATGTACACAAGGGGATTTTAATAATCTCCTTGCTATTATTCCTTTTACTCCTGTGTTTAACGTAGTTTACACGTTAGAAACGAAAGGAACAAAAATCTTCACAGGATCTTTGAAAGTGATCTGCTAAGTCTATTGTTCTCCTGAGCAGATCTATCTAATGTGATGTACAAGTGTGTAAGGAATCCAGATTTTCTTCTTGAATGCACAGTGCCTGGCATTAATCAATCTTAGTTTGCCTGCTGTGGTCATTTATCTACCATGATCTGGGCACTGCAAACGGTGTTTGAAGCCAGTGTTTCATTTTACACATAGCCTGATACACGTCACGAATACACCAACACTGCAGGTCCCAGGACACAGAAATAATTTCTGCACCTGAAGTAGCTTTTAACCAAACTGCTAACATTCCCCATGTGAACCAGTTATTATATAAAAACAATCCTCAGTTTCTCATTTAGTGAATGCTTAATTTTACTCACAGCTTTTGGGAAAATTTGAATATTAACCAGGTTCTCTTCAAGAACTCTTTCAACGACCCAAAGTAGCCTGTCATATCTTTGGAAAAAAATTGTGTGGCTTCAATTCTACGACACAATCCACGTGGGGGTGTTTTTTGACTGTTTCAAATGATGAAAAGCCTTCCCTAGAAGTTTTGCAAGGCTCTGTAGTAGGATTTTTCTTTTTTTATTATTTTGGTAAAGCAACAGTCATTTTCACAATTGGAGAATTTCATATTTCAAATCTCTTTTCAGACTCAGAATATTCCATTTGAGCCTGTTGACTTCCGCTGCTTATGAGTTTATTTTAATACCTCAAGCGCAGGATCTCATCTTAATTTCTGGCTAAGACAGTGTCCAAGATAAAGTTTCTTCAATATCCGGTGCTCCAAAGGCTGCCACACGAGACAGCCTCACCCTGTAAACCAACCTTGGCTTCCTGAATTGCTTCCTCTGGAGGGGAGGATCAACTGACTGGTTTGCAGGACTTGTGTTCTCTGCCCACTAAAGGATATTTTCTTATGTACTTCTGTGCTCTCAGCTACTCAGACCAGCCTGTTTATCTCCTAATGCAGATGAATATTAAACTATTAAACTAAAAATAGCAGAGTTCCAAATTGCATAAGGGCCATTTGGATCATATAACCAATGACATCTTTTCATTCAGCCAGAGAAGGCTATTACATTCTGAGAGATGCACACACAAAGTGACACATGACACTGACCTCTTCAGGAGCATTGATTCCTCGGTTATCGTGCCATTTCTCACTCTTTCTTTCAGAAAACCCTATGCCAATATTCTCTTTTTGCTTAGCAAGCACTTTTCACTCTAGAAAACCAGACAGGATTCAAAGCTATTTCATAATTAGCTCTGCTGGCTACCCCTTCAATGAACTCGCAATTTAAAGTATTGATGGAATGGGAAAAACTGAGAGGAGCATTCTGCTATAGATTTTTTCACGTTACTTGCATGAATATTTTTTCTTTTACAGACAGGAGGAAGAAACCAAACAAAATTCCACACAATCCAAACAAAACCACATAAACTCACAGGCCCACAACAAATACTTCAGGTGAGGAAAAAAAGCCAAGCTAAACAGAATTTAAAACTCCTTTGAATGCAACAAATACTGCCCTTTGTAGTAAGTACAGAAATGCATAAATACCGAGCTGAACTTGGCACTTTAATTCAGAAAACTTCCTGATTTACTGCTAAAATGCAAATGAACCCCAGGCTGGTTTCTCTCATTTGCTTTCCATGTAGTTTCATATTAAGTAGGATTGCAGTGCTCACCAGAAGGACAAGAACACACCCTGGAAAACAAATGTGTGTAGGAGTAAATAACTGTATTTCTTTGCATTGCTTTAAACCTTGACACCATCATGCTGCAAAGCACATGAACTCTTGGCAGCAGACAGTAAGAATTTGGATGCCCTTGCAGATAAATGGACATAAAAAGAGATGCCACACAACATTATTTGTTACCAGCACTCTCTACCATTAGTGGCTCTTTATATATGTGTAGCTTTATTAGAGATAACTGAAGTGGGGAAGAACGCAGTTCAAATATCAGAATTTTATCAAAACTCAGGAAAAATCAATGCAGTTTTCAAGTCTTGCAAAAGGACTCATTTTTTTCCTTGAGCAAGTCACCATCTTCCTGTACCTCACTTCTTTTTCCAGGGGTAAACAGGACACAGGGGAATCTTTTGTCGTGATGTTTATACAACACCCAACACCATGGTTTCCTAGTGTACTACTGGAACACAACTATTCATCATGAATGTTCACTTGGGAAGAGCAGGAAAGAAAGAAAAAAGAAAGGGAGAAAAAGTGTTCAAACTAAGACATTCCAAGTAGCTCACTCCTGGCCTCCCCAAACAGTCAGTGAGTGAAGGAGGTTAAAGGCAGCTGCACATCACGTGTAGGCAGAAAGAATAAAATAAGTAAAAAAACAAGCAAAACAACTTTTAAGTTACACATTTCTTACACCCTGACCGTGCAAGCACATTTTCCTTTCAGAGTTCCTTGCAATCAGCAGAGTGGCTTTAAAGAAACATTCCTTTTGGGCAAATACATAACCTATTCAGAAAATAGCAGTGCTGGTAGCTTGCAAAAATAAGTTACTAAGCACAAGTGAAGAAAGAGGCAAAAGCCCTGGCAGTTTGAAAACCCCCTCTCTCTCAGCCTTCATCCATCACACAGCTTCCATCTCTCCTAGCAGTAGATACTGTGCCCAATCTCTCCCTTGCATCTCCACTTTTGATCCCCTGCATTCATCCTTTTCATCTCAATTTTTTCACTCTCAAACTGGCTGAGTTTTGAAAAAAAATTCCAGGTAATGCACAACTCAACCACCAGTGGTTAAAAAGACATGTTCCTAAGACTGCTGGCTTCTTTCGGTCAGAAACCAGCAAAACCCAACAAAAACCCCACAGCAAACACCAAAAATTACATCCATGCTAGGTAAGGATGACTTTCTATAAAGCTGAACTATTCATGACTAACAACTCTGACACCTGACCAACAGTGCTTAAGATAAAGTTATAAACACACATTTCCTCTGGCCTTTCAGTCAATCATGACACTGCTAGAGAACACATTTTTACCTGAATTTTTACTCAGTGAGCATAGAGGTTGTCCAAGTTCTTCCTCTCTCCTTCAAGACTAAACAGTGCAATTTTCTTTGAAGCACAATTCCATTTTTCTCATGAAGACGGCCTTGAAAATGTGAATTTATGTAAACTAGCCGTAAGGGCTGGACAGGACAGATTTCAGCCTCCTCCTTCCTAAGCCTCCTGCAAAATGAGTGAAGAGGGAGCTCACACAAGCCTTTCTTCTCACACTGTAATGCAGAATACATCACAAATAGTGTGTTTTGAATCACAGCTCACATTACCTTCTCCTCAAGTCTCTGCTTTCAGATCTTTAACTACAGGGAAAAAGTAACTATTAAGCTGGATTAGCAGGAAGCCCTAGGAAAAAATTTCCAAGCCTAGAAACTCTAATGACCCCATTCAGATGAGAGCTTCACACAGCTCAGAGGATTTTCAGCTGAGCTCTGCCTACAATCACACGTGGAATCTTCGAGACAATTTCCAAGAACTGTCTATAATTTCTTATGCAAATTATAGGTGTAATTACTCAGGCTCCTTTCCTACATGCCTCTAGATGCTGAGCTGTGATGCGCAGCACTTTTAGGGACTGCACACACAGTTCCAACAAAAAAAGTCTCTCCCATCCAAAAACACAAGCTAAGCAGCCTGGTGAAAAAAAGGAGGATGGATTATGCTGCTCTCACGGAGGTTTGAGGCTGAGCCTCCATTGCGCAGGAAAAACAGGACCAACACGCTTATTAAAGATGAAAAAATACTTGCAAGAATTCTCTCTCTATTTTTTTAATTGCACATAAAAAAGGAAGGTATTTAGGGCCAGTGAAACGAGTAATCTAAGTAAAATAGTCTTTTTAGCGCAAAATCTAGAATTGTTTATAATAAGCAGTAGTAAGAGCATTCAGTTTGTGAGGAAATTAAGGAAATCTGTTTCATTCAGATTACACTGTTTTCATTTTTAAAAGACTCTCAAATCAATTTCATTAGCTTAAAGTAAGAAGTAGAGAAGATATGATCTTGAATTTAATGATATCAAACTTCTTTAAATTTAAATCTTAGATTTCTCTCCACTTGCCTATCAAACAACTGACTCACTCATGTACTGAAAACCAGATCACATCATACAAACTACAAAAGGACCTCTGTGTCTCAGATTTTCAATCCCGTGGGCTTTTGGCCATCGTGGTTCCAGCTGCCTTTCTTTGCCCCATGATCTATCTGCAGCTATTACGGTTTCTCTTTCTTTCCAGTCCTTCCCCAAAACTCAGCACAAACAGCAACGATGTATGGAGTTTATCTGGTTTAAAGGCAATGTATCATTGCAGTCTGGCAAGCTGGTGTAGGTGTCTAGGACACGACAGTATTTTTGCAGTTTTATACTAAAAAAACCCTCTATCTCTTTTCAGAAAGAAAGAATTTAAAGTAGCATATTTAAACCATATTTTTCCATTTTGAATTAGTCTTAACTCCCATTTTCAAGAAAACCTCTGATTTTGTTGTTTTGCTGGAAAGGCAGAAACACATGCAAGGGAAACCAAAGACCAAATTGATGAGTAAATCAGTTTGACTTGGACTTTCAAAGGACCACCCTGCCTTGCAAAAAACTATTTTAAACAACCGATTTACTAGATGATAATTAAGGATTTATGGGAAAGATACTTTCAGCTCTGCAAGTTCTGTGGTACTGCCCTGTTTACAGAGGGAATCCATCGGTCCTGCAAACAAGACTGAGAGTCTCCCCTCTCCATGCTGTGGTCAGAGCCCCATGATGTTGAGAAAGTGAGAATGGGAAGCATGTTTGGGGACAGCTGTAGTGACCTCTTGCAAAGTTAAGCACTCAAAATTGAGGAAATTCCAAAGGTCAGGTTGCTCTGGCAACCCTGGGGAAGGGATCAGTAGCCGGTGCTGCACATGCACAAATCAGCATGCGAGGTGCCCCGATTTTCACATGCTTTTAAAACATGGATCAAAAACGCACCCAGACACTTACCCAAGGTCTTAACCTGAAGGCTACAGCACGTATAAAAGTTTTAATAAATAGCTCTTATAGGTTATAATAACCAGTGGCTGTCACTGTTATTCAAGAGTGCATATTTCTTTTAGGTGTTGTTAACAAAATTAAAAGCAAGGCCACCGAGGGATGACATGAAAAATGATGAATTGAGTAAAGAGAAAAACAATGAACTGCCCTATATTTAAATGCTTAGACTATTTTTAATTGCTGTAAATAAGTTATTGTTGACATCTGAGGAAGTAACTCATCAGCTTTTCTGAAGTCAAGTATCTGAAGATAAAAGTCAGCACCTTAAACAAATTCTAAGTGCTAAAAAATAAAACCCCCACAAATTATAAACCATGAATATTGTGTTAAGCTTTCATATTTCCTCTAATACCCTGGATGTTTAGAGGTCACACAGTTTTTGTCTTTCCCTTCCCCCCAAGCCCTCATCATTCTTGACATATAATTTTCTGGAACTGTTATGACAGGAAGTTATGTGTTCCTCTATCAAAGACCTCGTTTCAAGTCATTTTCTATGTAATTTCCTTTTTCATATCTCTATTGCTATAAGATCTATGCATAAACACACTGTAGTTAATGGTTAAAAAAACTACACTATAATAAACTCACAAATGCTCACCTTACTTAATGCATAGCAGTAATAAGAGAAACAAGTGCTCTAGACATAGTATTTCTTTTGTTCAGAAAAAATAGCCTAAGTCATTGAAAAATCACAGAATATAAAAAGGAAATGCACCACTCATAACTGAAGCATTGCTTTTTAACACAGTCATTTAGAAAAAGCAAGAAAACCACAGCAACTGTTGTTGTCCACTTACTCTGATCCACAATGAAGGAAATTGCTTACTATTAAAAATTGCTCTGTTTCGCTTATCATTTTAACTACAGTCAGCTCAGAGCTCTGAAGTGAAATTCTATGAAGATTCCTATTACAATTATAAAAAGTTACCTCTACTATAGAAACCAAACTTTGAATTTGAAAGTATTGTGAACCTTGAATAGGATTTAAGTGATAAAAACATAAAACCATCTGGAAGTGAACAAATTGCACAGAAAAAATAGAAGCCATTTTCTAGTCATTCTACACAGTCACAGCTGTGTCCATCAGCTGCACATCACCCAGCATGGACTTCAAATGAGACCCACCAGCACCTCCCCAACACACACACACACACACAAAAATAGGATTAAGTGCTCTCTGTCTGGTCTGGAAAATCTCAATCCCTCATGAAGCAGAACAGAGACATCCACCCCCTTCACTCAGAGTGGTGTGAGCCTGAATGAATCCTGTGATATGTGGCTATTCGGGGGTGAAGGATGAGGTCACTGGCAAATACTGTGATTTCCTTTTATTTACCTAGGAACCCGTGAAAACTCTATTTCATAGAGCCCAAAGGCCATCCAAAGGAGTTCACGTGAGTGTCAGAATTCTTGTTTGTTTAGAAACCAGGCTCTAATCACTTATTAGAGGTGATTTAATAATCCCCACAAACAGGTCCTCCTTCAAATTCTGGCTGGTAAATCCTACGAGGAAAATATATGAAACTTGAACTAAAAGGCTGTTTATCTCTTAAGTACAATTTCCTCTCTGGAGGCTCCTTTTCCAGCAAGGCTGGGGGAAGTGGTTGGGTTTCTAACCCAGCAGCCAAAGCCAGGAACTGAACAACAACATTCTGCCAGCTCAGGAGAAGCAAATCCAAACATGAATACTCCTTGGACAACTCCTTGCCCAACTTTTTAACTGTATTTACTTTATAATCTCTCTGCTAATACTGAAATATTCATACAGACCCACGTGATAACACATTTAACTTTCTCATTGTTTCCAGTGAGCAATAATTGCAGGAGCTCTGGTTAAAAGGAAACTCAGTAATTACATTGATGACTTGGTGGATTTGAAGAGACTCTGCAGCTGCAGCAAACTATATTGTGATGGGAGTTTTTAGACCTTACAATTAATGGTCACTAATCACACAGCAAGAAAATGGATTTACAAATTGACGATGGAGAGAAGCAGTTTGATATAAAATAATTGTAAAATAAAGACTGTATTAATTTTTTATGATATATTGCAAAGAAAAATAACCAAAATCCACAGTCCTATAGAGAAACATTTTGATAAATGGGCACAAGCTAAATAAAAGCAGAAGTAATGACTTGGTTAAAGCTGAAAGGGAAGCAACTCCGAAGTCACGCACCTTCAATGAAGAATGAGTCAAGGGATCTGATCCATGGTGCTTTCTTTAGAGGAAGCCTCTGTTTGGAATGCAAGTCACTCCAGCTAATGGATAAGAGATGTGCATTGACAATCACATTAGCCCTTTTCTGCTATTTTAGTCAAATAAGGCCAAGCATTTAGCGTGCCTAATTTATATAGCTCTGAGGACGGGTTATCAGTACAGATGTACCCAGGCATAAAAGACTTGGGAACACTGACCTATCTGTCAAATTTGATCAGGCCCAGTGAAATTCAATTTGTTAATCTTGCCTCACAACCCTCCCCTCGTGCGGTCTGAGCACTAATAGGTTTTGTGCTGCACTGAGAAGGAGCACAGGCTGCAGTGGAGTTTCTTGGTTGGATTAATCAGAACCATGCATGAGAGACGTTTCTTCTTGGAGCAAGGGGCAGGACTTCTAAAATTGAAAGGCTCCAAGTGCAAGTCTGTAAATACTTGTAATATATATGTGCACATAGCCAGTTCCTCCCCTAAAGGACAAGGCCACAATCCAACGTTTTCACGATAATAAAGCGAACAAAAGAAATGAGGGCTGATTAAAGAGAGAGGATGCTGGTTTTGCACGTGTATATATACATTTATGCTCAAGCTTCAAAAGTTAAGCAGCGTCAGATACACACCTCTTGACTTCTCAGTTCTCTAAAATGGGATTAATGCTAATTTTGTGCCTAAAGACAAAGTTTCTGAGGCCAACATAAGCGTGTGGCTCTTCTAGGACTCACTCAGGCTTCATTGCAACAGAAAAATCCTTTTTATCAGTTACTTAAGTTGACATCAGTCATGAAGTTTAACCTTGGTCTTTGAATCCTGGAGATGTCCACGGAATCTGGATACAACGAACTGAAATAGCACAAGCTCTTAAGAATTGATTTTTTGCTGATTCCTGTCAAGTCTAAATGCAGCTACATTTGTACAGATGATTTTCCCCATATTTGAAGAAATCTCAGTCCTGGTTTGTTTGAGTACAGTCATCCTTGCAAAGGGGTTTTCTACCTTATTTTTTTCTCTCACCATATAGGACAAGAGACCATTGCTGTTTTCCAGTACCTGCCCAAACTGCATCCAGAAGCCTACTGGATTGAATTAGGGAGAATCAGACTTGAATAATCATTCTGTTCCTCAGTTTCAGACAAACTGGGATAATAACTGTATCCCAAGTATAGACTCCAGCAGGTCTACTTGGTCCTTCAATTATGCCAGGATATTCAAGAAATACTTCTGGAACACACAGAACACTGGCTAGAAGAGAATGACAACAGACTTAACCCATCTTAAAAAGGTTTATTTATTCCTACGAAGGAAAATAATAAAGAAAGAAAGAAGTTAAGCAAACTTTCCAAACAACTGAGTTTTCACTAAGTATAGGAATAAATCAATATGTTTCTTTGTTAGTACAGGTAAATAAGATATGGAGGCACTCAATTAACATAGATGAGGCTTCACAGATGCACTGTCTGGGAAATATTTTGTTTCTTGTCCCATTAGATGCCTTTATATAAGCCTGTTTTCAATGCTCTGCTGCCCATCAGTGGGCATTGGACTGAAAACATAAGTAATGCAAAGTCACCAATTGAACTCTCGTGAAGAGGCTGCCAGTCTGCCCGTGAGCACCCAGGCACTGTGGAAATAAACTCCACGTGCCACTGGCATGCCTGAACCTGTTCAGTTCAGGGCTTGGTCACCAGCACAGAACAGCTGTGGTCAGCTGATTTCCACTGAATTGTTCTCTCAACATGGGCTTTGCTTCTCTGCATTACTGTTCTACACCACCAAGACAGCCAAGTGATGGGGGTAAACGTGATGTCATTTGAAAGCCTGGAAAAACTTAATTTTCTATTCCTTATTTATCAAGATTAAACCCTGAAATGGTATGGCACAAACAATCTGAAGAAGGAGCAGGGAAAAGCATATTAAAACCAACCGACCAAAATGAAAGCTATCTTCTGGTCTCATCATTCTGGCACAAAACTTAGAAAAAAATATGATTTTCTTAGGCTGCCATATATTGCTATTTAATCAGTTATGCCACATATTATGAGGCTATCTTTCCATACATGAAAAAACACCCAACACGAAACACCTATCGTCACAACCAGGACTCACCTCACAACTGGTAGCTCCTGGATAAAAAAAGCTAAGTGTCTAATCTGAAAATCAATTTAAATAGAATGACTCTTTTCTCATTCTCTTGCTTCTTCTGAAGAGTGGAACCACCAGTACATCCGCCCCAGTGTGTGCAGAGCTGTGTATAAATCACCACAGAAGGGAGACACCATTTTTGAAGAGAGTTCCATTTTGTGTGCAGGAGATTTCTGAGCACAGGTTCCACAGCACACCAAAGCCTGCAGTGGCTAAAAGGTATTACAGTTTCCCAGTTTATGAACTATGGGTTTGGGACTCGCCTTCCTTATTCTCTCCTTCTCCATCTGAGGGAAGTTCAATGTTTCCCTATCTATGTGTTTTGTTAGGTGTGAAAAAATAAAATCCCAGTTAACTTCCATTGGTTAAAATCTTGTTAGAACAAGGGTTTGCATTCAAAACACAGAAATATATGTGTGATTTTTCCTATTTGCCCAGAATTTTTTGCATCAGTGTGAAAAGTCATTTCAGTTACATCTACCCCATACTCATGTTTACAATTCTGTGTATCTCAGTAGTCCGTTAAAGCTTGCACATCTAGAATAAAGTGAAGACTCATATGAGGAGGCAAAAAACAAACAAACCAAACCCTAGTGATTGTTTAAACTAAAAATCCTGGATAACGATCTAGCCTGATGGTGACACTTAAAGCCCCATATCAGTTTCTGGACAGAAAACTTTCCCAGAAAAGCAGGAAGAAGATCAAGGAGCAGCACCACTGCAGCAGCAAGAGGCTGATGTCATTGTGTTCATCACCAGGGAAGAAGGCACAGCTTGGGTGTCACAACTGAGGTTTATAAAGCTTCAGTGAATTCTTTCCCATTGTGCACAAGTGAGATCATGCCCTGCCCTGACACTCCTGTAAGGAGCTCCTACTGCACAGCGTGTGAGCACAAACCCCAAGGCTACCCAGGCCTAACCACAGAAATTAACTTCTCTTCTGGAATGCTGTAATGGTGAGAGACAATCTGCTAATTGTCTTGCCATGACAGCACCAAAATACAGCAAATTCTTCTTGGATCGTGTGCCTTTCTAGTGGACAGCTCTGTAAAATCAATTCACAGCTCCACTTCTGGATATAAAATTTGACAAAAAGATAAGCCATGAAGATAATTAATAGGCCAGCTGTTTGAAATAAACACCTCATAAATAAAAAATAAAAATGATGTGTATTTTTATGTATACACACATATTTATGTATCTAAACGTGCGGGTGTTTGATGCAGTTATATATTACCCAGCTAGCCAGAAGACTTGGTGAAAACTCCTTTTAAAGACACATAGAAATAAAAAACTAACATATGAAATACAGAATGCTACCACATGGCTGAGGATGGCTGAGTTACCATACAGCATTAAAGCAAAGTAATTCTCTCTTACTTCAATATTCACCTGTCTGAGGGGGAAATTGTAGGGTTTCTTTTACTTCCTTTATTTTACTTTCAGTTTTCTCCACACAGCTATTGAACCAGAGTATTAACAGTGAAATCTGCATGTCAGAGACCTTGATCAATTGACAATAATTACCAAAAAGTAAACCATAGTTAAATCTCAAGATAGTATGATGTAAAATAAAGCATTGCTGTACCTGCAATGATGTCATCCATTTGCTCCAAAGCTGCTTCCAGCATATGACTGGCATCAGAAGCCATCATCTGAGATTTCTTCAGATCTTTGCTCCCTCTACTGAAAAGACAGAATAATCCATATGTATTACACTAAATAGCCTGATGGCAAAACATCTTTCACTGTCACATTATACGTTAGGCTACACAAACAAAATCCATGCTACAGCTTAGTAAGGCAGCCTAGTGATACAAAAATACAGCCTAGCAATAAGAACAAAACTAACAGAAATGTTCCTATTCTTGATACATGACTTGGGAGTTCTGATTCTTTTTTCTTTAAGAGATTTTACTAAAACAATCACATGCAAATAAAAAGCCCAAAGAATTTCAAATACTGGAAGCCTGAGATTCTCCTGCTTCTCATCCTTAACAATGGTTTCCTAGATCCAAAGTTCAGTGCATTTCAGTCTTTTCCTCTGTGGGGAAAAAAAGAGGATTGACTAAGGTTCAACAAAGGAATTAATACATGAGGCAAAACACATCTAGCCTATGAGCAGAATTCCGTAGGAGCTCTGCTTTTTGATTTTTGCCTTAATAGAAATAGCTTTTGCTCCTCTCATCTATATCCCCATTCAATCTTTCCACCAGCTCTTTCATAACATTGAAAATCCAGTTCTTTCTGTCCAGATAACCAGAATGTCCCAGGTACGAGTTCTCTGAAGTTACTGCTGCTACTTTAAAATGGGACTAAATACATCCATGTTATCATCTGACATTAGGGATAACAAAACCAAAGAAAAACCTTCCAGAATGAGTCTCTGCTTGTGAGCTGGTGTTGCTGGACTCCAAGCCAAGCAGCAGCTGCTGTAGCCAGCGGATGACATTTCAAGGGGGAGAAGAATTTATGCAGCCCATTTCCCTGCCAGTGAAACCCTCCTCTGGAATAAGGCCCTTTTGCACATCCCTTCATCGCTGAAGCACGAGAGCAGCGCCCACACAGCGAGGAAACAGGGATGGCTCCTGTGCCTGGGATTCACAGGGCTCTACACAGCTCAGAGCACTCACACAGCCCACAAAGCCTCACAGTACTTTGATTTCTCTTGCATGAAGGCTGCAATTCAGTCTCCTGGCATTCAGTCTTCCCTTACAGCAAGTTCTAAGAGCTGTGCTTTAAAATGGTTCAATTTTGGCAGCTACCATAAAAGACACCTGTCTGACAATGGACACAGAGATCCTCCAAATAACTCAGCCTGTGCCTAAGTGTAAAGGCAATGGGCCTGTGTTTTATCGTATTCCAGTGCTACTGAAATGCCACTAATATGTGTTTATCATGGCATTACTTGTGCTAAGAATTCAAGTAGTTTGAATTGAAATAATTATTACAGGGAAAATTTGTACCATCAAACCAAAATTATTTTCTTCTCTTGAAAACTAAGAATCCTGAGACATGATGGGCTTTTCTGCACGGTGCTAGTGAAACACACACAAACAAAGCCAATTTATAAAGAACCTCGGTGTTATCAGCATCCTACGCTGATTCCAGTTAATGTAGATAAGCCCAGGATCTAGAGAGACGGATACAGCAATGAGTCACAAAGTGCAACATGTTAATTTGAACTCTGCCATTTATAGCTTGTCACAGTGGGCAAGCCATGATTTAACTCCAGACCACATGGATCTGAAAAGCAATGTGAGAATTCCTCATCTCTAGTGTCACCCAAGGCTAAGATTAATGCAAATGAGTGTGTGTTTTTGGTACCTCGGTTTTTGTCAAAATAATCTTTTAAATAGGAGCACAGCTAAATTTAACCAAAGTACGTGTCACCCAAGTACTTCATTTAATGGCACTGGAAATAAACTGCGTCCAGAACAATCTGGAGAGTCATTAAGTCAGCTGATATAAAGTTAAAATTGCTTCCTTTCACACGTGAACGTTCCAGACGCTCCCCCTGATCCTGCTGCTTCCATTTGTGGGTTTTTGGGAGACTTCCATTGTCTGTTGCCACATCACAGGCCAGCAAAGACCTCTCAGCTGCAATGATCCTCCTTCCTTGCAGTATTTCCTCTAGTTCAAAGCAGCCACACCACGGGGAATAATCACCTCCGTGACAGGAAATCCACCTGCAGCAAATAGGTGCCAGAGGGGCACCAAGGCTTCCTGGTGCCACCAGCCTCTCCCCCGGGAATGCGTGGCCACCAGCTGTGCCGGGAAATCAGGGCAGCAGATTTCTGGCTCACGGTCAGAAGGCAGAAAAAGAGTGAAAAAATGCTAAATACAGCAGAGTTTCTATTGCTAGGCTGCACTCCGTGCTCCTGTTTGTGATGAAAGCTCCTGCTCCATGGGCTGGAGCAGCACACAGCTGCTCAGACAAATGCAGGTCCACATTTCTTGTTAACATCTCATACAGCATTTCACCATTTGCAGTGATAAAGGGACAGAAAGTGCTGATACACGGCATAACCAACTTCAAAACTCACTGATGGAAAAACCTCCCATCAAAGCCTTGGTAAAACCCAGAAAGTTTTGCTGAAGAACTCCACCTGAAGTAAATCTCCTACCTCCTCCCTGACTCCACAGTCAGCTATTTTCTCACTTGAACCCACACTGTATTTGCTGCTTAACTGCATTCAGCTATAGCAAAACCTGCTGATCAAACAACGATTTATTAATAAAAACAAAGTTCTTTGCTCTGGAGAGATAATGTAATATTACTTGTTTGACATCTTTTTCTAGACAGACCTGTTGTGTGCGCTCCAGGCAAGTCTCACTTTCCCAGACACTCCCTTCTTACAGTTTGGCTGTTCTAAGCAGTGTTATGAAAAAAGCCTGTTAGATCTCCTGGGCTTTGAGCTACCATTTCTGATCTAATTCCATAGAAACATCTTCAACTGTGGATTCTTTTCGCAGTATTATTAAATGGCAAGACACTTGTAACAGTCCCTCAAACAAGCTCCATCTATTTGCTGGTATTTCAATTACAAATCTTTTTTACAGCTTTCATTCCTGAATGACATCAAGAGATGCAGAACACCATGAGTTATTTACTTAAGTAAACATATACATATATTTAAAAAAACCCAAATTTCTTCAGCTTTGCTCAAGACTGAATAAAACCTGCCTCTCACATTACAGTACAAGTTTCAATATTAGCAAATTCTAACCTTCAGGATTTATTAGAATAATACATATGTCAGCAAAATAAAAAAGCAGGCTACTCACCTTTTTGGGCCTCTAGAAGGAAAAGAATTTGACTTTTTTGCCTGATCAGTAAAAACTCTTTGCTATTAATACCCCAAGTTTTACTGTTAAGCAGACATAAATCCAAATTATTATCATCCCTTCTAAGTCACACGCCCATACTAATTTAGAGCCCAACCCACAGAGATACTGCAACCCTGTTTGTTGCAATTACCTAAGTAATGAGATCTTCCAGGAAGTGCAGACAGAGCAAACTGGTCTGAATTCCTGAAATTTGTTTGCTAAACTAGTTTTACACTGTAAATCCTAATCTGAGATTTGCATTTCAAATAAAATGGAAAATCTCTGGTAGAACTATGGTGCTCAGAGCCAATATCCCTTGCAAATTTCTTAACCTACATTCTCTATGTAAAACTACAACTTACTGTGTCCAAAAGAAACATAATATTTATTAGACATTCACTATGAGCAAGATGTTCTTCGGAATGATGAAAAGCCTTAATTAAATTTGAATCTTCCATGGCTGGCTGGAACCAGCAGCTACCCAGAGATAAGAATATGAACAACATGAATTTAGGCAACTCAGATCTTTTCCCAAGGCTGCTCATAATAATGAGGTTACCAACTTTATCAGTTACAAGAGGTGTGGTTTTTGACACAAACTCCAGAAATCCAGATCTTGTCTGTGGCCCAGGAATTCCTTTTACATTTAGCAGTCACACGATATAATTAACTAGCACCACCTTTTCTTCCTAGGATGAATAAATACAGGTTTGTAAACTGAACACTCAGATTTGAGTAGTACAGTGCTTTGTACTCAATGGCATAATGAAATATCCAGCGCCTTGGATAAGCCTCAGAAGTCCTCCAAGCTTTCCTTCAGCTGCAAGATGACTCCTGCCCTGGAATGCAGAAATGGGCCCAACTTCCAGCCCCTCTCTTTCCCAGCTTTCTTTTCCCCCAGCCACGCTCTGTGTAGCATCCAGACAGCAGCACAGCCACTGATTCATCCCTCCAGCTCATGGCACCAGCAGTTACAAATGTTATAAATTCATAATTGGATCCTGGCCTTTTAGAACCTGCTGTAACTCTCTAATTCAGATAATCCTTAGGCCTAACCAGCAATCCAGGGACCAGAATCATTTCTGATGGTCACTGCAATGACTGCCTAAGGAACGCTGCTCATGCAGGATCCTCCAGGACCACCCAGCCAGGAATCTGACAGCTGAGAAAGCTGGGCTTGCTCAGCCTGGGGGAGAAAGGCTTCAAGGACACATTCCAGCAGCTTTCCAGTGCCTAAAGGGGTTACAAGAGGGCTGGAGAGGGACTTTCACAAGGGCAGTAGTGACAGAAGGAGTAGTTGGAGCCTTCAGCTGAAGGAACATAGGTTTCCATTCAATATCAGGAAGAAATTGTTCCCTGTGAGGGTGCTGGGGCCCTGGCGCGGGGTGTCCAGAGGAGCTGCGGCTGCCCCTGGATCCCTGGCAGTGTCCGAGGCCGGGGGGGACGGGGCTCTGAGCAACCTGGGAAAGCGGAAGGTGCCCTTGCCCATGGCAGGAGGGGTGGAACCAGTTGACTTTTGTGGTCCTTTCCAACCCAAACCATTCTGTGGTTCTAGTTTAGATTTCATTTATTTCTTAATACAGATGGTACTTGCTCTATTTCCCCCTCCTATGCTTCACTGGAATAGGCAGAAAGGTAAAAACCTTCTTTCATGGATTACCCAGTCTGTAATAAGTAAAATCAGACCCTATTTCAGAGGATTTTTAAGAATAACTAGAATAGGAATTAAAAAAATCAGGTTTATTTTCAGCTAGGAAGTGTAAAGTGCCCACACAAAGGCGGAATGGGCAGCTCTAAAGAGAAATATAGACTACCCAAAGTTGAACAAATACCTGATAGCAAATTCCTTCAGGTAGGTGCCAGAACTGCTAAAGTCTCTGTTCGACCTGTTGCTGGGGGTCCTTATAAGAGGGGATACCCTTAAGTGAAGCACAGCACCCTGGCACTGTAAACCCACCATGTTTGTGTCTTACTGATGCCAGTCAGAGCAACAGGCAGAAAGCAATGATGCTTTTAAACATAATATGCTAAATAATTTGATTTAAAATACAAAGGGAACAGAACGTACTAAAACTTACCACATTATGAAGTGGTAAAGTCAAAACATCTCCATTCAAAAATAAACCCATTAAGTTTGCTAATGCAAGACTGAATTTCAGTTTTTGTGGGGGGGAACAGAGGGTGAAGGAAAAAAGAAAGCCCCCTTCAAAGAATGCTAGCTCTGACTGATACTTGATGCCTTAAAACACATACCACCTCATAGCAACTCCTCCACGGGCCTGATGGATATTGAGTTACAGTTCCTACTGGTACCATAACCAAATTTCCTGACTCATGTTTGCACAAGGTCTCATCCTTCCATATCAAAGCTGACGCTGACAGAATGGCATGTGCAAAGTGAGCTCCCGTCAGCTCCTCTCTGTAACGCTTCCAGCAAATGCAGGAAGCCCTTCATTCCTCGGTGTTGCTTTCAACTTGGTCCATAAAAACTCTAAAAAGCTTTCGTAATTCAATTTCATATTGTTATCAGATATATGAAGTTTTCTGAGTTATACACAGTATAAAGGAAAAATGTTATAGCTTCTGACTTTACAAATCTTAAAACCGCAATTGCATTATTTGTTACTGTATCAAATCCAAAATGTCTAATTATTTTAGTTTACTTCTGTCATCTAATTAGTTCCAGCTGCTAACTAGTTAAAATTTAAAAAAAAATTTAAAATCATCACAATGAATAAATGAATGAATAAATAGTTTGAATATAAACTTCAGCTGAACAAAACACTACCTGGGATAAAATACATGAGAGGAAAGTTTCTGAGCCAAACTATGAACATTTCTGCTCTTAAAATAAACACATACAACAGTCAGATTTGGTATTGCAGTTCACATTCAGTTCAGAGAGTTTTACAACTAAGAAAAGTTACATCCTCAAAATCTCAACATTTAAAATAAACTGTGTTTTCTTTTTTTCCTTCCCATCTCACTGGCCTCAAGGTCAGAGCTCCGAATTTTCTTCCATGAAGGTCAACATTTCAATGACATCTTTGAAGTTACTTAAATCCAGCTCCAGTGCCTGGGAAACTGATCAGACCACACCTTCCCCCACGTCCTGAAAGTAAATTCATGCTCTGGTAAATTGAAAGGTGAGGAGTTATAGCAAAAGTAAACACAGAACTCATGCACAAATTAACTCTGCCCTAGAGTAAAGCAGAGGACAAACCCTTGACAGAAATGGAGAGAGATTAGGTAGATATGATAAGCAAAATTTTCAAAGCCAGCCTCTGTAAAACTCCTAAAAATTTAGGCAAATTAAACAGTGCTAACACAGGGGCAGAAGATCTTGTATCTCAAAGAAATGTGTGGAGGTCCAATTTTCAAATCTTCTCAGTTGCTTCAGCTCCTTGACGTACAAAGAGGGTCATTGTAAAAATCAGGTGCCCTGCGAGCAAAGAGCAAACACCCCTCAGAGTGTGCAGAGCCCACACGGCCCTCGGAACCCTTATGGGAACCATTCAAGGTGCAGGGAGGGTATTTCTGGTCCCTGAATCTCGGCTGAAGGTGTGACTGCTCCCACGCAGAGCAAAAGCCATAGATCTTGACAGAAACAACTCACTTGGGAGGTTTGGAAGGGTGGAGAGCACTCGATGCTCCTCAGTGTGGGCAGACACTGGAACGGGTGAGGGTCAGCGAAGGAACTGGCACCAGGGGATGCCCAGGTACCCGAGATGTGTTTTTCTGCAGCAGAACCTCAGAACAAAGGGCAAGGCTGATGACCTAGAAAACAGACTTCCTGCAATCCAAAGAGGCAATTCTCATCCACAAGGTAGCTAAGGCAAAAAAACCTGAGGTCTGGGCTAGACTGCACAGAGGAACAGTTCAACACAGACACAATATAGAAAAATGTTTCTTATGACTATTTATCATTACAAAACTATCTCCTCTTGGATTACTCTGATTATAAAGCTCTGTCCTGAGTTTCCCTCAGCTTTACAATTGTGATATGAAGGCTCTTGTGAAGTCTAAACTCAGCTTTAGATATAAGGGCTAAAAATTTATACTAAAAAGTCAACTTTTTGATTTTGCAAAGTTCATTTTCATATGAGTATTTTTCCTCCTTTGAAACATTCTGTGCAGCAATTTATAAATAACAGGAAACATCACTATGCTGGTTTGATATTACCCAACCTGCATCTGTGGATACAAATATGCTGAACTCATGCTAACAGGAACTGACATTATCAAGCACTGCTGTATAAATTGAAGCTTCAGTTGCTATTCTGAGGAAAGTGTCTGTGGGAAACAAAGAAAGAAAAACATACTTCTGCTAGAAACAGCAAATTCGACAAAATTGAATCCACTTGGATTAAAAGCACTAAAATGGGAACAGCAAATGCCTTGCTATGAAAAGCACCATATCCCACATGACCCAGCACATCAACGAAAATACAAATGTTAACAGCTGCGCCAGTGTAAGGCCTGTGCTTATAAACAAAACACTCCTATATAGATTGCTGCCTGAAGATTATTGAAAACAGCTTGGGGAAAAAAGCCCTCTTCAGGTTTTTCCTCTTTCTCTGCCTCAAGGATAGGTAAAACTGTTGTCCTCAAATAAGTTATTTCACCTGGTGTGCAAGACACCCACTCACACACAGAGCAGAGTTGCACCAGTTGCTGAATTGGCTTTGTTACTTTCTTCCTTATCTTGGGAATTCTGCCCAAAGTCCCTGTGGCCTGTAAATTCTGCATTCTCTGTGCCCACTGTCAGTGGCACATCCTTCTCCTCAAGCTTTGCTAAGCTCCCCCTAGGTCTGAGATCATTGATCACGTCAAGATCTAAATTTTAATAAGACAATTCTGTGGACAAGTAACTCCTCGTTCCAACACCTGGACACCATAACCAAGAGGAAAAATTCTTCACAGCACGTAAACCCTTGATTTAAAATGACATACGTTGTTGGGTTTGCTCCTCCAGCATCCGACATCTCACACCCTGCAGGACCGGCCAACACTAAGAATGGATCTGTATCAAACCTGTGCCACAGCTGAATTTTAAGTCCCAGCCTCCTATCGTAATTGCCTTCCATACTTAATGGAGTAACACAACTTTCTAATTTGGAAAAAAAGGCATTATACAGATAGGCAATGCCACAGGACAGAAGAGCAGCTGGACATCCAAGAGCAGCATTTAATACTTTAAGGTTCATAGAGGTGAGAGAAACATGTAACATCCCCCAGCTGAAGAAACATTATTACAGGTGGCAAAAAGAATGCAACACCCTTTATCCTAGTTTTTCCAATGAATCCTAGAAGAAAAGTGAACACCAAGATGCCTCCGGACAGATTAGGCATGCACTGAAATCAGAAGCTGACTTTAAAAGGAGCATGGAGCAGCCCACAGTGAATGTTTGATGAAATACCCAGGCCTCCTCAATGACCTGTTGGATAGAGGAGCTGTATTTGCTCACAGAAACACATATTTACCTAAGGAAGGCTCTTAAGGGATTCATCTCCCTGAAAAATCCACTCCTGTGTGCACTGGTACTGTTTTGACTCTATCACCACGACTAAAACAAGTTAAGCAATAAGAGAATTAAAAAAAAAAACCAACAAAAACCTAACTGTATATCCAATTTTGAATACCTGGGGAAAATATTTTATAGGCTTAAAAAGAGTTCTGAAGCACTCACTGTGCTGCTTCCACAAAGTGGATATTCCTATGGCACCGGATACAAGAGATCCCCAAATTCCCCTGTAATACATGGCACCTTTTAGGCTCAGCTATGAGAGGTGTTCTCAGGTTCTTGCCATCCACAGAGCCCATCATGCAGCGTCTGCCCAGCATTTCAAGGCATTTATTCTACGTTCTACACAAGTGTAAAATGATAAAATGACTGCGTTTCCGTGTCAAACCATCTTATCAAGGGTAAGCCAAACCAATGGCAATTTCTCCTTATACGTTATAAATTAGATGAGGGTCTAAGAAAGAGGTAAGAAAAAGCAAAGCCTCAGTTCCATGCATCAGGATGCCTTTTTCAATTTGCAGAACTTTGCAAGTAGTTGTCATTTCCAGATAGAGACTGATTGCTCAGTAAAACTTCGGAGTCTCTAGTTTCCATATTCCAGGTGAGTCATTTTGGCTCACAGGTTTGCTAAGACACCTGATTCAGAAAGCTTTTGGAAGTTTTGGTGAACCTAAGAACAGACATACTCCTAAACTCAGAGCTCTTGTGGGTTTTATAAACATATTTACAGCTGAAGTTCAGGACACTGTTAGCATAACCCATCACTGGCATGTATTTAAAGGAACCCTTTTGTTCTCTGAATTCCCATTACTTTTAGGGCATGAAAATTCCCTAAGTTAAACCATTACAATGAACATACACAGGATTTCTCCACATTCCTTTCCAGAGAAGTCTTTTGATAAGTATTTAACTACTTGAACACGAACAACGACACCAAAGGATTTGCCAAAAATATAAAACTGTAGCTAAAATTCTACTGCATGTTACTTCCACTCCCAAGAAGAACTCTTTCCTATGGTTAAAATGAATTTTAAAATTGCATATTCTAGAGGATGACTGTAGCCAAAACAATATATTGTCATAAATTTAGTCACATTTTACTACCTCTGAGATAAATGCACTAGACACCTTTGTACTGGCATAGCAGAGAAATGGAAAAATAATTCTTAGATTACTTTAGAGGGCCTGAATGTCCTCACAGCAAGGCCAGAAGTCATAAAATGCACTGTCAAAACCAGGACTGGCACCTGGGGGCATGCTGATAGTCAGGCTTTTACACATCCCGTCCTGCTCCAGAATATTACATGTCCAGACCCAGAGCAGCTTTTCAGAACTATTTGAAAGACTCATATTTGGTCTGTGAATAGACCTAGGGAGTTTCCTGAGGTAATAACATAATCATGTATTTTAATGTTTGATAACAACGCCTCTATTTGACCTGTTTATTAATACAGCCACAAAATGAAATCATTTCAGGCTAATGACTTGCAAAGTCCTTTAATCCCTAACAACCACCAGCTGATCTGCCTGCATGAAAAGTTTCTCAGAAGTTTCTTGCATTTGGGGCCACTTGCATCAAAATCAAAATAAAATATAGACATAAGACTGAAGTATTGAAGTGACCATCTGTGGGGTAACTTTATCTTTTGCTTCTATTTCAGGAGAGAAAAGGGAGCCAGAATTCACTATCAGTGTCTTCAGTTTATTTAATTTTCCAGAAAATGGAGCAAAGTCTGCTTCCATATCAGTAACTGTGGCATCTTTGTATTCTTCTATTAAATTTGCAAGGAAAATTTGATTTGCTATTATATAAGAGAGATTTAGTCCCCCTTGTTCCAGTTGTTTTCAAACCTCCAGGTGGAAATATTCAAGACTGTTCCATTAATTCCAAAATAACATAGATCCTGTCTGTTCCTACTTGAAAAGAAGAACACCGTCATATTGGCAAACACTAAAATACAGTCCTGCTATGAAGAATTTTTTTTCTCTATTAGTGTTTATTGATAAAGGGTAGTTTTGCTTCAAGACTGCTGTAAACACGTGCATGCAACAGTTCTGTTTACACATTAGTTAAGAAAAGCAAATAAAATACATTTACAGTGAAATGATATTTATGAACATTCTGCCTAGCATGGCACTGTTATCACTCTCTACTAATTTGGAACCTCTCCTTCTAAGTACCCAAATCTGGGTTTCCAAAGGAAGTGAGCAGCTGCTTCTCCATTTGCAATTAGTCCTGGACAATCAGAAGTTTGATTAAATAAAAACCACAAATGGCGGCTGAATCCCAGCTAAATTTCAGACTATGAATTCCTTTTACAACAAACCATTTACTCTGAACACAAACTCCCCTCCCCATGCTAAAAAAGAGTAAAAAAGCAGTTTTCTAAAATCTGCCTTTTGCCGATTAAATGAGACCCAGCTGCACTTCACAATCTGCAGCGGAAACTGAGGATGCTAACAAGTTTCCTAATTAAAATGGAGAAAGAAATCAAGGCAAAACAGATTTGGACCACAAGTCTCGAAATAGTTTTCTAATCCTTAGGCTGAGTCACAATTATTATGAAACATTGCACACTCTGGGCACAGAATGGGTGAGTAACTATTGAGGGTTACTCAGGGTTTTTCACAACAGAGCAGCACTATGCTCTGCAAAGCAGGCCTTCTTCTTACACAAAAGCTTGCTAGAACAACTTTCCTTTCTTTTAGTGACAAAGGTTCCAGAATGATTTTCTTTCCATACATACAAAGTCTGCCAGAGCAGACTGAAAATTGTACTTTACAGTTTCAGGTAAAATTTCTACTTTGCACACATTCAGCTTTCTAAAGTGAAGAACGCTTTAATTCAAGAAATATTTAACTAACCATTTATAATCCCTGTGACTGAAACTTTCAGGTTTAATATACTCTGTACTAGTACTAAAATATTTTGTACATATACTTTTATTTCCTGTATTTTTATTTTATTTACAGAAGATTACTTCAAGAAAAGAAAACACTGACTTCACTAATTTTGCTTTTTCTTTTCTCCAGATGTAATGAACACACTCTTTAATAGAATAACCCACTTTCATAGGTGGTTTGTGCTTATTTCCTGCCTATCCACATAAAACACGTTATCTCCCCCAAGGTCTCTGTTAGAGAGGTTGTTGGTGTTTTTTTTTGGGGTTTTTTTTTGTCTGGAGTGAAATAGAACTCTTCTGTTTGGGAGCTGACTGGATTATGTTCATTAGCTTATGATCACCCCAGAAATACACTCATAAATCCTACTACAATGCCATTAGAATAAGATGTTCTGATTATGCTTGATTAAAGCAGATGCTATCATCTGCACTGTAGAGGAACAAAAATATGATTCACTACATTCAAGAGACACTTGGCAAGTATCTTCCCCTGTCCAAATAAGATTTCTGAAATAAAGTTTGGGTTGAAAATAGTGCAAATTGGAAATAAAATTACTTTTTTTTTTTGTATGAGGAGTGCACACAGAAGAAAGGAGGCAACCCCAGCTAAGTCACCTCTGAATGCAGAGACCAACCAGACCTGTTTTCAGGAGAGGATAAGGTAAAACAGGAGTTCCCATACTGTAAATGCTGGAGATTCAGATGAGAATGCAACAGCTTAGATTTATCTCCACTAATTACTTGAACTGGGCACACAATCTGTTCATCTTAAAGAGCATGAAGACCTAAGCAGCAAGTGAATCATTCTCTAAGAATATTTGTCCACTTTACGTTGCTCTAATGAAAACAACACTCCCAGTCAGCATTGGATAAGCAAGACTTGTGACAGAGGCATCCTCTGGACCTGTCTTTTTCCCGACTTTGAGCAGTTACTCTGATTTCACCCCTCCAAACTAATGCAAGGTTTCACTGAGGGGGAATCAGCTGATCTGTTTTCTCCAAATTCATATCTGCTTCAGGAAATCACCATCAATTTACCACCATTTCCTTGGGTGATATGCCAAAGGCTTCCCATCCAATCACCAGCTCATACTTGCAACTTTTTGGAAGTCAGATCCATTATTTACCATTCCTTGAATGACACATACTATCTGGTCACATCAGGTTTCTCATCTTTACGCCTCTGTGAAGTGCTCTATTTTAACCTGTATTCAATCCTCAACTTTCATCCTCAGTTACTTCAGATTTAACATGGAAAATGCAACTAAGCAGAGATACACTGAATATATTTTATATATCACATATGCAGAGTCGAGTAAACTGCCAATGGTTCCCCATTTTTTTGTTGACGACCTGAGAGAGAAATAACGCCCAGTCTTAGGCATTTGAAGATACCAAAATTGCCTTTTTAATCAGTTTGAAAATATACAGCCCTTTCCCCTCAGCAAGTTTCAGTCACAGGTTTTGCAGAAATATTAGTGAGCACACAACAATCATAAAATCTTGCTTTACAGGTTATCAAATTAGAGTTTAAAATCCAGGTAGTGCTTCAAGTCCTCTAAACCACTACACTGGAACTTGGCAGATACACATTATAAACACAAATTGACCTCGACTGGCAACAGTGCCATCAGGATTTACTTTTTATGTTAGTTTCAGAAAGAAATTACCCTCGTAATTTAACTGCTTTGTTGTCTGCATCAATGAGCTGCCAGATAAGAGAAAGGTGCTATTGAGAAATGGTTTTATAGCAAATAAACACGTGAGGATGGAAACAAAAGAGGTAACCGCAATGTTACAAGGTCAGAGAGACTTGAAATAAAAATGTCACTCAAACACATAGGCAGAGGCATCTAGCTACAAGAAAACAAGCAGCTTTGTTTTGTTGCTTAATGAACATCTATGTAAAAGAAGAACTAAAAACCTGTAAAGGTACAACAGGAAGAAATTCACCCTGCCACAGGTTACCAGGGACATCACCTCAGAGCTGGTGCTGACACAAAGTTAAAGAACAGACTGAGCAAAGGTGGGACTCTCCGTTTCTTCAGCTTCAAAGCAACAGGTGAGTTGACAGCACTGAACAGACAGCAGCAACTGGGGAAAACTTAAATAACTTCATTTACTGCTCCAACTTCCCAATTCCCAGGATATTGACTGAAGCAAAGTTATTTCATAGATATCTACAGAACCTGGTAACTGATTAAATGTTCCTCCAGGACCACCCACTGCTGCTAAACCCCCTTCAGTAACTTAGGAGATTTTCAAGGTTATACCTAAAGAGGTTGAAGGGACCTCTGGGGAGGAGGTGGCACACAGGAATGATAAACATCTCCCGAGACTGGAATGATACAACTTCACCGATAGAAAAGTGACTTCTGACTGCCCTAATCTACTGCCCTAAACAATGTCATCTTCTGCTGCAGAGATCATCATCATCAGGTATTTCTGGGGAACACAGAAAAGCCTTTCTTGGTACAGCATGTTCAATGACTTTGCACCTACACTTAGTGATCATTATCATAAAACACATTTCCTTATTCATCATTCTCTGCTTTGATAAACTAAATCATCACATAATAGACTTCTAAAACAAGGAGGAGGTCTCATCCTATTGCTGCAAATGCCATTTCTGGGAAAGGGAGCAGGAGGAAGATGGATTTTTGCTAATAAGCAGAGCCCCATCGAGGCCCCGCTTTACCTGTGTGACAACAGGCCTTTGCTCATCTTACCAGACCAAGGCTGCCTGAGCTCAAACAAATCCTCAGCTGTAGGGAACAAACTGAGCTTCTGCTCGGCCTCTGAGTAGCCAAATAAGAGTGAAAGCAGTGTCTGGGGATGAGTGCCTTGTAGGGTTTTGTGGGAGTTTCTCTGTTTTGAAGAGAGACCAGAAAGAGACAAACAGAAAACAAGTTGGGTAAAGGAAAGCTGGAAGCAGAGCTGCACACAAGAGGTGGCTCACTCCCTCTTGTTCTCTTTCATTTTCTCATCCTCTGCACTCACAGGACATTATCCCTCTGCCTTTTTGCTGACACTATCAGCACGTTGAGGGAAGGTGATTATTGAGGTCTCCTCTCTGCTCTTGTCCATCTGCTCTCTTGCCATCATCCATTCAAACACTTCCACACAGAGTCACATTTTGCTGCCTCAGAGCCCGCACGGTCTGTCTGGAGAAACCCCGAGACTGTAACAAGCATTGCAGGAAAACGGGAGAACAGATCCAAGAACCCAGAAAGCCCTTCTATGGTCTGCGCCTACACCAAAACATTATCCTTTGTCTACACACACCCCCACCCACCCTGATCCCTTTTCCACACTGATGGGACCACAGGAAGAAAAATAAAGTAAAACGAAATAGGATGAGTGAGGGGAAGATAGCTCTTATTATCTCATCTTTACCTACTCCTTCCCTATCTCCTTCCTGTCTTCCCTGCTTCCCCTCACGTGGCTGGGGCTGCTGGAGTGAAATCAGGATGGCAGCAGTGCCCTCTGCCACCACCCCTCTAATTCCTCTGCTTCCTGGGATGGGAGATGACAGCAGCCAGGGAACCTGCAATCAGGGAACAATGTTCCCAGCCCAATTCCTACCAATTCCAGTCAGACAGATGAGGCAGTTTCTGCCCCCTCCCTTTAATTTGGGCTTTCCACAGGGCAGAGTCCCAGATGTGTGACAGATAAGCTGCTATATATTTATCAAGACACTTGATTACTACCTGGCTTCGGTAAATAAGGCATTTAAATTTTCAAGAGTGATGCTAACATTAGTTCAAAAGAGTTGCAGACAAGTCATGTCTCTCTACAACAGAAAAAAAAACTTAAGCAGTCAGTGTGAGTCATCCCCCAGCTTAAGCCCTGTTACTAAGGGCTTGGAACTATTATATAGACGTCCTATTATTATTATTTTTACATATTACATTTTTCTCATATTCTGGTACCAAGCTACACCTGTTCTTAAAACAAAGTTAAGTCTCTTTCGAGTTCTCCCTCTGCTTTAACTTACACTGGGTTTCCTTCAGGTGCAAGAGGCCTTTATGATTGTTCTCAGCTGGAATCATGAGCTAGTGGGTAGCAAACCCGTATCATTTAAAAAAACAACAACCCCTATCAGCTGATTTGTCCCAGTTTGACCGTGCACTTTCCTGGTATACCAAGTTCTACTCTAAGTATTTCTCCATTAGAAAGATGGAGAGAAGTGTAAAGATTCATTGGTTTTAAATAAGTTCATACAGCAAATGCAAATAACAATCAGTAACACAGGCAAACTCAGTAAATAAACATGGAATGCTGGAATTCTACTGTCTTTGCTCTCCCATCTGCTCTTTCCACATTTCCATACAAGTTTCAAAACTAAGTCCTCCATGCACTTCCTCGCATATTTCTTTTTTTTAAAAAAGCAACAACAACAAAACAAAAAAACCCCAACACAACCCCAAAAAAGTAACCCTCAGCTACTCCCCTCCTTCCACAACCTTAAAATTAAACACTTGAAATTGCAAACGACCTTTTTGGCCATGGAATTATAAAGTTTGGTGCATGCAAACCTTCAAAAGCACACACTGCACTGCACCCACGCAGTCAGACCCGGAGCTGCTGACCCGCCGAAGGGATACTCGGCATCCTCTTCTGCGCCGTGCAAATCTGCGCAAAGGACGGCATACGAAAGAGGGTGGCTCCTTATCCTTCTCTAAATGCTAGGAGGAGGTATTGTTATCACAGCACCGCGACACCGGGAGCGCTAGCCGACGGGACTGGGGATCACTTGACACCCCCTCACGCCTTACCTCCCTTATCTCTGCACGGCTCCAACACCCAGCTCCATCTTCCCGCTGCTCTTTCCCGAACACCCCTCAAACAACCTCCTTGTCACACTGCGACACCCTACGTACCGCGTTTTTATAGTTAATTGTCAAGGCCTGGAGAGGGGAGGAAGGGGTGGGCTCCCATCTCGGGGAGCTCGGCTGCAGCTGGGTGTCATTACTGCCAGCGCTGCTGAACCTCCTGCCCCATGTCACTACAGCGCTTCATTCACCGACCTGCCAGTCCAACTCGAGTTTCGGAGCTTTGCTCGCCGCGAGAATAAATATTTACCTTACAGCGTCTATTTAAAAGCCCTGCTCCCGGCGGGATGGAGCGGCCAGAAGCAACAGGAGCTGCTGCCACAGCGCCGGGAGCAGCCCCGCTGGAACACCCTGGACCCGCCGAGCCCTCGCTCACCTGATCCCGATCCTCCTGATCCCGATCCTCTTCCTGATCGTGCGCGGCGGTGCCTCCGCAGAGCCGGGACGGCCGGGATACCCGGGACGGCCGGACCGTGCTCCGCCGCCTGCCGCACCGAGGGTTCGGGGGCTGCAGCCGCACCTTCCCACGCAGCCCGTTCCCGATCCCGATGCCAGCCCCGGCCCGACCCGGGCTCGGCCGCGCTCGGGGCCGCCCCCAAATGACGGCGCCCGGCGCTCCGGCCCCCCCGCGCGGGCAGGTGCTCCAGGGAATTCCTGCGCTCAGGGAATTCTCTGCACAGCGTTTCCCCCCCCTCGCTATTGCTGGAACCAAAACTATGTTGTTTCAAGAAGCGTTACCATGCGTATTTTTTGGTGCGTTTTCCTGCACCCCGGGGGGCTGTTCCAGGTTTACAGACATCATGGTATCGACTGAGAAAAATACTAACTACTCCGAAGATTTCAAAATCAGGTGTTTTTCTACTTACAGCGCTTCTCACCTACTTTAATTCTCTTAGTAAGATAACAGCACAGGTGTTTATGTTGTTATAAGTGTCTCATATCACCCCCTGTTGACTCCTGCTTAAAAATCAGCCTCTAATGCTCTGTTGATGACAAAAAAAATTTCTACTGCAGAAAGGCTCCAAGTACACGGGTGTTAAACAAAAACACACACACGACGTGTAGCTTTTCTTCTGTCACTAGAGGCGCCAGGGTCACTCGTAGAAGCATGGAAAGGGCTGCGAGTTTTGGTCATTGGGAGTTCCCTGGTCACTTAGAGCACCCGGCTGAGGAAAAAGCTGATAAAGGGTTTCTGTCCACCCAAGGGGTCACCTGCGCTGTACTGGCACAACTCTTTCACAGCAGGCTGAGTGCCTCTGGGGATGTCACTTCTCATGGAGCTGCCTAAACAAAAGCGACCACTTAGTAGAAAGCGAGATAAAGAGGTTCCAGGCACACATACAATGCAATTAACACCCACTCTTCCCTCTTTGTGGAGTGGTTGTATCTCGACCACCGCAGTTTGCTGTCTTCCTTCCGGGATGATTATATCTTTCAACTAAATAGTCTAAGCATGTCTAATATACACGTTGTTTTAACGTAATTTGTTACTTACAACACTTGTCCTCAGTTTTAGAATCTCTTTTTGCCTAGAAAAATCTTCCAGTGTATTTGGGGTGTTAAAACTTGTTCCCTGTTACCGGCCGAGCCACTCTCTGACCCTGGGAAGAACAATACATTATTTCAGTTTTGCTTTAAATTTACACGAAACACCAAGGCTATGAATCACATACCAGATATTCCAGATAAAGGATTGGACTTCACGTACAGAGCAGACATGCCCACGGTGGGAGAGGGAGAAAGTGAAGTAGAATGCCTTTGAAACATCTCTGAACACGCTAAAGAATAATTTAAACTGGCAAGGATCCATGGGCTGTGTATTAATTTGGCTTTTGAGTGTTTCTTGTCTCTTCTCTCCACTTCGAGGTACTCCTCTTAAACAGGTCACGTAGAGGAGCGGTGAAAGTTACACAGGTTGGTAACATTTGCATCTTTCATAATACCGATGCCAAAAATTACGGGGCAGCACTGCTTGTTCAGTATTGCTAAACCACTTCGGAAAGAGTCAGTGGAATTTAGAACAATCTGGGCAAAACTCAGTTGAAAACAGCCCAGTTTGCTCTCCTTTGTCCCAGCTCAGTGGAGGTCGAGGGCAGGTGTCTGGACAAGGTTCCACACGACAGAAGCAGCACCTGAGACCTCAAAGACTCCGTGATGCAGGGTTGTCTGCCCCTGTCCCGTTTATTCCTGAGCTGGAATTGCCAAGGCCCTGCTGGTACAAGCTGTTCTCCAGCGTTTCACGGGGAGAAGCAGCGTCAGGCAGCGCCTGGGAAGGCGAGCGTGGCCTTGTCCCAGTGCTGTGCAGGGGAAGGGCCTGGAATGGGGAGGCCCTGCAATTACTGCCACTCCCTTGGGAGGTGCAGGCAGGAGAGCAGGGAGCAGAGCACAAGCCTGTCTGCCCATGGGTCACGATTTTACAGCTCTCTTTCTTTATTGTTTGGCATAAAATTGCCGCACCACCAGAGGGCAGAGAGAATCTTAATTCTGGGCTCCCTTCAGCTCGTTGGCCCTGTCTATCCTGTCTAATATCCCTGTACTCAGCGAGTTCATTCTGCACCTCTCATTGCAGAGGGTTCCAGGAGCACCCCCTCAGCTGTGCTGGCCTCTTGGCCAATGACCATGCCAGAAGTGCCCCTTCAGTGAGAGTGGTTTGTGTCTTTGCTGCAGTGGTGCAGACCCATGACCGTCACAAAGCTGGCATTGTGCTAAGGCTGCCTCTCTTATGTGACAATGGGGTTGATTCAGGGAGAGCAGAATCATCCTTCTCAGGAAAGACTTAGGAGAAAAACAAGACAGCAGCCCCAAAGCAGAGCACTGCTGGACATGCCTTTACCAACCATCTTCATTTCTTCCATCTCAAAAACCAGAGTTATCTGTGAGATCCCACAGCTCATCCTAATGAGATTTAATCATCAGGGTTTATTTTTATGCTGTTGAAACTTTCTGAGCAGACCTGACCAAGTTTCTCTTCCTCAGCATCATGGTCACATTATGGGTCACTTGGGCAATGCTGAATTTCAGTTCAGGCCAGACTCCTGATCCTCCAAGTGTGCCTGAATGGTGCGTAGGCTGATGCACCCAGGGGGTCTTTCCTCGCCCTGTTACTGGATTATGCAGAAAAGTAGCAAAATCGACTGTAGTGCCTGAAGGGGAAGGGCCAAAACAGACTCTGAGATGAAAGCTCTAAATGGCTGTGCTCCCTGGGTAGAAATTCATGGCTCTAAGGCAGGAAAAAAAACAAACCAAAACCATCTTGTGATACATCACTTCGCAGCATGTTGCAAATTGCTGTTGTATTTGCTGAAAGGTTTTTATAAAGCTGTAATTTTCCTGTTTATAAAGGAGAGTAAATTAGTTGCAACTAAAGTAATCTCAATTCACTCCCAACTATTTGGATATTTTAGCATCAATTTGCTCAAGAATTCTCAGAAGATCTCACATCCTTCTTCATGAAATCTTTACTCCAAGACCACAGCACAGGTCAGTCACAGTTTGGTTCCGCTGCATCCCCCAAATCACAGTCTTCACAGACTGCAGGCTGTGAAACACCAGCATTAAAACAAACAAACACTATGATGCAGGACTGTGAAAGCTGCAATACTGTGTAATCTCTTGTTTTTGAAAAAAAGTGACCCATTGAAACGCTCAGGGATTTCCTTTAAGGTAAATGGGGATAAATCAGCCGTAGACAGGAAATCCTGTGTTGGAGAATCCTTCCTCATGGACTCCATGCAGCTAATCCATTATGGCTCACTGGAACCTGCTTTATCTTTAACAGGGATTTGTGGCCAGCCACGTTACCAATTCCTCTGGTACAACCTTCTCCTACCCTTTGAAAACTTTCTTTTTCAAGCGGTTAAGATATGCCCATGGTTTGTTTTATTTGGTGGAATCAATTTGCAACACTCAAGTTGAACGTTTGAATAAAGCCATTTTGACCCTACAGAAAAGTAGAAATTCTGCATTTGGAAAGTAGAATATTGAAAGTTTGCAGGATAGCTAAAGCTACTTGATATGAAAACAGAACTTCTTTCTTTTTTCCTCTGTCATCATTTAGCAGAACACATGATATAGAGGTCTTCTTACTAGGATACGATACACTTTAAAAAACCCTCAACACTTTAATATGTAGATAGTTTTGCCAGAGAGAGCTGTACTTGTTGAGCAGTTCGGGCTTTTCCCCCCAATTTGCCCTTTTTATTCCAGAAGCTTTCATTGACACAGTCGATCAAAGTCATGCAGTCCTTAAAAAAGCTGTTCAGGACCGTGTTGTGCCTTCCGTTCAGCATTTTCAAAAACATTTAAGCAAGCCATTACTACGGTCGTGCTTGCGGTAACTGGAATTCTACCCGAGACAGGCGAAATTCTCCCAATGTAGGCGGCGCTGCCCCAGGGACTTGGCGCCATCTCGTGTTCAGGCTTTAGACCACTCGCGAGTCATCCTGAGAAGTTTTGGGATGGAGCTTTTGTTACCGGCTCCCCCAGGTCAATGCAGCCTCCCCATGCTGAGGCATTCCATAAATTCTGGGGTTGGCAAGCCTGCCTTAGTAAAACAAGAGCGGATGGGGCACAGCTGTTTATAACATCTGCATTTTCTCTCACCATCAGGCAGCTCGGGAGATCCAGAATTTATCCGTGTGTGGCTGCAGGGGCTTGTGTAGAGAACACAGCCCTGTACAAGCTGGTGTTCCATCTCCTTCCATGAGGTGATGTTGAGCCATGGGATTTGTTCCAGTCACAACGTTGGGGGATTTAACAAACGCCTAAATTCATCACAGGAAAAGAAAACACGCTAGAAAGTCTTGTGAGCTACATCAAGTGTTACTAAGCTGTTTCTTGCCTGGAAAAATACTTATCGTCATATTCTCTCTTCAGAAATTCTCCCAGCCAGGTGGTGTTGTTGTTTGTTTTGTTGTTTGTTGTTGTTATTTGGGTTTTGTTTTGCGGGGCTTTCTAAAGGTATTTCTTATTTTAAAAAAATACACACAAAATCCTGTACCTTGAAGCATCAGGAGAGGCCATAAGAGCAGCAAAGCCCTGAGCTCAGCTTACCTGCAAGCTTGGAGGCAGGACACAAGGCGGCCCCTGTGTGCTCTCCTTCCCTGGTGATGTCCTTGCCCAGCTCTGTGTGTCAGGGCGCGGGTGGCTCTCCACAGCCCTTTTCCTCGCAGCTGCAGCACGTCATGCCTCGGCTTTCGGTTTCCAGGCTGGCCTGGGGCAGCTCCGGCCCGTGCCCTTCGGTGCTGTGAGGGAACAAAACAGCCTGTGCCGGCCCAGCCGCAGCAATGAGCTGTGGGGTGGGACTTGTCCCAGCGCTCAGGCAGGCCAGATTAGCCTAAGCCCCTTTCCTCTAACCCCGACATGAGCCAGAGCAGACAAGGTCAGCTCCCGGGACTCAGCTGACACTCACACGCCCGAGCCCTGCAAAGCAAGATGAAGATCTTCGGGTATGATCACGTATCCAGAAAGGGATGATCACAGTACCATTACATAATCATTACGTGTATATATTATTCGCATAAGCATTAACTGGACTTCAGTAATGTGTCAGACTAGTTCAAAAGCCAAGTCAAACAGCCAAGATTGAGTATCTCTCTGTGAAACAGAGGCAAGCACGTATCCTGATGGTAACTTTTCTTCACATGTATCTGAGTTGTTATATAGTGGGTTTGCATATTCGGTCTTAAATGCAGCATGGAAAGGAAGTGCTACAAACATTGCCTTAGACCTTAATCTGGGCTCCACTCAGAGTCAAAGTACCTGAGCTTCCTTACACTGATCTTTATGCACCCTGAGCCAAAATCAAAAAAGAAATGCAGGCATTTCCTTCTTATGCACAGATAACATAGTGCCTGTTTTTAAGAATGAGTTTAAGAACTGCTCCACTTGTGAAAACGAACATCCTATTTCAAGTCGCTACTTGCATTTTAATTTCAATGCTCAGTGCTGCTTCACCATTGTATAGCCTTCAGTGAGTGGCGCTGTCCCCATTCTAACACAATAATTAATCAGATACAGCTCTGAACTGCGAATGCATTATGGCATTGGGTTGTTTGGTTTTCCTTTAAGGCAGAACTCTTCCATTATTTGAGGTGTGGGCTGCAAATGAAGGACTGCGCCAGAGCCTTTAGAGAGGATGGTCAAACTGCTCATGTTTGTTTACTGGTCAGCTGTGCCCCGGTGTTTTCGGCTGTTCGCTGAGACGAGGGGGTGAATGGTGCCTTCCGTGGAGATTAAAGAGCGGGCAGTCGGTAACTGAGTGTCTGCTGATTCACATCCTAAATGCCAGTCTGAGAGCAGCCATTAAGGTCTATTACAGCAAACATCCCACTGGAAACGCCAGCCCCGAACCCCAACCCGAGGAGAGAAAAAGCAGCAGGTCCGATCTGCACAGCTTGTCTTGGACCCAGGAGCTGACAACCAACGTGGGTGTACCAGAGCGTGCACGGCCGGGAAATTCTCGGTAATTGACCCTGATTGACAAATCAGGGGGAACTCCTGGATTTACAGGTTCCCTGGGGACATGTGACCCGCTTTTGCACAACACAGGTTTCCTGTCAAAGAACCCTCGAGCCATTTTCCCATTTCCTTTGTTCCTCTCTCTACCCTCAGAGATAAACTTGGTGCTTTTCTGAGACCTGATTTAGCACCTAAGACCTGTTTTGTTTATCCAACAGATTGCAGGTTTTCAGCAGTTCTTCACTCTTAAGAGGTTTTTTCCCTTCCTTTTCTTTTTTCAAGTCTAAAGAGTCTCTTCCCTGTGCCTGCCTTTGAGCTGTAAGCGTGTTTTGTAAATGACTGCACGTATCCTGGTCACTGTACTTTCATTACATTTTACAAGTAACCAGGACAAAGTCAACCGATATATTTTTACTTTCTCAAAATTAACTAGCTTAGAAACGGGACTACAAGGAGGGGGTAGAAGCTGTACAGCCTTCATGCACATTTTACCACCTCGGGAGGGGAGCTGGTGGGGAACCAAGGTAATTCCAGCACAAACTCTCCCAAAAGTGTTGTTTTTAGCTTGATCGCAGCGCCATGGCTGCAGGAGTTCTGACTGACTCTGAGAAAACCTGTGTTTCACTGCCAATGACCTCCGAATCCTCTTGCGATTTCATGCTGATTGCGGCGGCTATATAAGCCTCAAAATAAACTTGTCTCTGTTTGAAAATGGAAACTTTGCCTCTGTGCTTTGCCATGCTTTCTGTTACTTCAGATATAAACACAACCACAGACAGACTTATGAGCACTGTACACGTTGACATTGGGGTAGTTAGCAAGCCTTTTCAGGTAATTTGCAGTTCAGCTTTCTTTACACAGATCCAAGCTTAAATTTGAGATCTATTTGTTATCGTGTGTTATCATAACACATTATAATACATTATTTTATTCTTTGCAGCTTCGGAATGTACTCTGACTTGTAATATTATTAAGTAGTTAGGGGGCTCTAGCTCCCAAAAATTCCTCTCTGAACAGGAAATAATGATGGTCAGTCATCTTTATTGTGGTTCTGATATTTGTTTCAGTAGAAGTGCTCTGCTCTCGATATGGAACTAGATTTTTTTGCATATTTATAATCACTATGATTTTCTTCCTAGTATGAATTTATGTCCAGCCAAAAGAAGTACCTCAGTATCAGAAACTTGCTGGGATGACAACAGCTGCATTTCCATCATAACTATAGATTTAGACAGTGGTTTTCTGATCCAGGTCGGAATTGTGGCTCATGGCTTCAGCCTTAGAAGCGTTTCATTTTCTCCTATTGTAAATGTGTTTTGTCCTATTAAGACCTTAAGATTTCTTCTGGGATTTTTAGCTGAAATATTTAGGAAGATGTTCACTTTTTTCAGGCTCCTTTTCAATCTCCTTGGATCCTGAGCCTAGTTCACCATAGGAGAACCTAAACTACTGGCTTTACCCAGTGCTGCTGTACACAGATAAAATATTTGTTCCCCTGGAATAATGGAATGAATAAGGACAGGAATTTAGGTTCTGCTTTGCTTGTGCATTGTCAGGTATCAGGGCTCTCTGTCTGTGTACACACCACATTTCTTTTAAAAAAAGTATTCACATCTTGTTTATGAGCATTCCTCGCTGTTTTTCTGGTTAGTCAGTCACATGACGATGTATTTCCTCAACCAACAGCCCCACAAATTCTTTTCGTTTCCACAAAAACGGGGCTGAAATCAAAAGCAATGCTTATAGCCACTACCATTTACAGCGTTGAAGTTAATTTGGTACCGTGACTAACATCAGACAATGTCAATATAACTATTTCACCAAAAATTTTGCCCGCAGACATGATAAGCAGCACCTTCCTTGCCCTCTTCCTCTGTTAGAGGGAGTCAGTAAAATCATATCTCGTAAGAAAACAGCAACTTAATTGTCCCAGCTGGATGCCAGTGCTGTGCTCTGACTGGCAAATCTATGGAGGTTTATATGGCAAAAGGCAGGTGTGCAGAACTCAAATGTTTTCTGACTAAAAAAATTAGATCTCTCCTGGTTTTCAAACATCGAAACATAAACCTATGAGCACATGACCGTTGCCAACATATTTTGAATTGCTTGGATAGGAAAAAGTATAATCTTCACACCTGTTGGTTAGTAAAACAAACATTGTTTTAAGTAAGAACTTGATGAGGAAAAGATTTATCCCAAGCGTATATTTAAAGCTCTGGGCCCCACACTGCAGGAAGCACTCTGAGGTGCTGGGGTAAGCCCAGAGAAGGACAGCAGGGCTGGGGAAGGGTCTGGAGAGTCCAGCTGAGGGAATGGGGAGTGTTCAGCCTGGAAAAGGGAACACTTGACACACCTGACTGCTCTCTGCAACTGCCTGACAGGAGGCTGGAGCCAGGTGGGGATCAGTCTCTTCCCAGGTAACACCAACAGGAGAAGAGAAAATGGCCTCAAGTTGCACCTGGGAAGGTTCAGGTTGAATATTGGGAAAAACCTTTACTGAAAGAGTGAAGCATCAGAAGGGGCTGTCCAGGGAAGTGGTGGTGCTGCCATCCCCGCAGATGTTCAGAGAAAGAGTAGCCTTGGCACTTAGTGCTGTGGTTTCTTTGACACAGCAGGGTTTGGTCAAAGGTTGGACTTGATGGCCCTGGAGGTCTCCTCCAGCCTCAATGATCCTGTAATTCTTATTCATTACTAACTACAACTTATTGCTTTGAAATTCAATAAGTTATCTGTTTACCAGCCTGACTAGGAATGCAGTGGTAACAAATATGCAATGAGAATGTGAATATGCTGCTTTTCTTATGACACCAACGCCACAGGGGAATAAAAGGATTCAGGGTAGCCCGGAAGTTGTTTCACTTTGTTAGAGTGCAAGTTCTTTAAACTTAGAGCAACACATTTTTTGCTTTACTGCTGTCAGTCCTGATTAATGTATGCTTGCATTTTACAGCCAAACAACTGAAGAAGAAATGCATTTTTTCTGAAAGTGTTCAAGGTCAGCTTGGAGAGATCTGGTCTAGTGGAAGGTGCCTCTGCCCATGGCAGGGGGGTGGAACAAGATGAGCTTTAAGGTCCTTTCCAACCCAAACCATTCCAGGAAGTTGGGTTGCATGGATCCAGGACAATCACAGAATAGGCTGAGTTAGAAGGGATCCACAAGGATCATCAAGTGCAGCTCTCAGCCCTGCACAAACCCATCCCCAGGAGTCACACCCTGGACCCAAGAGTATTGCTTCAGTGTTTGTGGAGCTTTGTCAGACTTGGTGCTGTGACCACTGCTCTGGGGACTCAGTCCCAGGGTCAACCACCCCTGCATGAGGAACAAAAATCAAAAGCTAGATTCACAGTGTCTGCTCTGGCACCTTTCCACACACACCCAGGGCGGCAGTGCCCAGGCTCCGGGTGGCTCGAGGCTGGCAGTGGCTGTGTGAGGATCATCCATCCCTGCGGCTGCATCAAATTATCTTTGGCACATATTCCACCTAAGGTTTAGCTGTAAAACACATTTCCTTACTCAGACTCATTCCTAAGCTGTTGAGAAGACACCTCCTTGCCTTTCAACACAGGGCCCTACAGCTCAATCAGCCATTTAGACTGGAAAACACACACGAGATGGACAAAAGCCCCAAATCTCGGATTGATGCACGCAAAGTGCAAAATCATCACATCTCACAACAGAATTGAGGTGGGAAAAAAGGTCCTGCCGGTCAGGAAATTAAATATCCTTTATCCCAGTTAATTAAAAAAAATCCTACAACAACATCAAACCCCAACCTTAGCCCGTCGTGAGCATTGTTTGATGTCCATGAGCTCCGAGCCTGATGTCCAAGGGAGTCTCACAGCCCATTCCCAAACCTCTGTCCCGGCGAGTTCCCCCCAGGCCCTGCTGCTCTGCCCGGGGCTGGGAGGGTTTCATTCCTGCTGGAGGCAGAGAACTGGGAACCGAGGGATTCCTGCGGGTCGGGATCAGCACAGACAGCCCACAGCCCGGTCCCCCGCCGGGACAGCGTTCCCCGGGCCCTCTCCCTATCACCCAGCCCCAGGGGAGCCGGGCCGGGCTCAGGTTCCGCTGCCGACACCGGCCCCGGGCAGCGGCAGCGCGGCCCCGCCGGGCCCAGCGCTCCGCAGCAGCGGGGCATTTCCACCGCCGCTTCCAACCCTCTCCTTCCCTCGCACACAGCTGCACCTCACGGTGGTCACAGGGCTCAAAACTCACGGCAGACGAGCCCAGAAAAGCCCCAAAATGTCCCCGAAGAAGCTCAAAGCAAAAGCAGAAGCCCGCCAACAGAGGGAAGCCCGGGCAGCTCCTGCGCTCCACCAGCTGCCGGCACCCTCCTCGCTTCTGGCAGCAGAGCCACAGCCCTGCCCAGCCCCAAAGCACTCATCGTCATCCCTTATCGGATACAATCAAGCTTCAGATACGGGGATCAGGCAATCCCAGGAACAGAAGCCACAAAGCCAAGCAGGGCTCAGCGCCTGGGAGCTATAGGGAAGGAAAATGCAAGCACGATAAGGGGTTGGCACTCCAGACAGCCCGAGGGGATCATCACAAATGTCTGCGCAACAACCCTTCCCTCAACATGAAATTCCTACATTCCCCAGTGCTGACTTTCACAGGAGCTTTAGGAAATTATTTTAAAAGGGAAGGAGGCAATCGACAACAAGTGAGTTCTGGGTCATCTTTTCCACTACACATCACGATACCAACTCTCTCACCTGCGTCTCCTAGAACAGGCAAAAAAATCACATTACACTTCCTAAGTACTCTACAAGCAATCAGCTCAATACAGCAGCCTTTAGCGATTTTCATCTAGCACAACTAAAGCAATTCCTAATAAACCTTTAACAGAAAGAATTAGTTTGCTGCTAGAAGGCACTGTCTGATAGAAAGACACTCATCACACAAACACAAAAAACATGGAGCCAAGGGCTGCCTTAACACCTTAAGGTTAGGAAAGCTTAATTTAGACAAAAAAATTCTGATTTCCCAAAAGCTGCCTCTACTTCCCATAATTACTCTTCAGCACTTGACAGGGACTTCCATAGAAATTTTACCACTGAACTTCTTATATAAGTCAGCAAACAAGATAAAAGACAAAGGATTGATTTTTCCCCACCATTTTTTTCCCCAAGTGAAAGACTAATGAACAGCTTAGGCATCACACACAGTCCAACTCTAACCACATCACAGTGCCCTGACACCTTTACCTGCAAAGGTTTAAATTGGCAACTTCTACCCCTCCAGAAGGATCTGAAACATCAAAAACACCCCCACAATCTCACCCCAAGCAGACACACAAGAGCAGCAGCAGGTCCTGGAGAGAAAACAGAGCACTACAGCCCCTGTCTCAGACACTGACCCCAGCCACAGGCACACACAACAAGAAAATAAAAACTAAAGAAGTTAAAGAAGGAAAACATCTGTCCCTCCCACTCCCAACACAGCCCAAACCCTCTTCGAGAGCACCAGCTTTACTCAAACCCATTAAAACTTATCACAGACTAGGCAAAGTTTGGTTTTGTAGAAACCCTCCTCAAGGCACTTCTCTCTCCCAGCAGGAGCAAAAGCCTCTACCAGCTCCATAGGAAGCTACAACCAAGGCTGGAAACTAACACAAAACACACACAACAAAAAGCACTAATGCTGCACCAAAAAAATCAGAAAAAAGCCCACAATTAGAGCACCCTTTACATATTAACCCTGTACGGGGAGAACCATCGGGATGCAGAGACAAACCTGAAAAACACAGAGAGCAACAGCACCACAAACTGAACCAAGCACAACTTTACCTGGGGCCACTCAGTACCTGCTGTCCAGCACATCGTACGTAGCTGTCTATTACCAAAAACATACACGTTTAAAAACAAGCAATTGAAACAGGCTCTTAACGTATCAAAAAAAAGCCCAGAAAAGCCGCACAACCACACGAAGCACTCGCAGAAGCCCCAAAACCAGACCAGCTCTGGAACCGGCCTTTATGAACCCCCGCCCCGCTCGCGATTGGTGGGTGCGCTGAGGGGCCGGCAGCGCTGATTGGACAGCGGTGGCCGAGCCCGGCCCCCCGCTCCGGGCGCAGGTGCGCGTGAGGGGCTCGTGGCGCTGCGAGGGGCGCCAGCCTCCCTCGTTGCCGCTCGTGCCGCCCAGCACAGCGATCGGCTGTGGGGGGAGAGGGGGAAACGAGTTCTGGTGAGTCTCCTGGCGTCCCTGATCTATCGCTGTGCTGTCCTCTCATTCTGGTTTAAAGCAGACGGGCGCGGCAGCGCCGGCTCCGGAGCGGTGCGGGCCGGGGCTGTCCCGGGGGTCTGGCACGGACACGGCCCTGCGGCAGCACCTCCTGGCGGCGGTCGAGCGGTGCCGCAGCCCCACCTGCGGCTCCCGGAGCTCCGGGGCGGGGACGCCGCGCACCTGCGAGTGGGGCAGGGCGGGTCCCTGGGAGCACTGCCCAATCGGCGCTGCGAGCGCCTCAGCGCATCGGCCAATCACGAGCTGGGCGGGGGTTTATAACGGCTGGTGGCGGAGGGTGGTACGTGTTGCGGTGTGTGCCTTCGGTTGTTGTGTCTCCTCTGCTCTCTTCAGGTGCGGTAAGTGCGCGTTTTAGTTCAGCTGTTTAAGTTGTGTTCAAATGGCTAGCTAGTTTAAGTATGTGGTGTGGTAGACAGTAAGTGCTAGGGATCTCCTATTGTGGTTATGTTGGCATTGAGGGGCTGGTGCTCTTTGTGGTGTACCTGAGCCCTCTAGACTCTTCCTCAATGAGGAGTTAGGAAGTCCTAATTGCTCTAATTCTGCTTTTTTCTGACTTTTTAAAGGCTGTATTAATGCCTTTTGTATGTTCTGTGTTAGTTTCTCTCGTTTACCCTTTTGTGGTTCTCCTGGAAGGGTGAGGGTTTTGTTTTCTGCAGGGGCAGATAATAACTTTGGGAAGCTCCTTTATAGCTAAGAATTATGTCAACTCTTTAAGTTTCTCCAGTTAAAACCCTGACTTGTTCTTGCAGTGTAGAATTAAAACCTGTTGGGCAGGGGATGGGAGGCCCAGAGGCTTTTTTGCTTTTATTTTTCTAAGCTTTAGATTTTTCTGTGTGGTTGTGGCTGGCGTCAGTATTTGGGCCAGGAGCTGGGAATTTTTGCTCCCTTTCCAGGTGCCGTTGCTGTATTCCTTCTTGGGCCAGGGGCACAGGGGTGCTTTTGTTAATTGGGGCTCCTGCTGAGGGGTGGAAGTTACAGACTGAAAACCCTGCAGGGAAAGGTGCCTGAGCTCTGTGGTGTGGTTCCACAGTGGGGTGAGTGATACAGAAAAGCAGCTGGACTGTACCTGAACCTCTTTATTAGCTTTTAACTTGGAGATGCATCAAGAGAAATAA
>VZDJ01000247.1:0-100059 GCA_008694505.1 Cyanoderma ruficeps
TGGGAAAGAGTGGTTGTCTCAGGAAGGCTGGATTGGATTGGTGTGGTGGCTGAAGCCTTTAGTCCTGAGGTTTCTGCCGTGCTGGAGAGGATCGTGGAGTTTATTATTGTAGTCGTCTTTGTTGTCGTATTGTTTTGTTTTTGCTGTGTATTTCCTGTAAAACAATTTGAATTTTTAGTAGTTTTTGGAAACCTCTAGTTTTCTTTATTTTCTGTATTATTCAAATAATTTTTAGCTATTTTTTATTTATATACTCTTTTTCTGCTTTTTTTCCCTTTTCACCAAGTCATAATTTTAGATTTTTTTATGTAATATTTCTTGGAAATATGGCACTATATTTACATCTCATTGGATATTAATGGTCATAGAGAGTGAAGATTCATTTGTTGATCTGGAATTTTCTTATATAATGTTAGTATTGGGTCACAGAATCATTCATGTTGGAAAGGATCCAGAAAATCCTTTCATTTCACCCCCTTCTGTGGGCAGTGACACCTTCCACTATCCCAGGCTGCTCCAAGTCCCATCCAACCTGGCCTTGGACACTTCCAATGATCCAGGGGCAGTCACAGCTGCTCTGGGCTCCCTCTGCCACCACCCTCACAGGGACAATTCTTCCTTATACCTATCCTAAATCAACCCTCTCTAATCTTACAGCCCCCCGCCTCCATGTCCTGTCCTTCATCCCTTGTCCCAACTCCCTCTCCAGCTCTCTTGGACTCCCTTTAGGCACTGGGAAGATCTCTAAGGTCCCCCTGGAGCCTTCTCTTCTTCAGGCTGGACAATCCCAGGTGCCTCAGTCTGGTTCCTCTGGTTCCTCTCATTCCCATATGAAGGCTGCTCTGTCATTCTGCTCATCTTGGTGGCTTCCTCTGCACTCAGTCCAACAGGCTGAGTGATCACTCGACCTTTACCCCTTAAATAATGGTGTTATCACAAAACCTCTTGCACTTCATCTGTTCCTACCTGCACTCAAATCAATAGACATGTCCAGCTGAAAGTCCTCTGAAGAGATCTTTGAAGAACAGTAAAACCAGAATGTTCTTTGCAGCTGAACATGTGCATTTGCATGTGCAAAGTATCCCAGTTTCCTTCAGTGCAATTCGAAGAGCCGGTCGTTGTTTTTTCCAAATAATTTGAGTTTTGCTCCTATCTTCCCAAATATTTGCAAGATTCTTAACTTTTATCTTTCCATAGATAGCCTTTCAAGGTATTTAGGAGAAACTGTCCCTAGGGTGTAGAACTGATGGCATTTAAAATGTAATGTCACTAACTGCTAGGCATTAATTGTTACAGATTTTTTGATCCAAATTTTTTCATCCAAACCCAGAAAAGAACAGTAACAGCTGTCTATGAGGATTTGCCTCTACCCTGGATGGTTTCTTCTTTTAGGAGCGTGTTGTTTCAATCACTGTTAAAATTTATTCTCTGATTAAATTCTTAGTCCAGCTGAGGGTTTCCCTTTAGCTGAAACCTTTTGTCGAAAAGGAATTGAATCAAGTTGTACCAATTTGTTCCTTTTCTTATTTCTTAACACTATTATTTTAGTAATTAGTTTTAAGATTCTTCTGCTTTTTGCATTAAAGCTAGTTAGCAGACAACTCTCCAAACTCCTTCCTTTCCAATGAGAAATTGCATTCCTACCCAGCCCCATCTTTTTGATGTCCCCAGTTTTCCATGGAAGAGGGTTAAAGACTGTTCAGAGTTTTCAGGAACAGCTTCTCAAGAACACTGAGCTGTTTCAGCATTTAAATATATGTTTCACTGATGGACATCAGTCATGTCTGTAATTCCCAGATTTCAAAGGAGTAGCAAATACCTAAATAGGTGAATATAGGGGTCAAGAAAAACACTCTGAACAAGTCCAACATTTTTCAAAATACTCTAAACAAGTCCAACATTTTTCCAGCTGCTTTTTATGTAAGCTTTACATATTCTTAGTCTGTTTTTTCCAGCTTTCTGAATTGGCAACACCTAAAAAAATCTGCTATTCATCCATGGCTCTTTCAGTGATGACAACACAATAGCCGTGGGTTTGTCACCCCAATTAAATTCCCCTGTTCCCCTGAGGTGCACACAAATGTTCCAAACCATCTCTATGGTGTGGTTCTAAGGAGGGGCTCATTCTATAATAATCCATCACTGGAATCACACCCTGGTCTCTCCCCTGTCAGGTTGGTTGTGTCACCTCAGGAGATTCTCTTCTGGTGAAGCATTCCAGGCTCATTAGTAATGCTGGGGCTGGACACCCACCAGGAAATGAGCAGGGCTGGCATCCTGCCTCAGGTGATGCCTGAGGAGAGGAAGGATGGGGAGAGGGAGAGAGGGACTCAGACCAAGCTCTTTCAAATGCAAGGAATCGCTACCACATCCCAACATCCTCACAAACAGCTTCATGGGATCATGGAATCACAGTTTAGACATAGTTTGGTTCCTCCCTGCGTTAAAGCCCATCTTGTTTCATCCCTACCTTCCACTATCCAGGTCATTCCAAACCCTGTTGGACTCTTCCTGACCAGGGGACAGAGCAGCCACAGCTCCACCTCTGCCAGGGCCTCATCATCCTCTGGATTCTTGGCTAATATCTCATCTCTATCACTCTGAAGCCATTTCCCCTCATCCTGTCACTCCAGGCCCTTGGAAATAGTCTCTCTCTCTCTCTTTCTCCATCTTTCTTGTTGGCTCCCTTCAGGTTCTGGAAAGCCAGAGGGTCACCCCAAAGCTTCTCTTCTCCAGACTGAACAGCCCCAGTTCTCCCAGCAAGGCTGCTCTGTCCCTTTGATCCTCCTGGTGCTCCTCTGGACTCTTTCTCTTGTGCTGGGACCCTCAAGCTGGAGGCAGCTCTACAGGTGGGGTCTCACCTGAGCCAGGCAGAGTCACACCAGATCTCTCTGTTGTCACAATTCACCAGCTACACAATGGGAGGGGAGAATTTCTGTGGGGTTTTTGCCGGTGTTTGTTCTACCTGCACTCCCCGAGTTTGCTGTGCACCCACCTGGAGCCACCCGCAGTGTCAGGGGCTGTGTGGCCACACGACCACCGTGCAAAGCAAAGCACAGAGCTGTCCCTGTCTGCAGGACTTGTCACCTGTGATCCAGCCCAGAGCAAGGCCCAGCTCTGTCTGTTATATACAAAAATAATGCCCCGTCTCTTCCCCATTCCTAAATCTTTGTTGTCTTTCTGGATTCCAGACTCAGTCAAGAGATGCTCTGGTATTTTGTGCATGAGAGGGCTTAGAAAAGAGCAGAATATTACAAATAACAGGTGTGGTAATATTAATGTTAGGACAGAATGGGAGGTCAGAGGAGAGTCAGTGAAAGGAAGGGGCAGCCAGTGTGGCAATGAGTAAATTGGTAGTAGCTCCTCAAGCTTTGTTTCAACTCACAGACCTGTCCTTGTCTTTTTATTCACATTAATGGTCACAATATTGAACCTTGCCGAGCTTTCAGAATTAAGGATGCACATAAAAAACATTGGAGAGACAGGACACAGGGAATGGCTTCCCACTGCCAGAGGGCAGGGCTGGATGGGATATTGAGGAGAAATTCTTCCCTGTGAGGGTGTGGAGGGGTTGGGACAGAATTCCCAGAGCAGCTGTGGCTGTCCCTGGATCCCTGGCAGTGTCCAAGGCCAGGCTGGACAGGGCTTGGAGCAGCCTGGGATAGTGGGAGGTGTCCCTGCCCCTGGCAGGGGGTGGGACTGGATGGGCTTTAAGGTCCTTTCCAACCCAAACCATTCTGTGCTATTAAAAAAAAAATCTATATCTATATCTATATCTCAATCTAAATATACCTATAAATGTAAATATACCTATAAATATACCTAAAAATATAAATATACCTATAAATATAAATATAAATATAAATATAAATCTATAAGTATATATATATAAATATATGTATTTCTTATTCAAAAAAGGATACAGATCTCTATAAATGTCAGTAATAAGCAGGGGTTTTCCTAAAACGTGTAATACTGGAATCCCTGTACCTTGGTGCATTTATATTTTTATATATTATTTTCTATATTAACATACACATTATTTGCTATATGAACATCTAGAGAATGGCTAAATTCCTCCTTTTTTTTTCTGTACTGCTTGGAGTTTTTAAGCCATTCCTGGCCATGTCTAATAGACTTGTTATGAGGGATTTTTCAGAATACTAAAAGAGGGGGACCAAACACTCCCCTGGCAGAGGGATCTGGTGATGCACAGAGCTGAATTCTTCATATCCCACCTCTCTGTATCCCAGACTCCTCTGGGAAGCAACCTGGAACCACACATTTCTAACACTGATTGGCTATATTCATATTTAAGCTGTAATTTTGCAGACATTAAAATATTCAAACTGAATTGCAAACTCCAGAATCCGTGACCTTTGTCCTTCTAAAGGAATAATCGGCAAAAGCACCGAGAATTCAGCAAAATATCAAAGTTCCCTCACTGCAATGCAGCAGGGATTTCCTGATCCCAGCCAGAAATTCCTAACAGGACTTTCCATGCTCGACATCAAAACTGGATTTCTTTTGCAGTGCAGTGGGGAAAGTGGAATATTTTCACCTCCACCTGCACTTAAAATCTGGCTCTGGGCAGGAATCCTCAGGCAGATTTCTATTCACCAGCTCAGACAAAACCAGCCTAATTCCTACCAAGACATGGTAAATTAATTGAAATCAATATAATTTTATTAATATTAAAAACTCCAAGTGTTTTTGAGCCCATATAAAGCAATAAAGTTTAGTTCCAGTGTTTACCCTCTGATTCAAAATTAAAACAGCTTTAATTGCTTTTGATTTAAAATTAATTTCAATTATGCTGCTGGTTGTGTGAACAAAGACATTTTATATGTTGGCACCAAAGCACTCACAATGTCTCTAGTAATTTGAATTAATTGATTAATTAACTCTAGGAGAGTTCTGTAAGTCACTGGGACTTCAACTCCTAAGTGTCCTATTTATTCCATAAAATGAAATTTATAAACCTTTGAGTAACCACTACCACAAAACTGCTTTTCCATTTGGAAATCAAGTAATTCCAGCTTGATAAAAAAAAAAAAGAAATTTTAGATGATGAAATGCCTTCTAGATTTTAAATTCAGAGACATTTCCAAGGCTAATTTTCATGTTGTAAGAAATATAATTTCAGAGACTGGAGCACTCCAGACCCTCTGTCATTTAATTGCCATTAAAAATGTTATTTTTACCCACTTTTTCAAAAAATACACAACTGGAAAATACTGTAAAATTCTCAAAATACTTTTAGCTTGATTATTTTCTATTAACAATTGTGATTTGGATTTCACCCCCCCCTTTTTATGATTTCAAAACTGAACTGAAGAATGTAGATGAGTAAAGTAAATATTAACATCTCATTCATCTCTGTTCAGAAAACAAAATTAACTTTGTGTGCTAAAACAAATGTGGCAATTTATATTTTGGCTTTTGCTACATGAAATTAGATCAGCTCAGCTTTGGCAATTCCTCTGTGTTTATAGTCAATAAATCTGAAAAATAAATGTTGTCGTCTCTTTTATTTTCTTCTTTTAACCAAGAAGTAGAAGTGCTAAAAATTGGCAAGACCACGAGCAAGATCAGCCGTCACTCCAAAGTGATCTGGGGTTTTTCACTTGTTTCAAAAATCCTGGATAGGTTTAATCATCAGTGTTGTTTGAAGTGATTAGGTGGGAATAAAACCCGCTTTGTTTTTAGTTTTAGTGGTCATCATTTAATTTCCAAAATCTGTTCAACTGTACAAAAACATACTGGCAGTTTTTCTAATAAAAAAGTAAAATAGATGATTTTTTTTCCAAGTAAGTAATTACATGAATTAAGTATTTGATAAATTAAATAATTAAATACATTTTACTTACCAACGGAGCAGCACAGTACAATGACAACACACAAAACCTTCATCTTAGATCGGGATAAATTTATCGTCCAATCCATCCTTTTTTTTTTTTTCCTTACACAGTTAGAAATTTCTGACAAGAGTAGAAATTCTCCCAAACCCCCTTTGTGACCTGCAGCTCTGGGCAGCACAGGAGTGACCCTCACACAGGAGAGGACGAGATGAGTGTGATGGTCAAGGGGGAAATGCTCTTAAACTCCAGCCCCTTGCATAACGCCAGCCCTTGGTGGAGGCTTGGGCCACACCTGTACCTGACAGCCCGAGGATTTTCAAATTAGAACCTGGTACTTTCCCTCTAGGGAAGGTAAATAAGAAACTCTCTGCTTGAAAAGGTCAGCGGGAGTGAATCTGAGCATGAAATGAGCAGGAATGGGGACAGGTCTACACCCTTGAAGGCCACAATCACACATTCATCTCGCAGATATTTAAGTTGAGGGTGGACACGGAGACAGGAGTTTGGCTGGGCTTTGAGTTTACATTTCAGTGGCACAGCTCTGCTCTGAACAACGAGCAAACATTTCCTGATGCTCTCTGTGGGTCGCCCTGAGCACCAGGAGCCCGGGGTGATCAACAAGAAAACCCCACTGGGCTCACCCTTCCTTCCCAGCACTAATTCCTCGGGACCAAAGGTTCATCCGCTGCCAAAACTGCAAACTGACAGCTTGGCACGGTCTCAGTCCATGCCCTGGGATTTCTCCCCTGGAGGGTGGGCAGAGGGATTCAGGAGAACTTCTCTGAGGGAATGCCCAGGGCTAAACCCATGGGTAAAGGGGCAAAATCCAGCAAATCCACGTGTTGCCTTTCCAAGTCCATGGGGCAGTGGATAAAGTTTAAGGAGGAACTGCCACACCTCTGAATCCAGACGAGAATTAAAAAGGTTTCCAATTATTTTGAGCCATCACCCATATTGAGTTTGATGCTTTATCCTTTCAATTCTTGATCAGGATTGATCTATGGGTGAACAGACTCTCTTTGGGTTTCGGTTCCTTTATCCCTCAAGTCTTGTCCATGTTCTCTTTCCAGAATCCTGCTCCTCTTCCCTCTCACACCTCTTCCAAACCCTTCTTGTTCAAGGTGAACCCAGGAAAAATAAATTCTCATTCGCATTTTCCATTTCTTTAAAATTTAATTCTCTTTTTTTTAAATTTAATTCTCACTAAACCCTGCACTCAGGAAAGGCCCAAAACCTTTTTTATCCCAGATGGAGAGGCTTCATCAGCAGCTCAGTTCTAGGTTTAGAGGGACAGTTTTCCAATAGATGCCTGAAGAAAAGTACAAGTTTGTCTGGATGACCTGGAAATTCTCTGGGAACCAATTCTAATTCACTCAGCTGGAGGTGTTTATGAGTTATCGATTAAATGTTTAGTTTGATTGGATTGAAAAGTTACTTTATGCTTGTGCAACTTGTAGGGGACCATTCTGCTTTGAACATCCAAGGGGTTTTTTTGTAAATAAAACATTTACAAATGTTTTTGGAGATAACATTTACAAATGTTTATCTGGAGATAATTTATATTAAAAGTACCCTTTTCACAGGCAACCAGTAAACACTGGCATATCCATTAATAACAAAATTAATGTAAATTTAGTTTTCCTAACTGAGGAACTAAACAGGTGTTAGAAGCCTGGATTCATTCACGTAAATGTTATTTCTCTGTCAAATTTCTGTGATACAAAGACCCTCTTCATTGCTTGGATAACACAGACAGATTCAAAGTTCCTCCCAGGGCTGCTGGAATTACCTCAAGCACACCTGTCACGACGTGAGGGACTGACGTGCGCCCATTCCCGCCTGGTTGTGCAAGAATTGGGTAAATTGAACATCCTTGACCTTTCCTCAAGTGTTACTAAGGGAGAAAAAATTTGTGATTCACGACTCATTTCTGCCTGGGTCGCCTCTTTGACGTGATCTGTCTTTGGTTTCATCTCCCTGCATAAAAAAAGGTTGATAAATTGGAGGGGAGGGGGAAAATCATCCCAGCTTTGAGAGGAATCATCCCAGCTTTGGAGGTAAATAAATCAGACGTAAACAAAATAATAAAATTGAAACAAAGGAGCTTTGGGATGATTCTAGGGGTCTCCAAGGTTAAGCAAAAAGGCACAGCCCTCCCTGTTTTCATTTGGAGTTTTAAGTACAAACAGCCCAGTGGACTCTGCTTATTTTAGTGTGAGTCTCAAAATCCTGGATGGAAGAACTCCACACACACCTGCACCAAGAGGGAGGTCTGATACTGTTAAAAATTAAGATTTCAATTAATTTTTGCAGGCAAATCCTCCTCGTGGCAATAGTTTCCATCCCAAACACCTCCGTCATATAAAGGTGATGGTTGCCACAGGGGATGACATGAGAGCCCTTGGAACAAAAGCTGTTCTTTCATGATGTCTCTGCAGTCACGTTTACATAATCCAACATCATTTCCTTTTATCAGAACTGGGTGTTTGCACCTCCCTGGCAGGGACACCTGGCTGCACACCCTCCTGATTCCACCCAGTAAATGAAAGTGAAGGGAAAGGCCTGACTGGTTTGGGAGGGATGCAGCACCTTAAGAAAAGCTGTGGGTTAATTGATCATTTCCTTTTTAAACCTGCCATTTGAACCAGGAATTAACTTCCTTAACAGGACTTTGGCTCTGAAACAGGGATGATTCCTGCACTTGTGCTTCTGGGGCAAAGGAAAGCTCAGTGGGAGTGAAGTAGCTCAAGAAGGAATTCATAACAACTTTCATTCTTTGCCTGTCAATGAATACTCACTAAACTCTGATTGATTTATCAGGTTTTACAAGTTGGTTTTGTAACCAAATACTTCCTTCTGCTGGCATTAACTGAGAACTGCATTTGAAATCCAAACCATCCCAGGGCTGTGGAAGGAAGTGGTTCCCCCTATTTTATTCCCATTTACCTGTGGATTAGGGCACCATCTCATTTTTTTGCTGCTGCCTGAACAGAAATCCTCTCAGCAGCTCCTCTGCCAGAGGCACCCCACACCCAAACCCACCTGTGACACAGGTGACTCCCTAAAATTAGAACGTGACGCAATGTTGACAGCTAAAAGGAGAATTTGGACAATGTTTCCTGTGAGTGGGTGCTCAAACAAAAACCTTTGGCTGTTGGGTGACCCCAACATCCCCTGGTCATCAGGGGAGGAATCCAGAGCCTGCAATGGAGAACTGAAATAATTCCACAGCCCAGGGAGAGTTCCTGAGGGAGTAACCAGACACAGATAATGCACCACAGAGGAAAAGTTTCCAGAAAATCATGAGAAATCTCCCTGGTTTAAGGGGAATGGACACATTTCAGGTGACACTGGGAGAGGAGAGGAAACTTCTGAAGGAAGACAGTTCACAGGAACCCATTCTGGGTTGAAAGAAACCTTAAAGAACATCTCATTCCTCACCCTGCCATGGGCAGGGACACCTTCCACTGGAAGCGTGATGCTCTGCCCCCAGATAAACTGTTTCAAAACACTAAATAAAATAAAAGAATGAGCAGGTCACTCTCAGTAAATCCATAAAAGCCCTCACCTGCCGTGACATTGTGCAGCCAGCCCAGGACGTCCATCCCAGAGGTGTCCTTGGAGCTCAGTGGCTTCTTGCACTCAGTCCTCGTGTCCCAAGTGGGTCTGGGCAGCCCCCCGAGGCCAAGGAACAAGGAGGTCCCTCCAGGGTCCCCAGTGTCCCCAGTGTCAGGTGCCACCAGCCCTGTCAGTGCCCAAAGGGCGGCTGCAGAGGGGTCCCAGGTTCTGCTCCTCCTGCGCTGCAGGCCCCGGGCTCCGGCCCCGATGGAGACGTGCAGGCCTGGAAGGGGAGAAGATCCTTCAGCACCAGGGGCTGCAGCAGGGGGAGGCTGGGGAGGGTCCCCACTGTCACCCAAGTGGTGGGGGGACAATGATGTGTGTGCCCTTTGTGTCACAGGGGGCTTTGGGCAGGGCCTCGAGGGCTCTGCCAGCACCAGCGAGGCCTCGAGGGGCTGTGGGGCCAACTCAGCCATGGTGCTGTGCCCCAGGAGAGGGGCCCAGGGCAGGGATCTGTCACCCAGGGCTGTACCTGTGCCTGTTCCAGAGTCGCAGTTCTCCTCTGATGCTGCCACAGATCCCAGCGAGGGGGGTTTGACCTCGGGAAGCTTCACCCCAATCTCTGCCTTCACACCAGGCACCAACCTCCTGAGACCTGCGGGGAAACAGAGAGGGCCCAGCAGAAATTATGGGATTAGGGACATGAAGAGAAGACTTCTGCAATTTTATTTTTTTTTTTCATTTTTTCTGTTAATTAATTGATTGATTTAGTTAATCAATGCTGGGGCACTGCCCAGGGAATGGTCCCAGCCCCAAGGCTGCCAGAGCTGCAGGAGCCTTTGGACAACGCTCTCAGGGTGGGATTGTTGGGGTGTCTGTGCAGGAACAGGGGCTGCACTGATGGTCCTTGAGGGTCCCTTCCAGCTCAGGATATTCTGTGATTCTGTGTGATTTTGGAGGTTTTGGGGAGATTTGAGCTGGCTGCTTTTCTTTTGGGATCCTTTATCCCGATCCATCTGCTCCAAACACAACCATTGGATGTAGCAGAGCCAAGACTGTTCCAGCCAGGGAAGGACTGGAATCCCTCTTGCCCAAGGAATCCTCCAGAATCAGGAGTGGGAGGCACATTGGAGGGAGCAGCTCCTCCTCAGCCCTGCAGGAGGCAGAGGCTTCTCTGCAGTAATTTAGGCATTTATAGAATCATAGGAAGAATTGGGTTGGAAGGGACCATAGAGCTCATCCAGTCCCACCCCCTGCCATGGGCAGGAACACCTTCCACTATCCCAGGTTACTCCAAGCCTCATCCAACCTGTCTGGATTGAAACTTCCTTGGTTTGTTTTGTTTTGTAACCTCATGTAAAGAGTTTCTCTTTTTGTTTTGGTTTTTTCTTTCCATTCTGAATTTCCATCTCACAGCTGTTGGTTTAGTCACCTAATTCTAGCACTTTAAGATGCCCGGTATTGGTAGAACCTTTATGTGAGAGAAATTTGGGGGAGTTGGAGCTTTAAAAATGCAGTGATACCTTTTTTCTAGGAGTTATTTCCTACACCACAATAATTTCTATATTCTTGTACTCCTAGACTTGACTGCAGTTTTATCCCTGAGTGCTGAAGCACCAAGACAGGTTTATGTAGGAAGAAATTTCAGGCACATTTTTTTCCCTTGTGCTCAACTCCCAGATATCAGATATTTGCAGTCAGGGGTAAAGAAATCACTGCAGATAATTGGGTTTTGTGCTTATCCAAATAATGGAGTTTGGGCACAATCCCAGCAAGTGTTAAAATGTCTCTCCCTGAATTCTTCCTAGAAAAAATTTTGGCCTCCCTGCTGCCTGATCCAGGTACATTCATGGAATCATGGAATGGTTTGGGTGGGAAGGAACCTTAAATTCCATTCCACCCTTGCCATGGGCAGGGACACCTTCCACTGTCCCAGGCTGCTCCAAGCCCTGTCCAGCCTGGCCTGGGACACTGCCAGGGATCCAGGGGCAGCCACAGCTGCTCTGGGCACCCTGTGCCAGGGCCTGCCCACCCTCACAGCCAAAAATCCCTTCCCAATATCTCACCTAAATTTCCCTTTTGTTCAATCTGAAAGAGATTTGAAAGATTCAGGTCTCCTTCCTTTGGGTCCCAGAGGGAAAAACAGCAAGGACAACTTCCAAAGGATCCAGGGCGTGTGTGACTGTCCCCACTCCTGTCCCCTTTTACAGCTTTGAAAACACACAGAAAACCTCCCCTCCCACCACGGGGAACATGCTCAAGTCTTAACTGTTTGGAATTTTTTTTTCTCTCTCTTTTTCATCTCCAAAATAATCCTCAATGATTAGGAAGTGTTTAATTACCTTCTGCCTTGAGTTCCTACCTCTGCACTGTGTGCAGGTACAGATATTTTTCAGGAATTTCTGAATGCACTCTGCTAATATTAATCCCAACTTGAAAATATTTAGACACAGATTTGACATATAAATGCACATTCATAATTCCCTTTTCAAAAAGAAAAAAAAAAAAAAAACCACCTTCACCCCACCACCTCAATTAAAATTTCAGCTTCCCTGGAGAATTCCATGAAAAAAATTCCCACGAGGTCCATCCTACCTGTTGCTGTGCAGGTGCTGAAATAAAAAGCCAGGGCTATGAATATACTTTGTGGCAGGTATTGCCCAGAGCAACATTTCCAGGTCATGTTGTTGCCTTGAGGCTCCTGGTCCAAGTGAGAGGCTGTTCCGGGCTCCTCACAACTCTGCTCCCTCTGCAAGCAAATTCCAAATGTTATGGAAGTCACCCAGTTAATGCAGGCTGAGGTGGGTTGGCTGAGCAGCTGACACACCTTAAACCTTCCTTGGGTTAGGAAGTTGTTGTTATCTGGGCAGAACTGGGGGCCCAGTGGGCTGGGCTATAGGTACAGAAATGCACTTTGGGTTGGGAATCTGTTTCAAAAGCTCAGGAGCATCCACATCGCCTGGATAAGGCTTGGCTTGGGGAAATTCCCGGTGTAAAAATGGGGTTGTGGCAACATTCATGGAAAAGCATTTGGATTTTAAATCAGTAAATAAATAATGGGGTTAATGGGACGGATTTTGGGCAACAGGTTGATCTCCAGCAGCAGCATTACCACTACTGACCATGAGAAGATGTGTTGGTGACACAAAATGACTGTGGGAGAAGAGGCAGGGGGTCACTCAGATCACCCAAAAAATCTCTCTCAGGGCATGTGGAGATGATTTGGCTTTGCAGGAGCAGTCCCCCTCACCACTTTTTCCTCAAATAAAGGAAATTGCTAAAGAAAAGAAAAATTTCTCTGTGATTTTGTGATTAAAATCCAACTCAAACAGACTTGGGACAGAAATGTGCTGAGCCAGGCACTCTGGAGGAGATTGGGATGCTCATCACCTCCTCTCCTGCTCCATTCTGACCACAGAGGGATGAACCGAGTTCCAAACAGGAGCTGCTTTTCCTCCTGATTTCCAGCTTTGCAATGAACCCACTGGGCTGTGACTCCCTCTGGCCCTGCTCCAGGGGATGTTCAGGTACCTGAATGTCCCAGCAGGGCCTGGAGATGTTCAAATGTGTCCTTTGGGGACCACAGTGAGCTCACTGATCTCATTTCATCCCCAAGTGACGCCGTTAAACACAAACCTTAAACCTGATCACGTCCCTGCTGCCCTAATTGGGCAGAGATTCTGCAAAGGCAGCTTTTCCAGACAGGAGAAATTAAATTACAGCTGGGAAAATGCTCAGTGTTTGTTTGCAGAGAGATAAATGTATCTTGTAGGTTATCCCAAATGGTCTGGGTTGGAAGGGACATTAAAGTCACCCCTGCCATGGGCAGGGGCACCTCCCACCATCCCAGGCTGCTCCAAGCCCTGTCCAGCCTGGCCTTGGGCACTGCCAGGGATCCAGGGCAGCCACAGCTGCTCTGTGCCACTCCTCAGCACCTCACAGCCAACAATTTCTTCCCCATATCCCAATTAAATCTCCCCTTCCTCACCTTAAATCCATTCCCCTTTTCCTGTCAAGCTGATCTAATATTTCATATTTGACAAGGGGACGATTTGCTGTCTGGAGCGTGTTCAGTGCCAGCCTGGGCAGCTCTCTGGGCACAGCCTGGCTCTGTCCCTGCTCTGTCCCTGCTCTGCTCAGCCAAACCAAACGGGGTCTCACCTTGCACATCCTGTGGGCCACTAGAGGCCATCCTAAACCTCGGGAAACAAAGCAGTAAAACATGTGCAAATAAAAGACAACATCAATCATAAAACATTAATTAAAGCTCAGGCATTTTTAAAGCTGGGCTAACAGTTTATCTCCGGATTAGTTGTCCTGTACTTGCACCCTCATGAGTTTGGTGTGGATTTTCCTGCTGGATTTGCTGCTGATGGAGCAGGAAAGGCTGAGGGAATTGGGATTGTTCAGCCTGGAGGAGAAGAGAAACTTTGGGGTGACCTCATTGTGGCCTTCCAGGACCTGAAGGCAGCCTGCAAGAAAGATTGAAAGAGAGAGAGACTGAAAGGGGCTGGAGTGCCAGGGAATGCCTTCCCACTGCCAGAGGGCAGGGATGGATGGGATGTTGGGAAGGAATTGGATGGGATATTGGGAGCTGCAAGAAACATGAAGAGAGACAATTTCCTAAGGCCTGGAGTGACAGGACACAGGGGATGGCTTCAAACTGAGACAAAGTAGGGATAGATTGGACATTAGGAAAAAATTCTTGGCTGTGAGGGTGGTGAGGCCCTGGCACAGGGTGCCCAGAGCAGCTGTGGCTGCCCCTGGATCCCTGGCAGTGTCCAAGGCCAGGCTGGATGGGGCTTGGAGCACCCTGGGATGGTGGAAGTTGTCCCTGCCCTGCAATGCCCCAACCTGGGCTCTCTTTAGTGGCATAATTCAACATCACCTCAGGTATTGTTGCAGTTTCACAGCAGAACATTGAAAACCTTTCCCTCTCCCCTTCCCTTCTGTCTTATTGTTTAACTACAGATTAAATACTGTGCTGAATCCATTCCTTCTCGTGGAGGCTGCCAAGGGGCAGAGATTGAAGTCACACAGAGCACTTTGGGGCATAGGGGAGGAGAAGGGAAAGCCAACAAGGTACAGAGCTCCCAGGTCTTCCCTCCTTAGCAACATGGAAACACAAAAGCCTTTGTGGGAGGAGGGCAGGGAGAGGTTGGCCCCTGTCACCACGCAGCAGGAAAACACAAAGTGTTTGGGGCTTTGTTGGAGCAATTCAGAATGAAAGGGCCAAACATTTACCAAAAGGAATAAGGAACAGAAGCTTAATCAGCTATGCTGGGCTTTATAATGAGATCTGGAATATTTTACATCCAGATTTTACCGATTTAACTAAAAATGGTCACCACAAGATCAGAAGGATCCAAAGCTGTTGGAGTGTCCAAAGGAGGGACACGGAGCTGGGGAAGGGTCTGAGGAACAGCTGAGGGCACTTGGCTGGTTCAGCTGGAGCAGAGGAGACTGAGGGGAGGCTCCTCGGGGGCTGCAGCTCCTCCCGAGGGGAGGCGGAGGGGCAGGGGCTGAGCTCTGCTCTGGGACAGGGACAGGAGCCCAGGAAGGGCTGGAGCTGTGTCAGGCCTTGGGATGGAGCTCAGGGAAAGGTTCTTCCCCCCGAGGCTGCTGGGGCACTGCCCAGGCTGCCCAGGGAATGGTCCCAGCCCCAAGGCTGCCAGAGCTGCAGGAGCTCTCAGGGATGCTCAGGGTGGGATTGTTGGGGTGTCTGTGCAGGGCCAGGGGCTGGGCTGATGATCCCTGTGGGATCCAGATCAGGATATTCCATGGTTCTATGATTCAATTTCAAAAATTCAAGGCACCTGGCAAACCTCGTGTTTATCTGGTGAAACCAGAGCTTGGTTCTTGTTCCCCCTAAATCCCAGCTGGTGCAGTGGCAGATCCAGGTCAGCCGGGGACAAGGCAAAGCACAGCCCTGGTGACCATCCCTGGGCCAAAGCCCAACCTTGAGCATGTCAATATTTTAATTCAGTGAGGCTTCAATCCTTTCTTAATTAAACATTTAAACATCTGTAGTGGCTTGAAAACAAACCAAGTGAGCGGCTCCAAGGCAGAAAATATAATTTAATAAGAAGAAAGGAAAAAAAGGTAGAATAAAATAAAATAAATCCAATAATACAAAAGACCACTGACAAAGTCAGAATGCAACCTGAGCAGGGTGATGGAAGCTGTCCCGATGAGGTGGTCTTCCTGAAGCAGTGATCCTGTAGAAAGGTCTGGTAGCTCTGGTCCTCTGGGAATCCGGTGGGTAAGGGCTGCTTGTACTGTCCCCAAATCCCAGATTACATCCAGGTGGGAATGCTTGGTTCCTCCCCCTGGGCGGAGCATCTCACAATGGGGTGATGAGCCATGCAGGGGGTCTTTGATGGCTCCCGAGGCAGTTATCTGTGGGTCACACGGCCAGGCCTCTGATGGGCCATTAACAGAAGATGGCCCAGGGGGACGGGCCTGGGCAAACACCCCAACAATTGGATCCAACAGTTCATGAAGATGGTGACAGGACACTTTTGCATGTTCTATACTACAACCCAGGACAACATCTTTCAATTGCTCTGCTAAAGACATTTGTTTAAAGTTAGGATCCTAGTGGTGATTTTATAATTAATTAGGACCGTGTGATCATAGAATGGCCTGGGCTGGCCGGGATCTCAAAGCCCATCCAGTGCCACCCCTGCCATGGCAGGGACACCCCCCACTGTCCCAGGCTGCTCCAAGCCCTGTCCAGCCTGGCCTGGGACACTGCCAGGGATCCAGGGGCAGCCACAGCTGCTCTGGGCACCCTGTGCCAGGGCCTGCCCACCCCCACAGCCAAGGATTTTTTCTTATGTCCAATCTATCCCTACTCTCTCTCAAAGTTTGAAACCAATCCCTCTTGCCCTGTCATTCCAGGCCTTTGGAAATTGTCTCTTTCCATGTTTCTTGTAGCTCCCTTGAGGTCCTGGAAGGCCACACTGAGGTCACCCCAGAGCTTCTCCTCTCCAGGCTGAACATTCCCATTTCTCCCATCCTTTCCTCCCAGCAGAGCTGCTCCATCCCTCTGAACATCCTGGTGGCCTCCCCTGGATTGGCTCCAATTAAGCAGAAGTGAGAAACTCAGAGAGCAGTGACAATTCCCACAGTGGGGGAGTTCCCCTTGGTGCCTCCAACCTGGTGATTTCTTCACTCATGGAAAACAGTCAGTCAGATTTGATTGGAAAAAAAAAAAAAAAACCCTTCATTCCACTCAACTCCTGTAGTAAGGAGATTGTGGGATGAATTAAAGCTTTAAATACCACCCTGAGCCTGGCTGTGCACAGCCCCTGCAGGCACAGAGCCAAGGGACAGATTGGGTGACACACGCTGCCGTTGAACAGGCTGATTTTCACACCACCCCCTGCAACCAGCTCCATGTTTGAAGGGTTTTTTTTTTTTTCCAGCATTTTGTGGAATAAATAAAGGCTTGAGTGAATTTGTTTGGAGAAATATATAATGGGGAGAGCAAAGGTTTGTTTACTTGAAGAACCTCAATGGAAAATACAGCATTTGTGGGGGAGGTTGGGTTATTGTGCCATCTTAAATTCTTAAATCTTTAATTCTTTTTATTCATTTCATATCAAAACATCTCTCATATGGAGGCTTCTCCCTGCCAGCAGTTTTGTTTCTGATTGAATCATTAACCTTGACATCTTTTGTGTAGAACAGTAAATTAATCTTTTTGCCATCATCTGGAATAATTAAAGTAAGGACACTTTGTCTAATGAGTTATAACAGCACAGTTCAAAGGGAGTCTTTCTTTTGTGGCATCATTGAATTAGCTGGATCCTTCCAGTCTGTTCCAATGAAATACAAAATCCCAGCTTGTAGGAGCTGGTAGATCCCAGGATTGTTCCATACCTGACACAGACACGGTGGAAAATTCAGTTCTGCTCTGCAGTTTGAAAGGCCAGGATCCCTCAGCTGACGGGGCCAGTCTTGGGAGGTTCAACAAGGCCATGGGCCAGATCCTGGCCTTGGGTCACACCAGTCCCCTGCAGCTCCAGGCTGGGGGAAGAGGGGCTGGAAAGCTGGAAAAGGTGCTGGGAGGGCTGGTGACAGTGACTGAGCTTGAGCCAGGGGGTCAGGAAGGCCAGTGGCACCTGGCTTGTCCCAGCTGTGGTGTGGCCACAGCCCCAGAGCAGGGAGTGACCCCAGTGCTGGCCCTGCTGAGGGACCTCCTTCAACCCTGGGGTCAGGGCTGGGCCTCTCACAAAAGAGACCTGGAGGGGCTGGGGCGTGTCCAGGGAAGGGAACGGAGCTGGGGAAGGGTCTGGAGCCCCAGGAGAGGCTGAGGGAGCTGGGAAAGGGGCTCAGCCTGGAGAAAAGGAGGCTCAGGGGGGACCTTGTGGCTCTGCACAACTCCCTGACAGGAGGGGACAGCCGGGGGGGTCGGGCTCTGCTCCCAGGGAACAGGGACAGGAGGAGAGGGAACGGCCTCAGCCTGGGCCAGGGGAGGTTCAAGTTGGGTATTGGGAAAATTCCTTCCCTGAGAGGGTTGTCCAGCCCTGGCACAGCTGCCCAGGGCAGTGGTGGAGTGACCAGCCCTGGAAGGATTTAAAAGCTTTGTGGATGTGGCACCTGGGGACGTGGGTTTGCAGTGGGCTTGGCCATGCTGGGTGAACAGTTGGACCTGATGATCTGAGAGGCCTTTTCCACCCTCAGTGGTTCTGGGATTCCTTGCAGCCCTCCTGAGTTGTCTCTCCCATGTTCCAAAGTTGTTCAACTTGTTTTCCCCTCAAGTTCCAGCCAGGCTGATCCTCTTCCCCTCATGCCTGAATATTTGATACAATTTCTGAGCTGAGTTTGCCCTTCCTTTCCCACCCTGACAGCCCTTGCTGAGATATCCATGTACTTTCCATGACCTCATTCCTTGCTCTCCTGGGTTTGTTGCACTTGACATCTTTAATGTGCCCAAGACAAGCTTTAGCATGAGCAAAGAGACAAACACAGAAGAGATCCGTGGAATCACAGAATCCTTAAGATTGGAGAAGACCTTTAATTGCAGACCCAAAAAAACACCATTTCTTGGAGAATCTTAAAACTGGTATTTTAGACAGCAGATATTCTCCCCTAAGGCTGCTTGGGAACTTATCCTATTATTTTAGAATAAGTAAAATATTAGGATCAGTTCCCAACCAGTTCCCTCTTTCCTTACCTTTCATCTGAAGAAAAAAGGGGGAGATATTTTTTCACTCTGAATGTTTCTAGTCTCGTAAATGATTTGAAATTCCCAGAAGCCTTGTCTGGACTCCTTGGAGGAGCCATACTTCCAACACCAACCCATTTTTGGTGGTGCCCCATGCCACAGAGGGCTGTGCCACCGCTGTGCCCTGGCAGGGACATGAGTGGCACAGACACCTCATGCTGTGCTTTGGGTTCCCTTCCTCAGCCCTTCCCAGCTCCTCAGCCTGTTTTTAACCCCCAGCGAAAACTGGAACTTCTTCATGGCTGTTCCAAGGTCTGGCTCAGCTCGAGGTGGGTCTGAAAGGTGTGGGGCTGGAGGGAGAGGAGGGTGGGGGTTTCAGCCCTGCCATCCCTTGGCACCAGCATTGGTGATCTGGGACAAAGACCCACCCAGGAGGGAGCAAAGCTTGGACTTGATCTTCTCCAGCCACAATGATTCTCCTCCCAGGCTGTGATGTCACAAAGACGTTTGAGGGATTGGAGTGAAAACTGTGGACAATGAAAAGAACAAAACCTGGTGGTGCAGACACCCCCAGATCTGAGTGTCCTTGTGTAGGTCCAATTCCTGAATTTGTGACAGGTTCTTGTACTTCTGCTTCCTGTTCTTCTCATGGAAATCAGAGAATTATGGAATCCCAGAATTGTTTGGGTTGGGAGAGACCTCAAAGCCCATCCAGTGCCATGGCAGGGACACCTCCCACTGTCCCAGGCTGCTCCAAGCCCTGTCCAACCTGGCCTTGGACACTGCCAGGGATCCAGGGGCAGCCACAGCTGCTCTGGGCACCCTGTGCCAGGGCCTGCCCACCCTCCCAGGGAACAATTCCTGCCCAACATCCCATTATCCCTGTCCTCTGGCAGTGGGAAGCCATTCCCTGTGTCCTGGAGTGTCCACTCCAGACCTTTGGAAATAGTCTCTGTCCATCTTTCCTGCTGCTCCTTCAGGCACTGGATGGTTTCAAGCTATACCAGGGCTGGTTCAGATATTGGATATTAAGATAAATTTTTTTCATGGTTTAAAGCATTGAAGAGGCTTCCCAGGGTAGTGGTGCAGTCACTTTCCTGGAACTGTTAAAAATAAGGTGTGGATGTGGCACTTGGGGACGTGGTTTAGTGGTGGCCTTGGCAGTGCTGGGTCAGTGGTTGGACTGGATGATCTTAAGGGTCTTTTCCAACCTTAATTCTGTGATTTTATCACCCTGATTTATGTTTGTCTCTTAGTTCATGCTCAGGTTCTCCTTGGTCACGCGCTGTCCCTACAGACTCGTTCCAACTGGGAATAAATAAATATAGAAAGCAAAGAATTCTCCAAATGCAAGAGTTCAGACAATTTTACAGAAAACTCACTAAGCTTTTCTTGAAATTAATATATGGACCTACATTTCTTGCCTCTTGCTGCTCTTAAAGCAACAATCCAGGAATAACAGGCATTAAAGGTATGAGAAGAACAATCAGTCCATATTCTGCTTGTCCTGTTTCACCTCCCATTTTACATTTTCAAACTGGAAGGATTTTTCTGTGCCCCACTAAATGAAATATAAATCGAGTTCAAAGGAGCAGAGTGTCCCTAATGTGGGAATGATCCAGGAAAGAAGCAGGAAATGTCTTAAAGGACTCTCTGCAGTTTCTTAGCGTTATTTACTCAGGGGATAAAAGCACCATCAAAGGATGTTTGTTCCTCTCTGGTCGAACATCAATCTGCCTTATATCACATTACTCTGAGATTTTGTTCATACAAACAGGAATTAGTCCGAGCGAATCTCTGCCCCAAGAGTTGCCAACTGCATTTCTTCTGTTTCAGACAGCAAAGACTGAGGAAAAGTTGGAGATAAAACCTCCCATTTCTCTATTATCCTTAGGTTTGGCTTCTTATATGTATTTAATTTGAAATTAGTCATGATGAGGCCAGAACACAACGATGGGTGTTTGTCCCACTGACTGAACACAAAACCTGCAAGGAAGGCAATTCTCCTTCAGCTTAAATTCACTTGTATTATCTAGAAAGTTGTGGGTGGTTTTTTATGCCTGGAATCAAAGAACAGGATTTACTGATTTTTTTTTTTTTCTTAGTTTTAAGGAAATCTGTGGATTGCACAGCTCTTAATCTCTCTGCCATGTGAAACAATTGGTCAGTTCTGCAAACAAAACTAAATATTTCTACAAGGAAAAGTTTGTGTTGGCCCCGTGTGGCCCTTCAGGGATAGAAAGAACCCATCAGGAAACAAGGACGTTCCAAACTCAAATATTTGTCTTGCTTTAATCCTCCAGTGAATCTTGTCGTGACATCTTTGTCCTGGCTGAGATTTCAGGATGGGGAGGCCCCGGGGAAGGAGCTGCTCCTGCAGATTTTGAAATAAATGAGAAGGAATCCATCTCCACACTGCTGATAGTGAATTATCTGAGGCTTTTCTTGCCTCAGCCAAGGGCCAGCTCAGCAGAGACCCCCCAGCTGTCCTGGGAAATGCAGGTGGACAGAAGAAATCCACAGCCCTTTCCAACCAATTAAATCTTTGAGGTCAGCAGGGAAAGAATCCAAAATCACGACGAGTTGTGTTGATGTCACCAGCTCAGCAATGCAGATAAATGATGATATTTTACCCAGGCACGTTTAGAGCCAGTAAGGACCAATTTAGCTGGAGGCAAAGACTGTTCCTGGAACTGCTGTGGGCCATGGCTGTGCACACATGGATGTGCTTCCCAGGGCCTGTGCCTCTGACTGTGCTCATTCCTTTCCTTTCCCAGTACACTCTGTGCTGGGATCAGTTCTGCAGCGAGGAGAAGTATTTAAAACCTCCCTGCAGTGTGAAATTCCTACACAAATATAGAATTATTGCACAGGGAGCGAACGTGAATAATCGTGGCAGCGATGCAGATACAAGGAATGCACCTGCTGCCCTTCTCTCCTGGGAGAAGATCCAAGTTTTCCTGTGGAGTTTGAGATATTTCAGAGAGGAACAAAACTGCTTTGATTCCGTCCCTCTGTTCCACTCAGGTGAATCCCCACGTGGAGCACCAGGGCCAGCTCTGTGTCCCCCAACAGAGCAGGGACAGGGACTTGCTGGAGAGAGTCCAGAGGAGGCCAAGGAGAGGATTGGAGTGCTGGAGAGCCTGACTACAGGGAAACACCAAGGGGATTGGAATTGTCCAGCCTGGAGAAGAGAAGGCTCCAGGGAGAGCTCAGAGCCCCTGCCAGGGCCTAAAGGGGCTCCAGGAGAGCTGGAGAGGGACTGGGGACAAAGGATGGAGGGACAGGACACAGGGAATGGCTCCCACTGCCAGAGGGCAGGGATGGATGGGATATTGGGAATGAATTCTTCACTGTGAGGGTGGGCAGGCCCTGGCACAGGTTGCCCAGAGCAGCTGTGGCTGCCCCTGGATCCCTGGCAGTGTCCAAGGCCAGGCTGGACAGGGCTTGGAGCAGCCTGGGACAGTGGGGGGTGTCCCTGCCATGGCAGGGGTGGAACTGGATGATCTCTAAGTTGCTTTCCAACCCAAACCCAAATTTTGGGACTTTCCTCAAACAAGTGGATGAGCCCACATGACTCAGTGTTGGGGCAAATGAGCACTGGGCTGTCCATGAAGTGAAGGGGAATAAATGCAGCAGAGCAGGGATTGCCCATGGAACAGGCTGGGATGGTGCCCATGGAACAGGCTGGACTGTCCATGGAACAGGCTGGGATGGTGTCCATGGAGATGATCCATGGAACAGGCTGGGATGGTGTCCATGGAACAGGCTGGGACATCCATGGAACAGGCTGGGATGGTGTCCATGGAGATGATCCATGGAACAGGCTGGGATAGTGTCCATGGAGCAGGTTGGGGTGATGCCCATGGAACAGGCTGGACTGTCCATGGAACAGGCGGGGATGGTGTTCATGGAACAGGATGGGATGGTGTCCATAGAGATGATCCATGGAACAGGCTGGGATGTGCCCATGGAACAGGTTGGGATGATGTTCATGAAACAGGCTGGGATGGTGTCCATGGAGATGATCCATGGAACAGGCTGGGATGGTGTCCATGGAACAGGCTGGGATGGTGTCCATGGAGATGATCCATGGAACAAGCTGCATCCCAGGATCTGAGCCCTGTGCAGGTGCAGCTCTCAGAGGCTGCTCTGGGGCTGCAGCAGCAGCGGTGGCAGAGCAGCCCAGGACAGGGACTGGCTTTGCCTCTCTCGGGGGAGGAGGATTTGGCACAGCCCCAAAACTGAGGAATTTTCTTCCTTAATGCTCCACCGACCATCCCGAGGTCAGGGGAGTTATGTGACCAATTCACAGCCAATTATGAAGAGATTTAACGACAAAGGGGCCTCCCGAAGGATTAGGAATCTTTTGTTACCTGGCTTCTCACTGAGCTCTGCTTCTGGGCTCAGGTGAACTCATTCCAGGTGGAACAGCTCCGGGAAAAGCAAGCCAGAGGTCAGGAGCCTTGGCTGGCTGGGAATTGTCCTTTCCTTCTGTCAGTGGATCCCTCCCTTTGCTTGGAGGGATGAATTAATCCTAAAAAGAACTTGAGCATCCCTTTGGTTTCCTTTCTCACCTAAAATCTCCAGCTGGAACACCTTGATTCCCCCAGCACCCCTGGGGAGAAAACACCCCAAATTCCCATTTATGATCCCTCTGTGCACCGTGGCTGTGGCAGCAAAACTGCACAAACCCATTGGGAGCGACCCCCAGGAAACATTCCTGCAGCGTGAGGGGGAGGATGTGTCTGAGGGAATTCCTTGGCAATGTCACTGAAGGCAATGGACCTTCAAGGCTCCTCCAGTTCTGCTCCAGAAAGGCTGTCAAGGATTCCCAGCATGGATCCAGGGACCCCTCCGGATCCACATCCAGCCTGTTCCTCTGGGATTTGGGGAAAAGCCCTTTCAGTGAAGTATCTCAGACCTGTGGGCTGAGGGCCTCCGGTTTCCACATTATTTGACCAGAAAATTATTATATTCAGAGTTGTTTCAATCCCAGAGGGTCACTTTGACATGGAGAATAATGAAATAAAGCCCTTACTGAGATTCTCATCTCTCCCAAACATCCCTGAAAATCATCCTAAAGCTTCCCAAAAGCCCCTTTCCATGTCTTTAGAGGATGCAGAGGAAGGACTGAAGTTTCAGGGCTGAAGTTTGAAGGTTTTAGGCAGAAAGTGCATTAATTTTCTCTTTGAGAAGCTTCTTTTTGCAGATAAAAAGCAGTAAAGCAGAGAGACAATGCTCTTCCAGAAGGCAGTGGCGGTGTCAAGTGTTGATGCATTATGATGCATCATTTAAACACATAAATATATTTTCTCTAGGAGACTTTACAGCCTTTATTTCACACTAATTACAACAATAAGGATTTTAATAATCTGCTACTCTGATGGCAACCTTGAAATTGCCATTTACAACAGCGACTTGGAGCAGTGATTGGAAAAAAGCTGCTCCTTGATATCTCCGTCCAACTTTTTAACCAAAATATCTGACCAAAATATTTCTTTAACCTCCCCTCTCAGGATCTCTGCAAACATTACAATTATTACCAAGCCTTCACAAGTTTACTGCTAAATACTTCAAAGGAATTACAGGTGGGAATATTGCTCAAGGCTGAAAGGTTTTAGAGGTAAATTGTTCTTTGATTAAAACCTTGAAGTGCTCCTTTTTTCGAGAGTATTTATTCACACATGGATCGGCCCATCGTAACACCCTGAAGCTTTTCTCACATCTTGATATGTAAATTATTATTTTCTGGCCACTTGCTGACAGTGGGATTTTGAGGATTAATTGTTCCTATGCTAATTTTAGAATTATTTTAAGCTCCTCTGTCAGAAAAGCAGCTACAGTGAAACTGTGCAGAGTTGCCTTCAGTAGGGATTATTTGCAGGTAACAAATATCTAGAAAAAAACTTCTCGATTTATTGGTTTTTTTTAAATGCACATGGACAAAAACCTGGAGAAATTATTATACAGAAGGGTTTTGTGATAAGAAAGATAATTTGATTGTATAATATTGGAAAATATTTGATTGCCAGCCTGACTACTCAAAGGATTAAAGAAAATTATTGAGAGAAATCAATTTTTTTACCTGCTATGTGAAACTTGATTGGAAGTAGCAGCACCAACAGCCAGAAATTGCTCCTGAGATTTTCCCCGGGCCATTCCAGGGGCAGGAATGATGCCACTGCTGGAGGTGGCAGCACACAAAGGTCTCAGGTCTCTGGTTTAGCAGCACCTGCCCCAGAACACAAAAGGATCTCGATTTGCATTTCTAAAGCAAAAAATAATCCCAGGAGATCCCGAACTGCAGATTGGAAGGGTGAGGCTGGGGTGGGATTGGCCTAGAACCAGAAAATAGGAGAGAATCACAGAATTCCAGAATCTTTTAGGTTGGAAGAGCCCTCCAAGGTCATCGAGTCCATCCTGTGCCCCATCCCCACCTTGTCCCCAGCCCAGAGCTCTGAGTGCCACGTCCTGGTGTCCTGGGGCACCTCCAGGGATGGGGATCCAAACCTCCCTGGGCAGTTCCAAGGCCTGACCACCCTTTCCATGGGGAAATTCCTGCTGGTGTCCACCCTGAGCCTCCCCTGGCCCAGCCTGAGGCCGTTCCCTCTCCTCCTGTCCCTGTTCCCTGGGAGCAGAGCCCGACCCCCCCGGCTGTCCCCTCCTGTCAGGGAGTTGTGCAGAGCCACAAGGTCCCCCCTGAGGCTCCTTTTCTCCAGGCTGAGCCCCTTTCCCAGCTCCCTCAGCTGCCACTCACATCCCAAATTCCTGAAGACACTCAGTGAACTGGTGCCCTGGATATTTAGAGTGCAGAATTGATGTTTAAGTCTTCACTGATCTCTGAAAAAACCCCCAGCGCTGCACGGCGTCTCCACAGACTCTCCACTGGGAAAAACAAAACCCCCCCATGGAAAACACAAGGGGGGAGTCAGAACACCCAGGTGACCCCCCCAGACACAGCTCCAGCCCTTCCCACTGCACTGTTCTCTTGGAAAAGTCACTTTATTCGAAGGCAAGGAGCAGGGATGTGTTGCCATCCCCTGTGGGCACTTTCCCCTCACAAGAAATGAGGTGTCAACTTTGCAGTAGCCCAAAGAACCTTTCCCCGATGGTTTTGAGGTGCTCTCCAAATGCTGCCTCTCACTGCCAGGAATTTTGGGTCCCAGCCCAGCTGGGTCAGTGTGAGCAGGGGCTCTGCGTTGTCCCACCCAGGTCCTGCTGGGTGGGGCCTGTCCCTCCATTCAGCCAGGAAATAATACAGCTAAATCCTGGACATGATTACGAGTCCAAAGGGCTTTTCTGAAAGAAAATGGCACAAATGCCTGGAGTTCATTTAAAACCTCCCTGCGGTGTGAAATTCCTACCCAAATATAGAATTATTGCACAGGGAGCAAACATGAATAATTGTGGCATTAAGAATTTAAGATTTTTCCCGAAATTAAGATTTTTTTTTTCCAGGTGCATTCCACACCCTCTTTGTAGAAAGGCCCAGCCTTGCCCAAGGCAATGGACTTGGATGTGGATGTGTGAGCACTGTGTTGTCCTGGAGATCTTGAACCCAAACCCTGACCTAAAACATGAGTTTCACTGAAATCTGGGACTCATAAACCCAGCTCAGCCTCTTTGTTCTCCAAGTGTCTCCTCTTTCCCTGCTGCATTGCACTGGGAAAGGGCTCAAGCTGTACCAGGGGAGTTTCAGGTTGGATATCAGGAAAAATGTCTCCACTGAAAGAGTGGTCAGGCATGGGAAGGGGCTGCCCAGGGAAGTGGTGGAGCCACCATCGCTGGAAGAGCTCAAAAAACCAGCAGATGTGGCACTTGGGGACGTGGTTGAGAGGGAATAGAGGAATTTTGTCAAAGGTTGGATTTGATGACCTTGGAGGTCTTTTCCAACCTCAATAATTCTGTGAAACCCAGCCCAAGACCCCTCCATATTTTACAAATATTGAAATTCAAGGTCTGCTCTGCCAGTGGTGATCTTCACTCCTCAGCAATCAAAGGGTAAGAGAGGTGTTGCTTGGGCTGCTGTCCTCACACATTCGGGGTCACCAGATGTTGCAGGCTGAAGCTGGGCGTGTCCCAATTTCTGGAACACTCAAATGAAACTCACACCTCGGCCGGTTTAGAAAACTCCTCCTTTAATTCAATTTGACTCCAGTTTTTTTATACATTTGTACAGAGGTCAAGGGATTGGCTACACAGGTCGCCACCTCTTCAACCTGGATGGTGGACATCACCATCAATCATTTCTTCTCTCACAGGAGAAGTGTGTAAACATTCTAAGAATAGATACTGTTTTCATGAAGCTGCGTGAGAAAGTTCTACAGAAAGACAAAAAGACAGAAAACTCAGGGCAACAGAGGGGAATAATGAAGGGAAAGTTTGGGAAGACAAATGGCAAGAGAAGGAAAGGGCAGACAGGGAGATGTCGAAGCTCAGAGGGAAGAACGAGCCCTGAGGCATGAAGTTCTGCTGGAGCTCCTGCCTTGGGGTGTGGGGAGAAGTGCTGGGTGAAGGTCAAGCCTTCAGGGATGTGTGTGCATCCCGCACACCCGCATTTCTGGCACTGCATTCCTCACAAAGGCTTTTCCCTCGGGGTAATTAACGCCTCCTGATTGGGGCTTTGCTCTGGAAGGTTTTCTTCTGAGGGATTCCCTTGGTGGGAGCTCCTTTAAGGAACTCCAGGGATCGATTAGCATGTAGTTACCTAAATTGTGAGTGTGTTATCAGGCCCAGGGAGAGGATTTGCAGGTGTTTTATAACACTCGAGGAAGGCGCTGCCTCCGCTTAAATTAAAGGTAAAGCAGCTTCCCCTTCCTGCACCCAGCCCTCACCTGCCCCTGCAGGAACAGGGAAATCTGTCTTCCCTTGTCCTCTCCACCAGCAGGAACAGCTGCAGAGTTCATGGAGGGGCTCTGAGCAGGGGAGGGAACAAAACTCTGTCGGTGTCATTGCCCCCAGGGTCTATGGTCTGGTTTTTAGGCTCCTGCATCTTCTTGCAGGCATCCCTGAGCAGTCTGACCCCTGCAGCCCATTTGTCTCTCTCCAGCCCACAAATTCTTGCTGAAATGATGCTGCAGGTGATGTAATGTTAATATAAATTATCTTCAACCCAAATTCCTTCCTTGGCTGAGCAGGAAAGAGCACAAACTGCAGAATTTTGGCCTCTGTGTGACACAAATATGTGCTGAGCTGTTTGAGGAAGGACAAATTTAGTGATCCCAGCACAGAACTGAGCCAGATCATTCTTGGTGTGAGAGGAGTCAGAGGCCAACCTTGTGAAGAATGAGAGAGAACAGCAAAACTCTTTGGAGAAGGAGCAACACCAGGGTTCATGAGGCTGTGAGTCATGGGAGACTCTGTGTGTCTGCCGGGGGCTCTGGGGAACCAGAGAATTATTGATGACCCAAAGTTTCATAACATTCATTCTTTCTAAAATCTCTTTTGCCCCCTTCAAGGGATTCATCACCACAAAGGCCTGGGAAAAGTTAAGTTCATGTTTTTCCAGATGTTGAGGAATAGAGAAAGGATGCCCTGCTCCTGCAAGTGTCCAAGACCAGGCTGGACAAGGCTTGAAGCAGCCTCTTCCTGTGGAAGGTGTCCCTGCCCATGGAGGGGGTGGAATGGGATGATCTTCAAGGTTTCTTCCAATCCAAACAGTTCTGTGAGTTTATAAAGGGGAAAAGATCCTTTTTACACGTTAGGCCTGGCAGGAGCTCACTGGGGGTAGGAATGTCCTCTGGAGCTTTGGCACCTCCAGCCTCACAGAGCTGCTTCTTCCCTGGCTGAGGAGAGCTCAGGTGAGTTGGTGACCTTCCTCTTCACCTGGGCCATGCCTTTCTTAGCATCCCAAAATATCCTGAGCTGGAAGACACACACAGGATCATCAATCCTGCACAGACACCCCAACAATCCCACCCTGAGAGCGTTGTCCAAAGGCTCCTGCAGCTCTGGCAGCCTTGGGGCTGGGACCATTCCCTGGGCAGCCTGGGCAGTGCCCCAGCAGCCTCGGGGGGAAGAACCTTTCCCTGAGCTCCATCCCAAGCCCTGACACAGCTCCAGCCCTTCCTGGGCTCCTGTCCCTGTTTTCCAGAGAGTTCTTGTTGCCCTGAGTTTTCTGCCTTCTGTCTTTGTTCCTGCAGATTCTCACGCAGCTTCATGTAAACAATGTGCATTTTTAGAATGTTTACACACTTCTCCTCTGAGGGAAGTATGATTGATGGTGATGTCCACCATCCAGGTTAAGGAGGTGGCAACGTGTGTAGCCAATCTCTTGACCTCTGTACAATTGTATGTAAATGGAGTCAGATTTTTGAAGACAGAAGAGTTGTTCCCTTGAACTGCTGCTGTGCCTGCTCCTCCTTCTGTTCCTGAAGTGGGACACTCCCAGCCTCGGCGATCCACATCTGGTGACCCCCGTCGTGTGAGGACTGCAGCCTGAGTCACAAGTTCTTCCATGTGCAGCTCTTTTCCTTGCCAGGAGCTGCCCGTGGGGGAGCCATGATCCTGCTGCTGGATCCCTCAGCACTGGGAAACTTCACCTGGAGGGGACTGGAGTCCTTCCCCTCTCCAGGACCCTGCTCCTTTTGCAGCAGCCAGGGAATTCCTCGGGGGGTTCCTGCAGGCAGATATTTACGGGCATTAAGTTCTTCCCAAGGATTTAACACCTCTCTCCCACTTTAGAGCCTGGAAGCTCCAGGCACCTTGTTTTGACAGGAATGAGCTGAGTGAGGTTTTGTCCCCGTGCTGCAGAACAGGTGAGTTCAACCAGCACAGAGCAGGGAGGCCGTAAAGCACAAAAATGAGAGCAGTTAATGAACTGAAGTGAGATGAAAATGTCACTGATACCGAGGATTTCTTGGTATGCACCTCTGTTTTCCACCTGTTTAATTAGGGCAGCACGGGCTGGCGCCCTTCAAAGGAGAGCAGTGACTGCAAGAACCAGCTCTGTCACACCCCAGGTTCTCAATTACACAGCAAGGGGTGGTAGTGGAAATATTTAATATTAAAGTGGCCTTTTTAAAGTTTTTTTTTTTCCAGCAAGCCAGGCCTGATGTGAGCAGGTTGGAATCCTCCACCCCCTCCCCAGGGTGTCTTGGAATAGTCAAAAGGAAGAGGTTTTCATTCCCAGCCATTCCCAGGTCCATCGATCCCAGAGCTCCTCCCATGTGGTCAAACCTTCTCTGGGGGTTACTGAATATATGGAATATTTGAGGTGAATTGTTGGAACCCTGGAGGATGAAAATCTCAGGCTTTCTGTTCCAAAGGGCACTGACCCTCAGGCAGGCACTGCATTTGACTCGAGGCCATGGAACAGGTTTCCAAAATTGAGTGATGGCACTGGGGATGTGGGTGTGGAGTTTGAATAGAATTGTGTGATCTCACAGGGTGAAAAACTTAGATTTAGGATTTTAGTATATGGTAATATATATGGGGCAAGGTGGAGGACTTTGGGCATTGTCTAAGTCCATCTTCTTCACCTTCTTCTCCATGGGTTTGGGTGGTTTTCTGTAATTGGCTGATGGAGTCCACATTGCAGACTTCAAGTAGTTAGTTATTGTGTTTAAAGTAAAAATAATTTGGGTGGCATTTCATAATCGGCCGGATTGTCCTTGAAAAGACCTTGTAGATATAGAGAGGTGCTCCATTTTACCTTCATTTTCTTCCTTCTAGTCAGAGCTCACGGCTTGTGAGACGGTAAATAGATGAGAAATAACAAACACCGAGTCCAAACACAAAACTGCGACTCCTGTGTATTAACCCAGACCTTGGCAGAAACAGAAGCCAGAACATGAGGGTGGACATCTCCCACCTGCCCCAAGGAGTGTTTGCACCTTCGCTGAGAGCAAAGCCAAGGCAAAGGATTTGGGAATTGCCAGATGGGATCAGCCAGGAACGACTCAATCCAGAGTCCTTGTGTAGCTGAGCAGGATTTTCTACGTTTTCCTCTTTAAAAACCAAAACGCTGCTTTATTGAAATCCCAGCTTTCAGCAGGATTGTGTTGTGTTCTGCCCTTTATATTCTGAATGCAAAGTCAAACATGCAAATAAGGCTGAAATGTTCCGTTTTCACATGACAAGAACTTCGCATTTCCACTTCTCCTTTCAAAATAATTTTTGCAATGAAAATTATTGCCTGATGTAATAAAGTACAATAAGGACATCAAGGAGGGCTGTCAAAATGACAACAGAGTAACTCTGAGAAACTTTTTAAACACCACATTCCGTGCTGAATTTTTAAATATGACATTTCACTCCACACTGGAATGAAAATAGAGTTTGAAATTACAGGAAGAAAAGGAGACATTTCAGTTCCCACGTAGGTGTAGCCTTAATGCATCAAACATTTCAAACCCCAAACTTTGACGGGGTGGGCACCAGGTATTCAAAAACAATTTCTGAAAGCTCTAAAATACCACGGAGAAAGTATCAGTTAGAGATTCTTAAAACCTTTTAAAACCTTGAAAATTCTTTGCATTAAAAACCAGAGAATGTTTGGTTTTTTTAAAGACAATATTGGCTTTTTAAGGGACAAATGTCCTTACAGAAGTCCCCAGCAATGTCCTCAGCTGAGATTACAGGGTCCCCTTTTCCTGCCTGAACCTCGGTTTCACTGACAGTGAACTTTAGGGCTTTTTAAGCTCAGAGAATATTTAAATTCATGACTTCATCTCTTAAAGGCGTCACTCCACAGCCTTGGGGAGGCAAAGGGAGTGGCTCCTGTGCGATGCTGGTTTCCAGCAGTGCCCAGATGGAAACTTTTCATTTCCATTTTTCTGCTTCATGTTAATTCCCCTTTATATGAACAACAGAAAATGGCTCTTTCCCTGAATGTATAAATACGTGGGAATTGGATCAACTTAAAATACTGCAGTGTAAAATGTCTGTAAATGTTTCTAAATATTGAAATAGAGTTTGTTTTATCAGAGACAGGAAGAGTTTCTTGGGGGCTCAAAGGTGGGAGAGCTGGGGGTGCTCACCTGGAGAGGAGAAGGCTCCAGGGAGAGCTCAGAGCCCCTGGCAGGGCCTAAAGGGGCTCCAGGAGAGCTGGAGAGGGACTGGGGACACGGGATGGAGGGACAGGACACAGGGAATGGCTTCCACTGCCAGAGGGCAGGGCTGGATGGGATGTTGGGCAGGAATTGTTGGCTGTGAGGGTGGGCAGGCCCTGGCACAGGGTGCCCAGAGCAGCTGTGGCTGCCCCTGGATCCCTGGCAGTGTCCAAGGCCAGGCTGGACAGGGCTTGGAGCAGCCTGGGACAGTGGGAGGTGTCCCTGCCATGGCAGGGGTGGCACTGGATGGGATTTGAGGTCCTTCAAACCCAAACCATTCCATGATTCTGTAAAACACTCCAGGTTTCTCCTCCACAGCCACATTGCAGGTGTTCAGACAGGAAGAACCCCCTGAGCCCTCAGGACATCCCAAGCTTTTCCATGATGATCTTCCTTTTTTTTACACGGGAATACTGAAGTTGCGTTGCTGAAGGAGCTTTTCAGTGGCTTGAAAATGAGTGGGATTCCTGCAAACAAACAAACAAACAAAAAAATCCCAAACAAAATTAAAACAACAACAGCAAAACCAAAACGAGAGAAAAATCCCTCAGCAGAAGGGCTTGGGAATATTCTCTGGGAAGGAGAGGGGCTTTTGGAGCCTGCAGATTGGCAGGGAGGAAAATTGAGTTTGAAATGTGTTGTCAGGGCAGCTCTGTGATCCTGGGGGTGTGGATTTCTCTGTGAGAAATAAAAACCTCCCATGGTGATTGCTGAGGACGGTGCAGGAACAACGGGGGGAAATCTGCAAACCGGAGGATTCTTTGGAGAGTTGATGGGGACAAATTGTAACACTGAGACTTTCTTGTGCAATCCCCACTGTTCCCATCCCTTCAGAGCTCTGGAGCAACCACAGAACTTTTCCTTCCTCTTTCTGCTGGCTGGTTTTGGGAACACCCAAATTCCAGAATTTTCCTGGGATTCAGCTCCAGGCCTGTGGCTCTGGAAGGGAAGCTTAACTTCAACCACCTCTGGGTGGAAATCCTGAACATTTCCAGGTAGGACTTGAGGCCATCTGATCTCACTCATGTCCCTGTGGGTGCCACAGCTTTGTCATGGTCACCTTGTGCCACAGATATTTGCTGGAGCATCCTTTTAATGAAGGTACATTTGGGGTAAACTCATTTATTTGCCCCAAATCCAGCCTTAAACTCAATCCTAAAAACTCAACATTTAGACTTGGGGGTGAATTTCACCTGCAATGCAGCAAAGGTACATAAAAGGTACCTAAAAAACCTTCAGAACCCCTGGAATTCCCTCGAGGGACTTTTAAAGGTTCCCAAACATTTCTGGCTCTTCCCTCGAGCCCAGGAGTATCTGCAGTTGGAATGTCATGGATGATTCTTCCAGGCTGTAAAAGGAGTAGCTGGAGGTTTGGGAATTACCTGTGACTGCTCGAAATAAGGCTGAGAATGTCAATTGAATTTTCCTCTCCTTAATTGCTCTGTGAGGAGCTGAACTGGCAGGGGGGAGGCAGCAGCCCGGAGGTTTTTTGGTGTTGAAGAGCTTTTCTGGATCTTTCCTGGAGCAAATGTCTTGGTGAGTGAATCCCAGTCTCAGTGGTGCGTTGGGAGTGTGAACTCTGACTCAAGAAATAATCCAGGGCTGCAAATTCCGCAGGAACTTGTGAGGATTGGCATTATCTGCCTGCAAGGGCCCGTGGGAGGAGGAGGAAACTCTTCCTGGAATCCAGCAAAGCTCCTGAGCACGAATCACTGAGCTGAACTAACGAGTTTGCTGATCAAAAGTGCCTCATCTGAGTTTTAATGGGGCTCGACATGAAAGGGTGATTTGAATTTATGGCAGTGTCTCTTCATTCTTGTGGCAGAGTAGTTTGGAAGATCATTTTTAAAACATCCCATCCCATTCGTTAATGAAAGAAATTCAGTTTTTTACCATGAATAATGTCTTATCTGAAGTTGCAATAGTATAAGAAGGCTCTTTTCATATGGAAATCCTCCAAGTCTTTAGCATTTCTTCTTGCACACTTTGAACTTGATTTACATTTTCCCAACAGAACTGACTGAAAACCCTGTTTCAGATGAGGGGGGCTCACCACTAATGGAATATATGTCTCTACAATATTTTCATCATTACATAAACCCCACATTTAAATACCCTGCTCTTCTGGCCAGAATGCTTTGCTGAGCAGATGCTTCTTAATGAGCTCTTCCCAGTGACACTGAGGCCTCGGAGTTGATTTACAATGCATGAAACCCAGGAACACTTCAAACCCTTCCTTCCCACAAGCATCACATTGCACTGACTTTCATCTGCCATCTTACTGCCCAGCTGAGCCTTTTTTCTGTCCTTTCAAAGTTCCTCCAAATCCTCTCATATCAGGGACTATTCAAAACTCTCTCACATTGAAATCATTTTCTCTAAGCCATAATTTGCTGCCATCCCCTATTCACTCCACACTAAATCTGTGCAGGAATTCTGCCTCCTGCAAGAATTGCTGGGCTCTAGAGCTGCTCATCTCTTTCCATGCTGAACGTTTGCCTCTAAATTCTACATTTTGAGGTTTTATCTTTTGAAACCTGGTTGGGAGAGCTGGGAATGTTCCCCTGGAGAAGGGAAGGCTCCAGGGAGAGCTCAGAGCCCCTTGCAGGGCCTAAAGGGGCTCCAGGAGAGCTGGAGAGGGACTGGGGACACGGGATGGAGGGACAGGACACAGGGAATGGCTCCCACTGCCAGAGGGCAGGGCTGGATGGGATATTGGGCAGGAATTGTTGGCTGTGAGGGTGGGCAGGCCCTGGCACAGGGTGCCCAGAGCAGCTGTGGCTGCCCCTGGATCCCTGGCAGTGCCCAAGGCCAGGCTGGACAGAGCTTGGAGCAGCCTGGGACAGTGGGAGGTGTCCCTGGAATGAGGGGAATGTTGGAATGAGATGATCCTTCAGGTCTCTTCCACCCCAAACCATTCCATGACTCTACAATGATTCCATGACTCATTTCTAACCAGTGAGAGAAGTTTTCACTGTGGACATCTGTGGTGGTTCTGGCTTCTGTTTCTGCCAAGGTCTGGGTTAATACACAGGAGTCGCAGTTTTGTGTTTGGACTCGCTGTTTGTTATTTCTCATCTATTTACAGTCTCACAAGCCGTGAGCTCTGACTAGAAGGAAGAAAATGAAGGTAAAATGGAGCACCTCTCTATATCTACAAGGTCTTTTCAAGGACAATCCGGCCGATTATGAAATGCCACCCAAATTATTTTTACTTTAAACCCAATAACTAACTACTTGAAGTCTGCAATGTGGACTCCATCAGCCAATTACAGAAAACCACCCACACCCATGGAGAAGAAGGAAGAAGAAGGTGAAGAAGATGGACTTAGACAATGCCCAAAGTCCTCCATCTTGCCCCATATATATTACCATATACTAAAATCCCAAATCTAAGTTTTCCACCCTGTGATATCACACAATCCTATTCAAACCACACACCCACATCCCCAGTGCCATCACTCAATTTTGGAAGCCTGTTCCATGGCCTCAAGTCAAATGCAGTGCCTGCCTGAGGGTCAGTGCCCTTTGGAACAGAAAGCCTGAAATTTTCATCCTGCAGGGTTCCAACAGAGATCTTCAATCCCACAGCTGGGACAGCACCACTCTGCTCTCACCTGGGCAGCTTTGAGCCTCCATCTCCTCACCAGTGGTCCCTGGGATAAAACAAGGACCTAAAAATGCCCATGAGGAGCCGTGGATGGAGCAGATTCCCATCCTGTGTGGTTGCCATGGCCTGTGTTCTTCAGGATTCCTTCAGCACTTGTCATTTGTTTGCTCTGCCGGAGTGAGAGGCTTTGGGAAAGCTCCGAGACAAAGAGAGCAAACAGGAGCACAAACAGAGGTGCCACCAGCTCTGGGATGCTCCTCCTGCCGGGATCCTCATTCCCGGGGCCGTGCCCGAGAACAATGAGTGGTTCTCAGAGCTCTGTTTGGTCAGGGCTGGACTCTCTGTATCTTTGGGGTGGTTTCAGGTTGAAAGGCCGGGCCCTGCACCCTTCAGCCACTGGTTTCACTGGTTTGGTTCTCGGGAGGGTGCGTTGGCCACGGGGCAACTTTGGAGGGGAAAGCAGCAACAACTCATTCAGGGGAAGAGGATTTTGGGGAGATCAAGAACCTGCTGGGAGTTGGGTGTTGGAACAGCACCTTCACCTCAGAGTGTGGGACTGATGGAGACCAGGGGAAGGCTGGAGTCAGGTACGACACACAGCAGGACTGGGACACGGGGGTTTGCTCAAGGCCAGATCTCTGGTCCTCTCCCAGAGCAGGAGGGGTGAGAAGAGGATGTCACATCCTGAGCCCCCAGTGGCCCCAGTGTCCCCTTGGCAGTGGCTCAGGGCAGTTTGGGATGGAGCTCAGGGAAAGGTTCTTCCCCCCGAGGCTGCTGGGGCACTGCCCAGGCTGCCCAGGGAATGGTCCCAGCCCCAAGGCTGCCAGAGCTGCAGGAGCTCTCAGGGATGCTCAGGGTGGGATTGTTGGGGTGTCTGTGCAGGGCCAGGAGTTGTATTTGATGATCCCTGAGGGTCCCTTCCTTCTCAGGAGATTCCATGATCCAATAATTCTCACATACAATTTCCATTACTCACATCCATCTTTTGCCTCTCCTTTTGCAGGTTTCCTGGCCTTGAGTAGCTGCCAATTGAAGTCCCTCAGAATATCTTTTATTTCAGTATCTTCCTATCCTTTTTTTTTTCCTTTCTGTCCCTTTTTCCCCTTTTTTCTGCCCAAGCCAATCATCCCAGTACAAAACCCACAGGAAAGTTCTTCAAAACACGAATGGTTTCAGCAGCTCCCTTTGACCAGAAGATGCTGTAAAACTGCTGCAGGATTTTGTCTCCTCTTCAACAAATGATCAGAATCTCTTCACCCTGCGTCCAGCCATCACCAGCTGAGGGTCTTCCACCCGAATTTACTTCCCAGCTGGCCTTACATTCCATATTTCACTGAAAGTCCAGGATGAGTCACATTTACTGCTTTATTTATTGTGCAATCAAAGGAGAGGGAGCAGTGACTACTTTGCCAGTGCATTAAAAATCCCCCTTTCCTTTAGCCCTGGATTAGAAACGTTGGGATTGCCAGACAAGCAAACGGTGGGAAACTCTGTCATCTTGCATTTGGGTTTGTGGGGATTGTGGGAAGGGACAGCAGAATTGCCCTGAGGATGGAGAGGCTTGAAATGAGCAGGAGCAGCAGGAAAAGGGAACACAGAGGCATCACCACCATGAAATGAAGCAGAGAAAGGGGATTGTGCCAAAAGGCAGCTCCATGGGAGGCAGTCAGAGCTTCTGTGCCCAGATCCATGTTGGGAGAATCCCGAGCTGCAGGAGCTCCAGCCCACACCACATCTGTTCCTACCCCGTGGTGTCCTGGATGCCTTTGTTCCTTCTGATTAATATTCTTTAATATCCTAAAAATATCTTCACTGAAAGAGTGGCCAGGCAGTGAGAGAGGGTGCCCAGGGAATGGTGGAATCCCCGTCCCTGGAAAAAAAGGCTTAGATTTGGTTGAAGGTTTGACTTGATGATTTGGGAGGTCATTTCCTACCTTAAGGATCCTGTGTCTCTCTGAGGGCAAACTTAGGGAATTTCCTTATCCAAAAAGGTCAATTGAAAAGCAGGAATAAGGTCTGGATAAATCTCCCGAGCTGAGCCATTGGTACAGCAGGGCTGGTACAGCACAAAGCTCCCAGTTTAGGTGACATGAAAGATTTCAGCTTGCCCAAGTCTGAATAATTGAGCCGACATGATCAAATCATCTTTTGATGGTCTAATTGAATTATGTGCCTTTCTGAAAGCTTCTCTCAGTGGAGATAATGAGTTTTATGTCTGTACTGAGCCAGGCAGACCCAGCCAGGCTTCCAACCTTCCTGTAATGGGTCTAAACAGGACAAGGGCTCAGCCAGGAATTCTTACACCAATTATCAAAGGTTCGATTCAATTCCTCCCTTCTGCTGACTGCTCAGAGCCTTGTCCCAGCAGGATTCCCTGTGACTTGGTTGGGATGTGGGATATTATTGACCAGGGTGTTCCCTGGGCAGCCGGAATGGCTGAAGAGGGAAGATGCCTTTGCTTTTATGGGATCCAAGCTGCTTTCCTTTATCCCAAGGGATGAGTTCTTAAACTTGTGTAACTAAAATAAGGTCAATGAGACAAAAGGAAGAAGATTTTTTACAAGGAGGGTGGGCAGGCCCTGGCACAGGGTGCCCAGAGCAGCTGTGGCTGCCCCTGGATCCCGGGCAGTGCCCAAGGCCAGGCTGGACAGGGCTGGAGCACCCTGGGATAATGGGAAGGTGTCCCTGCCATGGCAGGGGGTGGGTCTCTAAAAATCTTTTAAAGATTCCCTCCCACCCAAACCATTCCATAACTCTGTGGACATTGTGAGCTGAACATCAACTCTACAAGAACAGATTTGTTTCATTTCACTTTGCTTGGAGTAGACAAAAGACAGGTTAGATTCAAAAATGAGTTTATTCCATCAGGGAAAGTGTCCACAGAGAGGGAGAGGTGCCAGTTCCAGCACCTCCAGCTGAACTTCAGCCCCAGGAGGAACTGAAAGTGTCGAAACCTTTTGTGGTGGGGAGAAGTTTGCTCAGCCCAGAGTGTCAGCTCAGAAATCCAGCCTGTGTTTGCCTGGGGATGAGCTTTGTGCCATCAATCGCTCTGAAAACAGGGATTTACAGCCATGGGAACCTCGGGGGTGTGAGAGGAGGCTCAGAGGTTCCTCCTCCACCTCCCTCACCTTCCATCCTGATGGACACTGTCCCTTGGGCCACCCAAATCTCTGCTGGTGGAGGCTGGAAGTCATGTGAAGCTTCAGCTGTGAGGGGAGAGTAGGTGCAGGTTCCTCCAGGATTACTACAGAGTTACTACTGCCACACACAGCCCTGTGTCGGCCTCGCTGTCACTGTCACGGCACCTTTGCTGCAAACTGAGTCCAGCCACAGCCTGGCCAGGATGGAAACACTGCTGGAATCAAAGCCACTGTTCAGGGAATTTCTGAGGATCAGGGAATAGTTTGGGCTGGAAGGGACCTCAAAGCCCATCCAGTGCCACCCCTGCCATGGCAGGGACACCCCCCACTGTCCCAGGCTGCTCCAAGCCCTGTCCAACCTGGCCTGGGACACTGCCAGGGATCCAGGGGCAGCCACAGCTGCTCTGGGCACCCTGTGCCAGGGCCTGCCCACCCTCACAGCCAACAATTCCTGCCCAATATCCCATCCAGCCCTGCCCTCTGGCAGTGGGAGCCATTCCCTGTGTCCTGTCCCTCCATCCCGTGTCCCCAGTCCCTCTCCAGCTCTCCTGGAGCCCCTTTAGGCCCTGCAAGGGGCTCTGAGCTCTCCCTGGAGCCTTCTCCTCTCCAGGGGAGCACCCCCAGCTCTCCCAGCCTGTCCCCAGAGCAGAGGGGCTGCAGCCCCTGGAGCAGCTCTGTGGCCTCCTCTGGCCTGGCTCCAGCAGCTCCCCGTCCTTCTCGTGCTCCACATCCCCCAGAGCTGGAGGCAGCAATGGGGTCCCAGAGCAGAGGGACAGAATCCCCTCCCTGGACTCTTCTTTGGACTCAGCCCAGCACAGGGGGAGGTTCTGGGCTGCCAAGGCACAGCTGAGCCCTGTGAAGGTTCCTGTCCACCCTCACCCCCAAGTCCTGCTCCCCAGGGCTGTGATTTCCCTGCTGCCAAACCCTTTCCCTCCTCATCCTCGGTGTTGTAGCATCCCACAGTGACCTGGAACCAGCACAGGGATCAGACCTGCAAAGTTCATGGAAACATCTGACACATCCCTTGGAAACTTGGGGAATTATCCCCTCCTGCCTCTCCAGAGAGTTCTGCTGCCTTGGAACGGAGAGATCCAGCTGGAATTTTTAAAACCTCTTATTTACAGTATCAATGTAATCAAGGCAGGATCCATTCCCCGACATGTTCCTCCACTGCAGAACCGAGAAGTTTTGGTTTTTTTTCTTTCTAGGAACAAATTCAGTCTTTGGAACACACAATTTCAGCGTGAAGGGTCCAGATGGATTTTGACCAGAACCTTGAAGGCTCTTGCAGTTTGTCACGGTTGTGATCTCGAGACAAGAATTTGACAATGGATCAGTGTGGAGTTTAACAGCATAACAAATGACAAAACCCATCCCCAGAAAATGACACCCTGAGGTAAATAGAGGCTTTTTTTCAGGAAAAAAAAACCAAAAAAAAACAAAAAAGCAAAACCAAAAAAATGGACAGGAAAGGTGAATCTTATCATCTTGTGCAGAAGAAATCACAACATTTGCATGAAATTCCTGTTGAAATTCTCCTGAGGTATCACACTCCTCAGACCTGTCATTCCCAGGCACTCCACAGGGATTAGCAGCTTCATGGGAAGAAGCCAGTGTGATTCTTGAGGTCTGGACATCAACAGTCTGAATAAATAAAAGCAGGTAAATTGATGTTCTCTGGACAGAGTGTGTTCCTGCATTTACAGCCACTTGCTTCCATGTGGGCAGAGGCCACTGGGCCTTTACAAACCAAGGCAGCTTTTCCCAAACTGGCCCAGGGGCTCAGGGATTGAAGGGTCTCCTGGGTATGCCCAAAGGGATGGTCCTGGGGTGCCCTCCCAGCACAGGGAAGCCCCGAAGCTCTCTGTTCCCACCTCCAGCAGGAAGGGCCGTGTCTGCACCTACAACACAATTCACTCCAGGCTGGCTCTGCCCGCAGCCTTGGTCAGAGGTGTGGGGTCAGTGTGGCCACATGGGCCCAGGCCAATGATGAGCAGGAGCTCTCCTGGCTCCTTTCACCTAAAAATCAATCACTGCCTGTGTTCCCATCCCTGCTGATCCTTCAGGATCCCTCCAGACTGGCTTTTACTCTTTGTCTCAGAGACCAAACCTTCCAAAGCCTTTCCCACGTCAAGCCTGTTCTGAATACCCCAACACTGAGGTTCCAGCTCTTTCTGTAACTCCAGCTCTCCCCACATGGCTCCCTCCCTCTCATTCCTTCCTCCTCTCACTCGTCATTGCTTCCCCAGGGACACTGCAGCTCTTTCCTGCTCCTCAGCACTGCCTTTCATCTCCTCCTGTTCCCTCTGGACCCCCTCCCCTGCCCACGTCAGCAGGAACACTGCAGCAAACAGCCAGTGCCCTCCAGGCCACATCCACGAGTTTGGATCTCTCCAAACCTCTTGTCCTTGGAAAAAACCAGCTGAGTGGAGGTGTTGGCACGGAGGGGACGGAGCAGCCCCTTTGCATTTGCTGACTTGGCCCTGGCCTGGCCTCCCCGGGGTGGGGACACAGGTGACAATGCAGGCAGGTCCTGCCTCAGTCAGCACTTTCAGACAGGAGGTCACCTCTGCTCCAGCTCGGGAAGTCAGATGGTGTTTGTTCTATGTCCTTGGAGAAACCTGCAAGAAGACTCAGGGCCTTGGAGAGCTGGACTTTGGGATCCAGGGGACAAAGGGGCTGCTGGCAGCTGTCCTGTGTGCCAGGCCACGGCCACTGGCCCTCTCCATGGTGTCCTGCCCAGCCTGGACGGCTGAGAGCACCCACGAGCAGTTGGAGCAGCTGTTCCAGTCAGTCCCAGGGCAGGTCCCACAGTTTGGGACATCTCTACACGTGGGACAAGCTGGTCCAGGACTGCAGAGCTGCTGTGGGGTGAGCCAGCTGTGTGTCCTGACACACCCAGGGGATTCCTGCATCTCCCCACCTTTGGTGATCACTGTCCCCCTGGTGGGGCTGCCTGTCCCCTGAGACAGCCCAGGGGACAGAGCGCTGGCCTTAGGAGGGCAGGGTTAGACGGGTATTGGAGAGAAATTCCATCCAGCTCCTCGTGCTGGTTCCACATCACTGTGGGATGCTACAGCACCAAGGACAAGGAAAGAAAGGCCTGGCAGCAGGAAAATCACAGCCCTGGGGAGAAGGACTTGGGGTGGACAAGAAGCTTGAGGTGTCTTGGCTGGGCATTGGCAGCCCAGAACCCTCCCTGTGCTGGGCTGAGTGCAAAGAAGAGTCCAGGGAGGGGATTCTGTCCCTCTGCTCTGGACCCCCATTGCTGCCTCCAGCTCTGGGGGATGTGGAGCACGAGAAGGACGGGGAGCTGCTGGAGCCAGGCCAGAGGAGGCCACAGAGCTGCTCCAAGGGCTGCAGCCCCTCTGCTCTGGGGACAGGCTGGGAGAGCTGGGGGTGCTCCCCTGGAGAGGAGAAGGCTCCAGGGAGAGCTCAGAGCCCCTGGCAGGGCCTAAAGGGGCTCCAGGAGAGCTGGAGAGGGACTGGGGACACGGGATGGAGGGACAGGACACAGGGAATGGCTTCCACTGCCAGAGGGCAGGGCTGGATGGGATATTGGGCAGGAATTGTTGGCTGTGAGGGTGGGCAGGCCCTGGCACAGGGTGCCCAGAGCAGCTGTGGCTGCCCCTGGATCCCTGGCAGTGTCCAAAGCCCGGCTGGACAGGGCTTGGAGCAGCCTGGGACAGTGGGAGGTGTCCCTGCCATGGCAGGGGTGGGATGGGATGGGCTTTGAGGTCCCTTCCCACCCAAAGCATCCCAGGATTCTCACATTCCCCCAGTGCAGGAGGCAGCTCCATGTCCTGAGGAAGCCTCACTCTGCCCTTAAATATTAATGATGATGTTCAGTGGAGCTGCCTCACTCTGAGCTCACATCCAGGGCAACAGTCAGGCTTTTTTTATCTTCATGTGCCATCTGCTCTTTCATCAAATGATTTGTAAAGGAGAGGCCCTCACATTCAGGAAAATCATCTGATAAATAAACACCCTGTTACACGGTGATACCTTTTACTGGGCTGTTAACTGCTCGAGCTGTGCAAGATAAATAGGTTTAATTAGTGGTAAGACATTCCTTTTTTAACATTTACATGAGTCTAATCATTATTCCCCTTGCATAAGCAGGCTCAGAATTTTAAGCAGACTTCTCTCCTGCGTGGCGTGTGCTGCCAGGAGGGTCCCATGAATAATTTAAGACCGCGTTGTCTTCTGGCCCTCAAAGAAAATACCAATATTTTGCTCCCATTCCTGAACTCCTCCCCACGAAGGATCGATTTCCATGGGAGCTGATTCTGCTGGGAGATGCCCGGCCTGGAGTGGGATCTGTCCCTTTTCCACCGCTCTGGGAAGGTTTTACAAGTCTCAGGAGGAGCAGGGTCAGCCAAAACAGGGCAGAGCAGGCGTTGGTGCCACAGTGACACCGAGCAGGGTCTGAACCTCCAACAGCCCCAGAGCAGCTCCTGCTCAGCCTCAGCAATTCTGCTCCCTTGAGGCAGCACCTGGACATTTATTTACAAAGTGCTGGGGACCAACGAGGTCCCTCGGGTCATTCAGCTGTCACAGCCTTCGCTGCAGCCTCGCTGGGGAGGTGAAGTGTCCTCAGGACAGCTCCAATCTCTGCTCTGGGACAGGGACAGGAGCCCAGGAAGGGCCGGAGCTGTGTCAGGCCTTGGGATGGAGCTCAGGGAAAGGTTCTTCCCCCCGAGGCTGCTGGGGCACTGCCCAGGCTGCCCAGGGAATGGTCCCAGCCCCAAGGCTGCCAGAGCTGCAGGAGCTCTCAGGGCTGCTCAGGGTGGGATTGTTGGGGTGTCTGTGCAGGGCCAAGGGCTGGGCTGCTGATCCCTTTCAATTCAGGATATTCCAGGATTCTCTGATTTGGCAGCTGCCCGTTCTGGCTCCTTGCATTCCCACAGGAACCAACCAAAAAGTGTTGAAAACCATAAACAAATTTAGGGACATTTCAGTTCAAAAGACCTTGGGGACTGTCAATGTCCCACCCAAAGCAGTGTCCTGCCTCTTGTGCTGGGCAGCAGCAAGAGGCTGCTGGAGATGGAGCAGAGCTCAGCCCCATGGGAGAGCTGAGGAGCAGCAGGAATTCCTGCTCCTCGGGAAGCTTCTCCTAACAAAACCCATCGTGTTCAGAAGATGCAACATCCCACCCCAAAGAAAGTTTCTCCGGATTGTTTTCCTGGCACAGAAATGCTGCTGGAGCTGAATGCAAACTCCTTCTGGAGCCAGAGATGGATCTGAGAGCAGCTCCAGGGCTGGGGCTGAGCACGGGGCAGGATGGGTCCCTTCCCTTGGGGAGGGCTCAGGATCCACCCTGCTCTCTGCAAAGGTGATGGTGCCAGGAGGGAGCAGGAGATTGGGGCCTCACTGCTGCTCCAGGCAGCATCTGGAGGAGAGGTGTGAGGGCTTTTCCTGAAAAACCCCTGATCTTTGCCTTAGCTAAAGGAGGGTGGAGTTAAACTAAGATACGAAGGGGAAAGGAGAAGGAGAAAGAGAAGGAAACGGTGAAAGAAATCACATAAAATAATATAAAATGTTGGAGGAGAGAAATAAAACCAGGAGAGGGGCTCTCAGCTGGTCACAAAGATGAAAAAAATCACGGATATTTCAATTGTAGGACGAGCAGCAACTTCCCTCCCTTGGCTCCGCTGGAAAGACCTGAGCCAGGGGCAGCAGTGGCCAGAGGGCAGGACATTGGGACACAGAGCCAGGGAGGGCACCAAGGGAAAAGGGAATTCTGCCCCTCTGCCCCACTCAGCTGAGACCCCACCTGCAGAGCTGCCCCAGCCCTGGGCAACAACAGCAGGAGGACGGGGAGCTGCTGGAGCCAGGCCAGAGGAGGCCACAGAGCTGCTCCAAGGGCTGCAGCCCCTCTGCTCTGGGGACAGGCTGGGAGAGCTGGGGGTGCTCCCCTGGAGAGGAGAAGGCTCCAGGGAGAGCTCAGAGCCCCTGGCAGGGCCTAAAGGGGCTCCAGGAGAGCTGGAGAGGGACTGGGGACACGGGATGGAGGGACAGGACACAAGGAATGGCTTCCACTGCCAGAGGGGAGGGTTAGATGGGATATTGGGAAGGAATTGTTCCCTGGGAGGGTGGGGAGGGGCTGAGATGGAATTCCCAAAAAAGCTGTGGCTGTTCCTGGATCCCTGGCAGTGTCCAAGGCCAGGCTGGACAGGGCTTGGAGCAGCCTGGGACAGTGGGAGGTGTCCCTGCCCATGGCAGGGGGTGGAACTGGATGGGCTTTGAGGTCCCTTCCAGCCCAAACCATTCCATGAGCTCACACCTGCACACTCTGGGAAGGCAGGACCCCCGGGGCCCATCAAACAGGATTAACGATCCCTCTCAGCAGAGTGAGGAGCTCTGTGTGTAAACAGTTTTTATTTCCAGGCCCACCAATCCATCCCTGGCTGTTCCTGGCAGCGTGGCCAAAGTGCAGCTCAGGAATGGGCAGTTCCACCTGGCTGCCCAGGGATCTGAGCTGTCAGCTCCCCTGGCCCCGAGCTCCTGGGGACCATTACCCATGGATTTGTTCCCTGGACATCAATCACTCTGTTCCCTCTTGGGCACTCTGCCTGAAACAACAGCACTAAAACCCCCACCGTGGGCTCCAGGCTCTAAACTCTCACTAAAGGGACAGGATTCCTGCACTGACTGTAGCAGGTTGTGAAATTTAAGGGCCAGATCCTTGAGATGCTGCATTGTCTGGCCAGGATCCAGCAGATAAATAAGCTGCTGCTTCGTCTCCAGCCAGTGGATCGGCCCCAATTAAAATCAGTACGAGTAATCTCATTAATTGGGTAGATATAGGACCTACCTCTGCAGGCTCAGCACAGCCCTTCTGAGATAAAAACCTTGACTGAACCATAATCCACACCAAAAGTATTAAGCAAACTTGGCTAAAGTCATCTTCTTTTCCCAAATCCCAGTTATTGGCAGGAGCCCCCGAGGCAGCTGCAGATTCCCGCAGGGGAGGGGAGCAGAGGAGCTCTGCCTCGCGGGAGTGTGATCCTCAAAGAGCTCGGGGCTTTAGCTGCCTCCAGCGGCCTTGGAGATTCCACCGGGATTACAGCGAAGTGCTGCTGTCACAGGTCACCTGCAGTGCCACCGAGCCCTGGGGGAACAGCAAAGGGAGGGAGGGAGGCAGACGGGGAGGGAGGGGAAAGAATTCCCTGACAGCTCCAGCCCTAAAAGCATTTTCCCTGCTACTGAAGGAGACACAGAACATCCCCTTGTTTCTCCTCCCTCTCTCCTCCTCCCACCTGCAGCCCTGGGGAACAGCAGCAGGAGGACGGGGAGCTGCTGGAGCCAGGCCAGAGGAGGCCACAGAGCTGCTCCAGGGGCTGCAGCCCCTCTGCTCTGGGGACAGGCTGGGAGAGCTGGGGGTGCTCCCCTGGAGAGGAGAAGGCTCCAGGGAGAGCTCAGAGCCCCTGCCAGGGCCTAAAGGGGCTCCAGGAGAGCTGGAGAGGGACTGGGGACAAGGGATGGAGGGACAGGACACAGGGAATGGCTTCCAGAGATCAGGGTCAGGTGGGATATTCCTGGTCTTCCTGCTGGGCAGCTCTGAGTGAGTTAAACCTTCTGTGCCTCAGTTTCCCTGGAATTTTGGCTGTCTCTGCAGAGCTCAGGCGAGTGCAGGTGGAGCCCTCCCTGCCCGGCCCAGGAGCTGTGTGGGTGAAGCCTTTTTGGGGCAGAAATTTTGATCTTCCCATGCAAACCCTGTTTGAGGGCAGGAGGTGCCTGCCCAGAGCCCCTCAGCCCAAAGGCTCCCCCCCTGCTCCGTCCCCTCCTGGGCTCTGAAATCCCAAGGATTCCGAGCCCCTGGGGCAACCTGGTCTCTCTGCAGAGGGGAGCTGGGCACAGCAAAGTGCAGGAGGTGTCACCGAGGAGTGTTTTGGGTTATTTCATCCCTTGGCAGCTCCAGACTCTCCAGAGCTTCACAAAACATTGTTTTGATCAGGGGCAGACCAGCCCACAGCACCTCTCCTCTCCCCTCCTTTACCCACTAATGAAATCCATCCCTGAGCTAAATTAAATTCTCCCTCACAGCACACCCAGCCCTGAGGGCAATTAAAGAAACCTAATGAATCTGCTCCGTTTTTTTTTTTTCAAGACAATTACTGGGAAGCAGCTACAAAAGTGAACCGTTTATCTTTTAAAATGACTCATGGCTCCAAAAATGACTCCAAAATGGCTTTGGGAGGGGGGGCACCGCTGGGTTAGAAGCTTTTGTTGCACTTTCACCTGCAGCTGCCCACGTGGAGATGGGGAGGAAGGCGCAGGTGGGCTCTGGGGCATCACAATTCAGCCTTGCTGATGAAGATGGGCCGTTGTCACCTCTGCTGAGCCTCTCACTTCCCTCCCTGGCTGCCCTCACAGGGATCTTGCCAAGGGATGGGGAGAGAAAGCGGGAGGGCAGAGATCTGGCACAGACAGGGAGGGGACAGCAGCTCTGGAGAGAGTCAGCCCAGGGCCAGGGATCTGGGAGTGTCCAGAGCCTGGAGATAACTCTGAGAAAGGCCAGCAAGATCCAAGGATGAGCTGATAAAATAAAGTGAAATTGCATTTTTCACTTAGATCTATTCATTTTTGTTTCTCTTCAGTGGTGGAAAGGAACGGGTTAAAATTACAAGGGAAGGGAAGTCGTTTTACAACGTCCAGCTCTTAAAACTGTCCAGAGCCAAGGCAGTTGTTCACACAGAGCAAAACCACCTTGAAAGGGCCCATTAATCCCATTTCTGGAGGAACAGAGCTGTCCCTGGCTCCGAGCTTGGAGAATCCTGGAATGGTTTGGGCTGGAAGGGACCTTAAATCCCATCTCACCCCACCCCTGCCATGGCAGGGACACCTTCACCTACCCCAGGCTGCTCCAAGCCCTGTCCAGCCTGGCCCTGGACACTGCCAGGGGCCCAGGGGCATTGGGAAGGTGCCCCTGGCACAGGAGGCTCTGCAGGAGGGCTCAGCTGGGACACTCAGAGCAGGATTTGTCCCCGACTCTGCTTTTGGCTGCTTTGCCCCTCAGCTCCTGGGGCACACGGGGCCCTCACTGGAGCTGAATTCCCACCCAGCCCTGGAGCCACAGCAGGGCCCTGCTGGCAGGGGACTCCTCCAGCTCCTCTGAGCTGTTCCAAAGCTGCTGCACTGCTGGGGCTGGAATCAGCCCAGGGGAGGCTCCAGCTCAGGCAGGGAATGGATGGAAGCATCTGCAGGGGCTGCTCCTTTATCAGCACAGGGCAGAGGCAGGGACCTGGATTTTCCTTTGCTTTTGCTCCTTATCCATGTGGATAAAACAAGCTGGAAACCAAAATAATTTTGTTCCACATTCTGCCTTGGCACCTCCAACAGTTTGACCCCCAGAGGAGCCGGGAGCTGCTTTGTTCATTTGGGGCTGTTCTCCTTCCTCCTGATGCCTCTTCCATGAGCTTGGCTGGACACGGGGGAGTCACAGGCCACAGCTCTGCCCACCCTTGGGAAAAGCAGCATTTGCAAGAAATCATTTTCCCAGCCTTGGGGTTGATTTTTGCACAGCCTGGAAACATTTCCACGCTCAGGCAGTGCTGGAAAAGCCTCTCCTGGTGTTAAACCAGGAGATCTTCCAGGAGCACAGAGCCCTGGGAAGCTGCTGGTGCCAGTTCAGCATCCCAGGGTGGGAGATGATTCCCAGGAGCAGCTTCACAACACCACAGGTGGCTGCCCAAGGACAGTGGGAAGGAGAAGGATGTGCATAAATCTGTGTCAACTCCTCTTTTTCCTGTGTCCAACAAATCAATAAATTCTGGCTGGAAATAAAATCATTACTTGCCTCCTCTCATGTTCCGGCTCAGCACAGAGCTGGAGATGTCAAAGGAGAGGGATGTGGATTGTTCCAGCTGGATTTATGGAACAGCTGGAGCTGTGTCAGGGCTTGGGATGGAGCTCAGGGAAAGGTTCTTCCCCCTGAGGCTGCTGGGGCACTGCCCAGGCTGCCCAGGGAATGGTCCCAGCCCCAAGGCTGCCAGAGCTGCAGGAGCCTTTGGACAACGCTCTCAGGGCTGCTCAGGGTGGGATTGTTGGGGTGTCTGTGCAGGGCCAGGGGCTGGACTGGATCATTACTTGGTGATGGTGGATGGTGATGGTGAGACTCCACCTGCAGAGCTGTCCCAGCCCTGGGCCCAGCACAGGGAGGAGCTGGAGCTGCTGGAGAGAGCCCAGAGGAGGCTCCAGGATGAGCAGAGGGATGGATGGAGCAGCTCTGCTGGGAGGAAAGGCTGGGACAGTTGGGGTTGTTCACCTGGAGAGAAGAAGCTTTGGGGTGAGCTCATTGTGGCCTTCCAGGACCTGAGAGGAGCCTGCAAGAAACACAGAGAGAGACAATTTCCAAGGGCCTTGAGGAACAGCACAAGCGGGAATGGCTTCTCACTGACAGAGAGTAAGTTAAGATTGGATATTAGGAAAAAATTCTTCCCTGTGAGGGTGGGGAGGCCCTGGCACAGGGTGCCCACCCTGGATCCCTGGCAGTGTCCAAGGCCAGGCTGGACAGGGCTTGGAGCAGCCTGGGACAGTGGGAGGTGTCCCTGCCATGGCAGGGGGTGGGGTGAGATGATATTAAAGCCCCTTCCAGCCCAAACCAGTCTGGGATTCTGTGAAGAGCAACAGATGCTCACAGAAAGGTTTGAAGTAACCCCGAGGAGGGAGCCCAGGCAGGACTTTTCCTGCTCTGAAGAGCCACAGTTGGATCTCTTGGAGCATCTGAAGGGAAAAGCACGGACCTGGCTGCACTCCCAGCTGGGCACAGAGGTCCTGCTGCTGAGCCAGGCAGGCTGGAAAAGTGGCTTGTGCCTGTGAGCACGGCTGAGCAGAGAGCAGCTGCTGCCCCGAGCCTGGCAGAGGCTCCCAGGGCTGTGCCCAGCAGGAATGCTGAGCTTTTCCCGGAGCCACCAGGGGCAGCGAGCACAGCCCGGCTGCCAGGTGTTTGCAGTAAAGAGAAGAAGCAAACAAAGCCATTCAGGGAACAAATGAGGATTAAATCCAGGCACTTCTACCTGCTCACAAACAGCCTGCCAGCTGAGGAGCTGAAATCCAGCCCCCTGGAGAGGCTGGTGGCCTTGGAGCATGCAGGCACCGCTGAAGCTGCAGCCCAGGAGTGGTGCTGGAGGGCAGAGAAGGGAGGTCAGGGGGGTCAGAGGGGTGACAGGCAGGACAAACTGGGCCAGGGAGGTGCACACTGGGAAACCAGCTGGGAAACTGCATCCTCAGGTCCATGGGAATGAAGAACATCCCAGTGTCCATCCCTGTGTGCTGCCCAGGCTGGGAGTCCAGGCTGCAGCAGACTGGGTCATAGCCAGAATCTGACCTTTGCAGCCCCAATTAGCTGGGACAGGAGCTGTGCAGCTAATGAGCACGTGGAGGGGTTTATCTCAGCCCCAGGCACCGACACTGACTGTAAAATTCCTGGCACAGGCAGCAGCTCCATATCGATCCCAGGAAGGCCGAGTGCTCCCCAGAATAAAAATCACAGGGAAATGGGATTTCTCCGCGAGATTTCTTTGCTCTTGCTTGGGTGCTGTGAGAACGAGTCCTCCTCGTGCCCAGTGTGGCCATGAGCCACCTGCAACAGGTGACATTGGTGGCACTGGAGGTTGTTGACAGTGAGAAATTGTCACCCCTTTGAGGGGGATGTGACCAGTGATGGCAGCAAACTGGATAGGGGGACTCTGGGCTGGCTTGAAAAGAGAAATGGCTTCTCACTGACAGAGAGTAGGTTTCCATAGGTTTCCATAGATTTCCATAGGTTTCAGTGGGAATTGTGGAGATCCTGATTTCCATAGGTTTCAGTGGGAATTGTGGAGATCCTGATTTCCATAGGTTTCAGTGGGAATTCTGGAGAACAGGGAGGAGAGAACCTGAGGGATCCACTGGAGCCCCTGAGACCAAAGGGAAGAGCTGTCAGTTTTTCCTGATACAGTTTGCAGGAATGAGGCACTGGGAAACACTCTGGGTGTCTGCCCAGTTTAACTGGTTTTCTTGAAATAAACTGGTGCCAGAACATTCCAGAAGGGTCACAGGGAGGGAAGAGGGGTCCCAGTCTCACAGCTGGGGACAGGGCTCAGCACAGCCAGAGGGGCTGGGGAGCTGCAGAGGATTTAGAGCCCTGTCCCCAACCCAGCCCCCCAAACTCAGGAGCTTGGAATTGGTTCCTCCTCTGGTTCCCCCTCCTTGCAGCCAGGCGTGGTTGGTGCCGCTCAGAGCGTGGGATGAGGAGGGGATAATTAGCCCTGAGCTTTCCTCTACCTGCAGGAGGCTGGAAGGAAATTCTGAGTCAGACCAAAACAACATTTAGAAAATGTAGCAGGCCCGGGCAGGATGATCAGTGGCTGGTAATGACAATTTATCTTGTCGCATCTTGATGCCTCCTGTTGTAACTGTCCTCCCTGCCTGGTTTGCAGGGAAAGGGCATCCTGTAAATCTCAGAGGCACTGGGAGATATTGTCCTTCTCACTTCACAGGCTGGAGAGGTGCCTTGAGCTGGAACCTGGCAGGCAGAGGCACAATTCCACCACAGAGCACCTTTGCTGTGCTGCAGGGAATTTGTTTCCCTCCTCATTCAGCCCCAGCTCCATTCCTGCCACAGAACAACTCCCACTGGCAGCAATTCCCACTGCAACAGTCCTATAAGCCGTGATTCTCTCCAGGCTGATCATCCCCACGCTGGCACACCCAGAGGAAACGAGTCCTGCACCATGGCAGGCTGCAGGAACATAAAATATTCCTTCCCTTGGGAACTCCTGAAAGGGCACTGGAGATGTCCAGGGAACAAGGATGAACAAAGCCCTGCGACCCACCTGGGAAGCAGAGTGGGTTTCTTCCTATTTTGTAGACAAGGTAAAGGACATTTTAAAAAGTTCCTGGGAGCTCAGAAAGGTCCTCAAGAAAGGAACAAACCCCAGGAGTGGCAGCTCCCTGTATCCAGGTTTAACTGGTAAATGCAGCAGGTTCAGTCAGCTCTGTGGGAGCTGTTTCCATGTTTTCCCCAGGAGATGCTGAGCCAGTCGGACAGAGCCACTGCTCTGCAGCAGCCGGAGCATCAAAGCAGAGAGGAGAGAGGTTTGCAGGAGCGTGGCTTAATTGCCAGTGGCCTGTCAGCTCGGAGCACTTGTTCAGCTCTCACAGCCAGAGTAACTGATAAGAGCTCGTTTATTAATCCCTGGTAACTCAATCTGCCCTCCCAGACCATGCCCTCAGGAGCTGGAGATCAATTTAAATTTCCAGAGCCTCGGTCCCTGACTCACTCCATAGTGCCAGTGCTCCTCAGAATAACCTGGGAGTGGATTTTCTGTCACATCCCCGATCCCAGCTACCCTTCCAGCAGTGCTGGCTGCCACATCCTGCTGTGCTGGAGTCATGGACAGGAGCCATGCAGGGGACACGTCTGGCCAGCTCCCACCCCTCCACCAGCACTGGGATGGATCCTCTGGGTACTGGTTCTTCCATGCAGCCCCATCTGGAGGAGAGCAGGACTCCAGAGCCCTTCGTGCTCGTCCCTGTTGCTCGCTGGTGCTCAGACACTGCGGAAAAAGCCCCCGTGGAAGTGGCAGTTCCAACAGAGAGCTGGGAGTGCAACCAGACCGGAGGGATGGGGAAAACAAAGTCACTGACCGGGGCAGGACGTGGCCCAGGTGACACAGCCAGGGAAGGCGGGGGAGGCAAAGCGGGTTAATGAGCTGCCTGGTTAATGGCCCACATGCAAATCCTGACTGCCGCCCCTGCCGGGGCCTCAGCGACTCCCGGCACCCCGGGCTGGGTCCACCCTCCCAGTGGCACCTCTCGGGCATCTCCTGGAGCCAGATCCCGGGAAGGGAAGCTGGCAGCAGCCCAGCACTGCTGACCCAGGGTCCTCTGCTCCAGCAGCACCCAAACACTGCTGACCATGAACTCTTTAATTCTGGCACTGCAGGTTCTGCTGCTCAATAAAAGAAAAAAAGAAGCCATTTATGAGGGAACAGTCAATAAAGTGAGACTTGCTTATCACAGCTGGTTAGGAGTGGTTGGAAACTGCACCCTCTGGAATGGTATGGGGTCATTATTTTAGGACAGCAGCAGTGTCCTGGAGCTGAGGTCCCTCCTGCAAGGCTGGGACAGGGACCCTGACACGCTCACACACCCCAGGTTATGGCCAGAAAGCTGCAAAGTGGATGTGGTCACACTTCCCTCCTGGGGCTCAGCGTCCCCTGCTCTGCATTCCAGCAGTGTCAGCCCATCAAGAACCAGCTCTCAGCTGCTGAGCCTGGGGCTACAGCAGGACAGGGTGTTAGGGTCACCAAAACACCCTGGTGACATCTGAGTGCTGGCACAAGAAAGAAAAAGGAGAGGACAACAGCTCAGATGAAATGTTTGCACTTTTATTCAGGCCCTGAACAGTCACAAACCCACAGCCCCTCTACACTCCAGCGTTGCTGTGCCCCTCCCAGCTGTGCCCTGCTGGTCCCCAGCCACCGGCAATGTCACCTCAAGGCGGTCCCTTCAGGGAAGGTGACACCCTGATGCTCTCGGCTGAGCCTGGCTGCTCAGCGTTCTGAGCATTGACAGAAGTGTCTCTTCCCCAGGTCTTTAGGGAACCTCAGTTCCTCGGAGCCGCTTTGCAGGATCAGTGGAGAGTGAAATGCTCAGGCTTGAGCTGCCGCGGGTGGACAAGGTGCCTCCTGAGGATCCTCTGGAACAAATTCTTCCTGGCTGTCACCGCGGGGAGCTCCGGGCCGGAGCTGCTCCTCGGACAGTCCATGCCCAGGAGCCTCCGGTCCCTCTTCTCTGCCTCTTGACTTCCCAGAGCCTCTGTTATCCGGTTGTCTCTGGCACATCTGGGCAGGGGACGCCCTGCTGGTGTCGGGCTGCTTCCATCGTCCTTGTGACCGCTGGCACGGGGACTTGGCTGGTTGGGGTCCCTCTGGCTTCCTCCCATCCCGGAGTGTCCCTCAGCAGCAGGAATCCCGGGATGTCCCTGCTCCTCCTGCCAGCTGGGACGTGTCCCGGCAGCGGGACCCCGCGGGTGGCCCGAGCCCGAGTGAAAAAACGCCTCCTCACTGGTGACCTGCGGGCTCCGCCCCAGGGTGACAAAGCCGTACGGGGTGGTGACCTTGGGGAGGTGCGGCAGGGACAGAGCCGCCCAAGCAGTGGGGTCTGGGTTGGAGTAAGATGAGTTAAAGGAGGATGAGTTAGAGCCGAGCTCATCCTGCAGCGCTGGGTCCCAGCTGCTCCTCCAAGCCGTCCCCTCCAGCTGCCCCGTCCCCTCCAGCTGTCCCTCCCCCTTGCCTGAGCATCTCTGCTTCTTGTGGATGTCCAGGGACGGGATAATAAACTGCGGGATGCGGTCGGGGGTCACCACGTGGAAGAAGATGTCGCTGGAGCTGCCTCCCTGAAGCGCGGGGGGACGGAGCGTGCCCCGCCACGGGGACATGGTGGCCCCGAGGGCTCTCCGGGCAGCGCTGGGCATTTATGCTCCGCGGCCACCCCCGGCTGGTGACGCGCGGTGACGACACCGCCGGGTCCCTGCCAGGGTCCAGCGCCCGCCGGGACACGGGGCAGGCGGATGGAGGGGACAGGTGAGGACACGGCGCTGCCGCTGTCGCTCAGGGCCACCGGCTCTGTCACCCACGAGGCAGCAGAGAGGGGAAGAGCCGGAGGAGCGGGATGAGTCACCAGCCGTGGGCATCAGGTGGAAGGGGCAGCCGAGAGCGGCAGACAAACACTTCAGCTCTGTCTAGCAAAGCTCCCGTCGGGAAACGCTCCGGCCCACGCGATTCCCCGGAGCCAGCGGCAGCTTCACCCACCGCAGCCCCGAGTCCCTCCTCCCACCCCCGCCGGGGCCAGGGCTCTGTGCTGGCTCCTTTCCCGCAGCATCCCCGTGCTCCCATCCCAGTGATCCCAGTGATCCCAGTGATCTCAGTGATCCCTATGCTGGGAATGAGGGGACGGCCCCAGGCAGTCGCCAGGCCAAGGGGAAGAGGCTTTGTGCCTCCTGCAGGTGAGAGGATGAGGAGGATGAAGCTGCTCTCCCGGCTTTGCCTTTCCCCCTGTGCCGCGGGGCAGGGCTGGCAGTGGTTTCCTGTCCCTCTCCCCCCAGCTAAGGAAGCTCCTCGTGCTCAGGGTGTCTGGGGTTGCAATGCGAGGTGTAACCACAAGTATTCCATGGCCATCTGTTGAAACCCTTTGGGGAGGTGTTTTCTTTATCTCCTCTATGACCCATTCCTGGTAACTCCGGGGAGGAGGGGATGGGTGTCTGCTGTTAATGGGCAGCTGTTAAAACCAAACGTTGTGTTTCTTTTTCTCTTCCACCCTCCCTCCAGGGGGACATCAGCTGTTAATGGGCCATTGAGTCTCACTGCATGACTGATAAAACTACATCGCCCCATTGTGAGCTGCTCCTGGGAGGAGCCCAGCATTCCTACCTGGATAAAACCTGGGATTCTGAACACCAGCACAGCCTGTTTGCTCTGGATTCCCAAAGGAAAACCAGACCCATCTCACCACCACTGGACCTTCAGGGGAAAACTCACCCTTCTACAGGTAAAGGATCATCTCTGCTCCAACAGAATCACATCTGTCACTGCAGGAGGACTTGACTGGACTGCCACCAACACCCTGACCAACAGGGTGTCAGGTTATATTCTGACTCTGTCAGTGTTTTCTTTTTTGTCTGTTTGCCTTTTTGTACTACTACATTTTTAATTTTAATATTCCTAGTAAAGAACTGTTATTCCTATGCCCATATCTTTGCTTGAAAACCCCTTAATTTCAAAATTATAATAATTTGGAGGGAGGGAGTTTACATTCTCCATTCCAGGGGAGGCTTTGACTTTCCCTGGCAGACACCTGTCTTTCCAAACCAAGACACAAGGGAATAACAGTGGCTTTAGGGTGGATCCTGCTGGGAAAATGATGCAGACAGGAAGAGCAGCTCCGCCTCTGTGTGGGCACGGAGCAGGGGGGATGCAGTGCAGAGGGGCCTCCCCTCTCCTGGGATCCAGCTTCTCCCATCCCTGGGGGGCTCAGCAGGGCAGGTTCTGGTATCTCATCACCCTCAGCTCTTTGCACCCACACAGAGCAAGGGGAGAGATCTCAAATCAGAGCCTGGGCAAGCTCCAGGAGGAGATCTCAAACTGAGAGAAAATGACCCACTTAACTGAGGCCCCACTGCTGATAACAAGGAAACCCCCACCTGAGGGGCCTGGGCTGCCCCACCAATTAACAGAGCGGCCGCTCTTCAGGGTAATGAGGAGCAGATGGGACAGGACCTATAAGTACCCTGAGGGCCACACAAGGGTCTAGGCCTGGTTTGTGTCCAGACTGGGTTTTGTGGAGCAGCCCCCAAGGCAGGTCTGACCACAGCCCAAGAGGGGACTTCTGCTGGGGGCACTCAGAGCTGGGCTGCAGGCTCTGACTTTTCCTCCTGCTCCAGATGAAGCCACCTACCAAGAATGATTCCTTCTCCAGGAGGTTCCTGGGCCAGATCCTTCAGCTCAGATTGGTCAAGTACCCGGTGAGTGAGGCTGAGGCTGGGAAGGGGGTGGTTAAAACCTCAACACTGGCAGTTTCTGGGGGTTTTCTGCTAGATAGTTTGTTTTCTTTCAGTCTTTTCGCATTATTAGACATCTGGAAGAAATTGTTCCCTGTGAGGGTGGGCAGGCCCTGGCACAGAGAGCTTAGAGCAGTTGTGGCTGCCCCTGGATCCCTGGCAGTGTCCAAGACCAGGCTGGACAGGGCTTGGAGCACCCTGGGCTAGTAGAAGGTGTCCCTGCCCATGATAAGGTGTGGAATAGGTGATTCTTAAGGTCCCTTCCAACCCAAACAATTCTATGATTTTTTTTCTTCTGCATGTGCTTATCCTCTGCTTTCTTCCCTATCCCAACTTTTTCTCTTTGGCCTTGCCTTGCTCCCCTTCAGATGTTAGTGGCTGTAGCATTCTCATTTCTCTCCCTCTCTGGGCCAAAAGAAATGGGAGGGGTTTGGGAATGAAGTACAACCCAGCAGGTTTGGGCTGAAGTTTTTCCTGATCTCAGTTCCACACTGGGACAGAGCGGAGTTTCAGGCTTTCCCTGGGGACTTGAAACACCTGGAAGTTCTCCCATGTGCTGATGGATCTCTCTTTGCAGCTGAAGCTCCTTCAGAAAGTGTCTGTCTGGACCGGATTAGAGTTCCCTGTTGAGACCCTCAGGAGCAAACTCTGCCCCACAGCCCAGTCCCCCACCAGGCCTGGGAAGCTCGTGCACCTTCTGCTCTCTGTGACTCCCACCAGGATCCAGAACTTCCTGGGCTACCTCCTGACAGAGTGGGACCAGAGCAACATGTCCGAGGGTGAGAGCTGAGGCCTCCTGGAACACCTGGAGGCTTTGGAGCTGGGAAGAACACAGCATGGAATTCCTGTAGGGAGCTGGGAAAACTGCTGGTTTGTTCTGGGTGTGGTGATTGTGCCTCCTGTGAATCCCTGCAGAGATCCAGGAGCCTCTGATTGACCCAGCCAGGGAGAGGGATGATGTGGCTCCAACGCAGAAGGAGTTCTGGCTTGCGTTTCTGGAGAAGGATTTGCCAGAGGATGACTCTGATGACTTCACCTATGAGGTGAGCTGTTGTGACTGCTGAGCAATTCCAAGATGGTTTGGCCTCTGGATGGACTGGGATGCTCTGGGAAGTGTCCCTGTGGAGGAGCCTGCAGAGGTTTCCTTCCCTATCCCCTCTTTGAGGGCACAGGGTGTCTGAGGAGCCCTTGACCATCACCCCAGCACCATCTGAGAGCTGGAGGTGCTCCCCTCATCCCCAGGGTTTCCCTTTGGTCCATGTCCCTGCAAGGCAGCATCTCTGTCACCCCTGGCTGTGGCTCCCGCTGCTGTTGGGACAGGATTGGTGTGCACTTCCCCTCGCTGTCCCTTCCCCACATCCTCTCTTTGCCTCTTTCCCCCCCAGCCCTCAGAGACGGAGTCAGACAGTGAGGAGTACCAGACCAAAAATGACACAGACCTGGAGCTGGAGGAGCTGGGCGGGGTCACGGTGCAGCAGGCCTTGGCTATCCAGGTGAGTGTCCCCATTCCTGGGGACAGCATCAATCCTTGGCTGGAAGCATTTACCTCAGCCCCTGGCTGCAGGAGGAGGGAGTCTGGGGTTGCTCTAATCTGAATGCCATGACTCTCATGAATTTTGTGCTGCTCTGACTGTGTCCCCTGTGCCACACAACCCCCAGGGCCCCATGGCCCTGGAGCTGGGAGCAGAGGATCCAGCTGTGGCCAGTGGTGATGCCCAGGATCCAAGCACCAGTGGGAGCAGTGGGGATGGCAGCGAGGAGACTGACACAGCCTGTGACACCAGCACATCTGAGGATGAGGTAAGGACCCTTGGGACAATGCCACCCTCCGAGTGTGCAGCAGAGGAGGTGTCACAAGTCCCCTGGATGTCCCCAGGCTCAGAGCTCACAGAGCAGGGACACAGCCTCAGTCCCTGGGTGGTGCTGAGTGTGCCCAGCTTGTGACACCTCTGACCCAGGGCCACTACCAGCAGCTTGTCACAAGCCCTCTGTGACTCCCTGGCCTGGATATTTTACAGTTGAAAATAAGGGAGGATTTGTGGGAAATGTTTCACCACAAGCAACTTCCATGGGGTCCCTCATTGCTCTGGTCCCAAAGCACTGCTGGATACCCTCCTGATTCCCAGGAAGCTACTGCCCTGGGAGGTGGAGGATGAGGAGGGAGGTGGAGGATTGCTTTGTCCCCTGTGTCACTGAGGGCAGGCAGTGCTATGGGGAAAATCTCCTGTTTCCCAGGACACTGAGGAAGACTGACTTGTGCACCTGATCCTTCTGGGACTGCAAAGTGCCCGATTCCCTGGGACAGCCATGTCCCTGAGGAAGCTGCCCAGTGACATGCTGTGTTTGTGTTGTTCGTTTCCTTTTTCTGAAGTTCATAATAAAATCACCCTATTTTTGCATATGAAATGGGCTCTATTGGCTGTCAGTACCTGGAGTTGGCATTACAGGGTGTGGGGCTGCCAGGGGAGCCTTTCCCCCTGATCCCACCTGGGGAGGGGTTCCTCAGGGTGCCTGGGAGGGGGATGGCTCTGGGAATGCTGGAATGTGATGGGAGGGGGAGAACTGAAGGTGCAGAGTGAGGCTGGGCAGCACTGGGGCTGTCCATGGGGCAGTGTCTGAGCTTGGACACCCAGGCTGCTCCCTGGATAGCCCTGGGCTGCCTGGTGCCTCCATGGAATCCCTTCCCTTCTGGCGTCCCCAAAAACACTGGAATAAACCAAGGAATTTAACACAGAGGTTGTCTTCTTCAGTGAACACTCTGAGGTTTTCAGTTTGTGTTCTGGCTTTTACCTGGGAGTTGTGAACAGGACCTTCTCCCTCTACATGGAGCCTAGAAAGAATCCTCTGTGGAAACAGGAATTCTGGCATCTGGAAAAGCAGGCTGAGATCGGGAAATGCCCGAATGTGACCCAGAGCTCTGAAGACACCTGAGGCTGCCCAGTGCTGGAGCTGTTTGCCTCAAGTCCCAAAAATGTCAGGTTGCAAAGAGCAGCAACTCCTCCAAATGTGGGTGAGGGAACAGGAACAGCACGGGGAGGTTGGATCCCTTGCTCAGGGCATGCCTGGAGGCTGCGTCTGGCACCACTGCCTGGAGCTGGCTTTGTGTGGGCATCCACTGGGACTGACAATGCTCCAAGTGCTAAAATGAACCGTGGCACCCTCCAGCAGGGATGTGGGGCTGAAGGAGCTGAGCCCTCAGTTTGGTTTAACCAGGGTGGGCCAGGCCAGTTTGGAAGTGCCTGTGATTGTGTCTGTGCCTGCCCCAGCCAAAGCTCTGAAGGCGTGTAAACCCTCTGAGGGGACAGGAGAGCTGCCCCAAGGGTGTGCTTGTGTCCCAGTCCCTGTGGGCTGCAGGAAGGAGTGGGAGTGCAAAATCCCAGGGAGTTTGAAGACAAGTAAGGGGGATGGGGGAGTCCTGGCTCCCAAACCCTGCTGGGCTCAGGGATCCCAGTGTCAGGTTTATTGAAGGTTGTCCTGCTTGTCAAAGCAGCCCGTTGTGACTTTTCCTTGTGCCCCATTGTGGCTTTTCCTGCTGGATTACACTGACGTTTCCAAGGCATTCACTGACCATTTCCACCACTTAAAGGTGGAAATTCTGAAGCTTTAAACCCTTGGCTGGGTCAGGACACCTCTCCTGGAGCTGCAGCCCTTAGACTCCTTCCTGGCCCTCTAAAATTGGCCTTACAGCTCTGGCCAGAGATCCAGCACTGGCTCCTTGTGCCTCTGCTCCAGTGGGACATGGCTTGGACCAGGCAGGGCTGTTTTTCTCTCAGGTTGGTTATTTGTGCACCATTACCAGTCCTGAGTCATGAAACTCAAGCATTCATAAAGCTGCAGTGCCTCATACCTGGTGTTATCTGCAGCCACAATAGCTCTGCTTTCATTACTGCTGAATAACAGCAAGATTTTTTTTTGGGGTTTTTTTTTGGTTAAAGGTTGATAAAGGAGCTGATCCTGCAGCTCCTGGATATTATTCTGGGCTCAGCATTAATTCAGGTGCTCCTTGTTTGTGTTCCAGAGCTCTCCCCTTCTCTGCAGCAGAAATTATTAAAATATCCTTCACAAAGCTGGGCACAGGTTCTCTCTGGAATCTGGGCTGGCTTTTCCTCTTGCTCCTGAGCTTTAGGAGCTGTGGATGGGGGGGATGAAGGGCAGGCTTGGTTCCTTGCCAGAGTGAGGATTTAAATGTGGTAAGGAAGGAAACAGCCCTAAATCTGCCTCTGAGCTTACCTGCGAATTAATTCTGGGCATACCCAAAGCTCCCCAGACCTTAAGCCTTGATTTAGGAAGAGACCTCCTCAGCTGAGCATGGAGGAAGTGAATGGCTCGGACAAGCAGCTGCAGAGCTGTTTGATCCCAAGGTCATCCCTGAGTCCAGCCCCAGCAGGCGGGTGGTGCCCGTTTGTGAGGAGGAGGAGTGGGATGATGGCCCTTCAGAGGGTGAAGGCTCAGCCTGGAGAGATGCCCAGTCACCTGGGGGTGCCTGAGGGTGGCACTGGCTGTTGGTGGCCTCAGGGGCATCGCCACTGAGCTGCTCAAAATGCTGTGGGCCACCTGCCTTTGCAGAAGGATGAGACTGCACACCAGAAATGTAGGTTTGAGGCTAAAAGGCTGTTTGGAACCATTTAGTGAGGCTGCAGATATGGGATGGGATCTGTGTGATGCTTTGGGGACTTTTGGCCTTTCTCCAAGTCTGGGTGAAGCAGGACAGGGATGGAGAGTCTGTCCTGCCCAATCCATGAAGTCCCCCTGAGCATCCCTTCCTTCCCCTCTTCATTCCTGTTCTTCTTTTCTGGCCTGTGTGGGTTGTTTTTTGTTTCCTGTTTTTCCCTGCAGTGTGAGGAGATGAAACACAAGGACACAGGGTGGCTGCAGCCCCCTTGGTTTGGTGTTTGAGGGTAGCAGGAGCAGCCTGATGGAGCAGGTTATTGAATTCTGGTGGATGGAGATGCACTGAGCCCTCCTTGGCATTTTCTTTTCTAAGGAAAGGCTGTGAGATGTGCCCAGCTGAGCCTCTGCTGCCCCTGGGCACAGCCCTGGGCATCATCCAGGCCCAGATTTTGTGTGATCCCCCTCACCCTTCCCCTCAGCCCCTGCTGAGGAGCAGATTCCCTCCCTCCCTCCACCTCTGCACTCCCTGGAAATTTCCAGGCCCCGCTTTTCCAGGCCCCATTTCCCTGCCCCTCCTGCAGACCAGAGGGGTTGGGATGGTGGGAACCGTGCAGGATTTGGGTCCCAGGGCTGAGCTCTGCACCCTCCTGACCTCCAGGGCCTGCTTGGCCTCGGTGGCTTTGAGGGTGACACCGGGGCCGGCCCAGTCCTCGGCAAGGGCCACCAAAGAGCGAGGGAAAATGGGAAGGAAGGGGAATAGGGAAAGGGAGAGAATTTGAGGGGTTAATGCCGTGTTTGTGGGATGAGGAGATGAGTGTGGACCTTGAGGGAACCTGAGGGAGGAGCAAAGGTGACCCTGACAGTCGGGGAGCACCGAGGACACCAGGCCGAGCAGCCTTCGAAGGGCTCAGACCTGTGCCGAGGGAACTGTGTGGGAAACAAATGGCTTAATTGAGGCGAAAACGATCATAATTAGCATGAACAAATCCAATTAGGAGCCGGGGGCGGGTTACCTCGGGCCTGGCACGGGCAGCAGGGGAGGCTGGGGGGTCCCAGGGCTGGGACAGGCAGGGACGGGGGTGGCCGGGGGGTCCCCCGGGGCTGGGGCTCGTTTGCATCTCCTCCTCCTGTGGCTGCTGGCTCCGTGCCCTGGCCGGAGCCTCATTAGGCTGGAGCCACGGATTAGGCCGGCTGTGCTCAGCCAGGGGAGCGCTGCAATCGCTGCTGCCATCAAGGCCGGTAATTGAGAGGGGCAGGAGCCCCATTCCAACCCTGCCCCAGGGCTGGAAGGAGCATTTTGCTCTTTCCGATGAGGAGCAGAGGACAAACTGCTCCAGTCTGTCCTTTAAAGTGACTGCTGGGGTCCGGGAGAGCTGTGGGAGGGGAGAAGCGCTCAGCTGCAACCCCGGCACGCTGGAAATAGTGAAGTTAAATATTAACTGTGAGATGTAATGTTAGAGCAGGAATTTCTTTCCTAGCAAAAAGGGATTCAAAGTGTTCATTTCCTACAAAATGGTCTTTACGGGTCATGATTTTAGTTAGAAAATTTTCTCCTGTTTTGGGAAAACGTGAAACCACAACACTTCTCGCTGGGTTTCTCTTTCCCGTTTAGTCTCCTGCCTCTCCAGGAGTTATTCTTGGAGGGATTTATCCTCAAATCCACCATTTCAGCAGTGAGGGGCAGGCACTGAGCACCCCCTGAACCCAGCCCCTGCCTCTTCCAGCCCCACCTTCTGTGCCCGACTGCTCCCACAGTGTGGAAAGCAAAGCAGGAGAGAGTGGGAACTCCTGTGCCTGGCGTGGCCCCAGTAAAACCAGTCAAGCCACCAGCAGGAGGAGCAGGCAGGCGCTTCTGCCATTCCCTGAAAGCTTTGGGAGCTCCAGGGCTGGGCAACTCCGTCCTCACAGGGTTGGAGTGATTTGGGTCTCTCTGTGTGTCCTGCTCAGGCTCTGGTGCTGTCACCTGTGTGAGGCTCCTGCCTGCAGCTGGTGACATCTCTCAGTGATAACCCAGCTTTATCTTCCCCCGTGCCAGCGGCAGGAAGGAGAGAGGCTGTGATATGTCCCCGGGGAGCCCAATGCAGCCCCAGCCCGTGGGGAGCTCCAGCTGCCCCAAACCCAGCAGGTTTTACAGCTGTAGGGGACAAACATCTGCTCATCTCCCAAATTAACATGGATTCAGTGTGTGGCGCCCAGTCCTGCGTGCCTGGGGAATGACTTTGTGCCTTTCTGGGGACACAGCACAGGGGTGGGCAGGGACAGGGCAGGTGCTGGCTCTGCTTTGCCCAGGGATGTGCAGGGAGGGACCAGCCCCGTGTCTCGAGTTGCCCTTTGGGGTTTTGCAGATGCCAGGGAGGGATTTGCAGCAGGGCTGACCCTGCTTTCTGTGCATTATCTGGATCTGGGAACCCAAAGATGCCTTGGACCAGCTAAGCAGCATTTTTACCCCCGAGGAGGGCTTCAGCCAGGTGTGTAACTGGGTGACAGAAGTGACAGAGCACTCTGGCCATCACCAGCATCTCTGGACATGGAACCACCTCCTCAGAGGTGCAGAATTCCCAACCCAGATATTTTGGGCCGATGAGTGCTGTGAATGTTGACATTTTCCAAAGGCTCTGAGCCTGTATTTGTGCTGCTGCCCTTATTGGCGTCTCCAAGCTGTTGGTCACAGTTGGGTGGCAGGGAGGAACGGGTGAAGCAGCAGATGCCACGGCTGGGCTGGTGTCCAGCTGAGGCCTGGAGATTCACTGTGTGTCACACTGTGGGAAAAGTGAGGGAAAAGGGATGGAAAAATAAGGGGAAAGTGGTGGTATCCAGCAGGTCAGACCCCCCCCTGCAAATAGTCCTGTTGAGCAGAGCTGGGAGCTGAGCTGTGCCTCTCTCCCAGTGTCTTTCCAGCTCAAGCCCAGTGAAAGCTCTTGGAAGCACAGGTGGGAATGGCAGCATTAATGTGCACATACATTAGGTGTGACTCAGCCCACAAAGCAGAGTCATTCTCAGGCCTGATTATCCTCAGCCGTGCGCTCCCCAAAACTCGCTGGTTTTGTTCGTATTTTGTTTAAAGATGCTGCAAGATATTAGCTTAGAAAAATGGGAGGTGACAGGGGAGCCTGGGAGCTGTGGATGGTTCCCATCCCCACCCCAAAGAGGGAAGGAGGGATGAGGTCAGTGCCAGGGAGTCGAGCTGCTGGTGCCAGTGTGCCAGTGTGTGACCTCCTGGTACCTGTGCCCTCGAGAGGCCTTCAGGTGGGGGTGCAGAGGAGCCCCCAGGGGCCAAGGATGGGCCAGTCTGGAGAAAGGTTAATTATAAGTATGTAGTGACAGGGGAATGGTTTCAGACTGAAAGAGAGGAAGTTTAGATGAGATATTGGGAAGGAATTGTTCCCTAGGAGGATGGGCAGGCCCTGGCACAGGGTGCCCAGAGCAGCTGGGGGTGTCTCTGGATCCCTGGCCAGGCTGGATGGGGCTTGGAGCAGCCTGGGACAGTGGAAGCTGTCCCTGCCATGGCAGAGGGTGGAACAAGATGATTTTAAAAGTCCCTTCCCACCCAAACTGTTCCATGACTGCACTGAGTTCCTTGGCCCTGGATCTGCCTGCAGGGGAAGAGGCACCTGTGGTGGTTCAGGGCACCAAAAAGGGCAGGAGTGTAGATTGTCACCTGTCCCCTCCTTGCTGTGACTTCCCCTTCTCCCCGGGGACCTCCCTGAGAGCTGTGGATGCTTCTCTGCCCACAGCAGGTGACTCCTGCTGTGTCCCCACATGACAGCCACACGGAAGGGAGGCCCAGGCAGTGTGGAGAGGCAGAAGAGGCTGCAGGTCACGGCCCTGCTCTGTCCCCAGGGCACCCTGGCTGGCTCAGCATCACCCCCTTCATGCCATTGCTGCCTCCAGGAGCTGCCAGCACCTGCCCCATCCCTGCAGGGCTCAGTGGGCACTGCTGGGACTTCAGGGACTGCTGGCAAATGACCAGAGATGTGGCATTTGGTGACACAGGTGGGTGTGGCAGTGGCTGGATGATCTCTGATGGGTTTTCCAGCCTTTCAGATTCCCTGACTTCCAGCTCCTGCTTTATCAGGAGCAGCCTCCAGCTAAGGAGGCTTCATGCCCACACCAGCCATGGAACTGTCCTGGTTTGAATCTTCTGCTGCACTTTCCAGCCAGGCCCCTCACAGGCTCCAGGGGAGGGAAGGAATTCCAAGGCCCACCTCGTTCATCACCAGCAAAGAGCAGCTCCTCCCACCTGGTTTCAGGTTTTTAATGCAGTTCCCAGCAGAGGCAGAGCGTGATCTGCTGACACCAACCCCAGCCCTCCCACGCTCCCAGGGAAGGAGGAGGCTCCTCTTTTGCTGCTTTCACTCCGGAGTGAGTTCTGTCCTCGGCTGTATCTCACTTGGGGATCAAAGGCCAGGAGCTCTGCACAAAGGATTGAAACAATCCCATGCCTGGTGTTGATCAGTCATGGAAGCTCCTAAGTGGGAAGGGACCCTCAGGGATCATCAGTCCAGCCCCTGTTCCTGCACAGACATCCCAAAAATCCCACCCTGGGCATCCCTGAGAGCTCCTGCAGCTCTGGCAGCCTTGGGGCTGGGACCATTCCCTGTTCAGTGCCCAACATCCTGGGGGGGAAGAACCTTTCCCTGGTACTCAGGAAGCCAAGGGGTGTCTCAGAGATGGGGATTTCATCCCGGGCTTGAGGAGGTTGAGGTGCACACGAGGGCTGGGGCAGCCAGCAGCCCCCATGCATTTCCCCTCCATGCAGGCAGCCCAGAGCAGATGTCCTCCCACCAGCCGTGCATCATTCATGCAAGAGTGCTCCCTATCTGATAAATCATGTTGGAGAGACAAGACACAATGGGGCTTTTAATTATAGAAACAATTAGCGAGGATTAATGACAGCAGTGGTGTGACGGTGTTGTTAGTCCCAAAGTTTAACGAAGATTTAGCAGTTTCTGTCAGATGTGGGGGGCACTGAGATGCTGCCTTGGGTGTTGGATGCCCCTCAGCACCCACCTCTCTTCCTCTCAGTGAGAGACATTTGGGGGCTTCCAGGAGGTCCAGGGGCTTCAGTGGATGAAGCCTTGGGAAGGTTTTAGGGAAGGGACAGGGCTGAGTGGGGGCATGTTGTCCATGAGGGGACACTGAGGTGGAGCAAAGCCTGGAGGTGGCCCAGGTCCTGTGAGGGGGAGCAGGGACAGCTCAGCTCAATGTCACCAGCCTGTGGCCAGCGTGGATGTGTCCCCCAGGCTCCTGTGATCCGAGCAGAGGTGCTGCTCCCCACAAACACCTTCAACACCCAGGGTGGCCCCTGATACAGCTCCAGCATCTCTGCACCTTTCAGAGCCAAGGATCAGATCCCCACTAATCATGGAATGGTTTGGATTGGAAAGGACATTAGAGATCATCCCATTCCACCCCTGCCATGGGCAGGGACACCTTTTGCTATCCCAGGGTGCTCCAAGCCCTGTCCAGCCTGGCCTTGGACACTTCCAGAGTCCAGGGGTGGACACAGCTGCTCTGGACAATCTCCCTGCCCCCAGCATACAAAATTCCCACCTGCTTCCCAGACTCAGCAAAACCCCCCAAAACCCCATTTTCTGCCTCCCAGCAGCTCCATGAGCTGATCTTGGGGCTGGATCCAAGTTGAATCTGTTTAGAAGACGCCACCAGAGCCCATGGCTTGGGAAAACACAGAAGTCAGCAGTAGCTTCCCTTTGCCTACAGGCCTGGCTGTTCCCCACAGAGGAGGCTGGGAAGAGCCCACAGGGAGCAGGACACAAACACGGAGTGACAGGAGCACAGGGGACACGTTGGGGTCACCGGGGTGGCCGGGGCTGTCAGTGGAGGTGAGGTGGCAGAAGCCACACCAGCCTGGAGCCTCCAGCTGCCATTCCCCCTCCCTCCTCTGCGGGATGCTGGGGTGGGATGCTGGAGTGGAATACTCAGTGGGATGCTGAATAGTGCAGGTGAGGCTGGGGCTTGGCAGGGGCTGCTCCGAGGGTTTGGCTGCTGGGAGGGGAGAGCATTGCCCTGAGGGAGCTGAGTCTGTCTCTCCCCTGCTGAAATCCCCTGGTACCTGCCCCACACCAGGACCCCGTGCTGGGAGCTGGGCTCGGGGCCCCTGGGAGCACCCTGTGCCCTGCAGCACCTCCACCCTGTGCTCAGGCCGTTCCCAGGATTTACCCCAGGGCAGAGCAGAGCAAGGGCAACCCTGAACTGCACAGGACTCAGGGGTGGAGCAGGGACAGGATGCCAGACAGGCTGGAGTACGCTTGGCCCAGGTAACTCAGTCCCTGGCCAGTTTGCCCAGCACAGCCTGGAAAAGCCATTCCCAGTGTTCCTGCCTGCTGGGGGATGGCTGGTGGGGAAGGTTTCCCAGTCCAAGCTGTCTCCTGCTGGATGAATAATTCACAGAGCGAGGCAGGGCACAGCGACCTCCACCCCTCTCACATATCCAAGGATCTGGGAGCTGCTGCCGGAATGACGAGCAGAGACAGGATGATGGGGACAGTCACAACAGAGCTGTGGATCCTTGGGCACTGCTGCCCATCCTGCCATGGGGTGCAGGGAGATGCACCAGGAGAACATCTCTGGATCCCTGTGCCAGGTACAGGTCTTGTTTCCAAACAGTTTTTCCTTCCATGGAGGATGTGGGCGGATTTGTTGCCTGTGGAAGTGAGACACTAATAATGCTGGCTGGGTGCCAGGCCTGTTCTCACCTCCAGCACTGACAGCTCCCCAAAATCCTCCTGCCAGCCCCATTCCATGACAGTCCCCCCACCCCAGACCCCCCCAGGAGATGTGGGAAGAACCAGGAGTGCCCAGAGCCCAGCCCTGAGTGTCTCCTCAGCCCCCGAGGCTGCCAGAGGGGCTGGAATTGCTGCCTGGCAGCGGAGAGCCTGAGACAATTCCCACAGGATCAAGCTGGAGAAATTCCTTCATGCCCCAGAGCCACACTCAACCCCATTCAGCATCAGGGCAGCCAGAACATTCCAGAACCTGCTCCTGGTCCCTGCGGAGGGCACAAGGAATGAGGGTTGGTCTGGCAGGCAAAGCACATCCACCACTGTGGAGCTTCACAAGAGACTCTCAATATCTGCAAACAGCTGGATTCCCTAGGGGAGAAACCATCACCTTCATCCTGGTGTTGGCCAAAGCCCCGGAGACCAACACAGGGAGAGAAACCATTAAGGTTGGAAAAGATCTGTGACATCACTGAGTCCAACAATTAATGATGATCCAGCAAATTTGAAGCTATTCCCTGCAAACACATTTCCTGTTTAAAACCTTTTCCCTAACCATGGCAGCCTCCCTGTCCCAGCTCTTGGATGGGAAGGGAAATTAATAATGTGTTCAGCCAGGAAAAGTTTCCCAAGTCTTCCTGGTTACTAAAGGATTCGTCAGAGATCTTCCCTCCCAAATTAGACCTTGTAGACCCCCCCTGGCTGATGAATCAGCTCTGCCATCACTGCATCCCAGCATAATTTGTCTTTCAACCTAACAGCTCCCATCCCACTCCAAGGACGTGGAGCAAGAGTAGGCAGCAAAAAAAAACCCCAGGACCCATGTGCTGGTCTGGGGAGAGCAGGAAAAGATGGGGACAGGGGGAGTTTCTTCCTTTGCTGTTTGAGTTTGTATTCTGGACATGATCCACGTGAGCACAGGGCAGAAGCAGAGTTTTGGGGGTCGGCACCTCCTTGCCTCAGCATGACCCTGGAGCAGGAAAGGGACTGGGAAGGGCATATCCCTCAAAACAGAGGGCACGGCAGAGGAGGGGGGAAACCTTGACAACCTCCAGCAAGCAAAGGGATGGGGTGTTGTCACCACTGTCACCTGCCAGCTGCACCTGGGCACAGGTAAGGGGCTGGGCAGCTCCTGCTGGGAGGTCACTGAGCCCACGCTGGGGAGTGGGTGCTCTCCTTCAGCAGTTTGGTGCTGTGAGTCCCTTCCTTCCCAACAAGGGGACAATCCTGGTGGTGACTGGGGGCCCTGAGCCGCTCATGACAAGTGGCAGCTTTTTCCCCGAGACAATGCCCTGAGGGGTGGCCAGTGGGTCAGACACGCTGCCAGCTGCGAGGGAGCCACCTGAGGGGGATGTCCCTGGCTGGCGGCCCCAGTGAGATCGTTCCCTCCTGCCCTGACTCCCGCCAGCCATTCCTGAGCCATCCCTGCGTGAGACCCTGGCCTGGGCCATCCCACAGGAGATACAGGCCTGGATTTGGGGGTTTTGTTGCTGTGCAATCCTGTTCAGATTCCCTGGGGACAAGGGGCCCCGACCATTCCACAACGGCCCCATCCCTGAGCAAGAACCAGCAGCTCTCAGAGCTGACGAGGCCAAGCTGATGAATGAAGGGGATTAGAAGCTCTCGGTCTGTGGGTCGCGGTGACACAGGGACACGGGGACATTTCCATCTGGAAGGTGGAAATGCCGTGTTTGCCGTCCGTGGCACCGCAGTGCCTGGAATTCTAATCGCCTGCAAAGCAGCTCTAATGGTATTTGAAAAGGAGCTGGGAGCTGCTGGAGGGATTCGATGGCACTCGCAGATAAAGGCAGGAGGGAGGGCGAGGGAGAGGGAGACGGGGGTGGCAGCGCGTTCCTTCCGCACGCTGCGGCTGAGGGAATGTGGGCTGGATTCCATCAGGAGCAATTTCCTCGCGGGGAGGCAGCGGAGTGGCCGCCCCCAGCTCCCCGAGGGTGCGGGAGCGCTGGGATCGCAGCGGGAACGGCAGCTCATGGAGCCCGGGGCTTGTTCGGAGATGGGGAGACGACCTGGGACCTGGAGAGACAGGAATCACCTGGGAAAAAAAAAAAAAAGAAAAGAAAAAAAAAAGAAAAAGAAAAAGAAAAAAAAAAAAAGAAAAAACAGTCCGTTCCACCGGTTCTCATCTGTACGGCTGGAGGAGAGACTGAGGGGAGGCTCCTCGGGGGCTGCAGCTCCTCCCCAGGGGAGGCGGAGGGGCAGGGGCTGAGCTCTGCTCTGGGACAGGGACAGGAGCCCAGGAAGGGCTGGAGCTGTGTCAGGCCTTGGGATGGAGCTCAGGGAAAGGTTCTTCCCCCCGAGGCTGCTGGGGCACTGCCCAGGCTGCCCAGGGAATGGTCCCAGCCCCAAGGCTGCCAGAGCTGCAGGAGCCTTTGGACAACGCTCTCAGGGCTGCTCAGGGTGGGATTGTTGGGGTGTCTGTGCAGAGATAGGGGCTGGACTGATCCCTGAGGGTCCCTTCCAACTCAGGATATTCTGGGATTTATTCCCCACAGCTGTTGATTTATTCCCCTCGACCAGAGGGGCCAGCATTGCCCAGCTCAGTTTCCTGTTCTGTTTGCCCTGCTAACCCAGGAAGGGGCTGCAGGTACCAGGATACACTGACAGAGGAGCCGCTGTCAGTTGCTCCTCCCCACTGTGATCCTCGGCTCCACACCAGGGTTTGCTGCTACTGCTCAGCCCTGCCCAGGCAGGCAGGATGGCAGAGCCACCTGTGTCCCCAAGGAGCAGCCTGGGGACATTGCAGCAACAAGGTTGGGGTTGGGGGAGTCCCTGGGGTGGGAAAGCCACATGTTGGGACACCTGCATGACCCAAAGGCAGCAGGGATGCTGACCAGCAGAACATTTCAGGCTCCAAATGCAGCTGCCCCAAGCTGCCTGGGCTCAGGGGCTTTGGGGAGTGGGTGGTTGGGATGTGGGGTGAACTGTACAGATTTTACCCCCAACATTTTCCCTCTTGCCCACTTATTATTACCTTATTTTTATCAGGGCTGGGGGGTGTGCTTGGCACAGTCATGGAGCCATCCTGGTGCGGATGGGCAGGACAATCACAGAGTCACAGAGTAAGAGGGGTTGGAAGGGACCCTCAGGGAATATGAATCCAGCCCCTGTCCCTGCACAGACACCCCAACAATCCCACCCTGAGCAGCCCTGAGAGCTCCTGCAGCTCTGGCAGCCTTGGGGCTGGGACCATTCCCTGGGCAGCCTGGGCAGTGCCCCAGCAGCCTCGGGGGGAAGAACCTTTCCCTGAGCTCCATCCCAAGGCCTGACACAGCTCCAGCCCTTCCTGGGCTCCTGTCCCTGTCCCAGAGCAGAGCTCAGCCCCTGCCCCTCCGCCTCCCCTCGGGAGGAGCTGCAGCCCCCGAGGAGCCCCCCCTCAGTCTCCTCTGCTCCAGCTGAACCAGCCAAGTGCCCTCAGCTGTTCCTCCCATGGCTTCCCCTCAAGCTCTTCCTCATCTTCCTTGCCCTCCTTTGGACACTCTCTAATGGCTCAATATCTTTCTCATGTGAGCAGTCCATCCTCGGAGCTCTGTGGGGCTGGGCAGCCCTGGAGGGTGACACGAGCTCCATGTCTGGCAGTGCCCAGCTCCATCACCACGGACAGAGGAGAGATCTGGGGGCTGGGCAAGCCCCCCTGACCCCAGCAAAGACGGGCTGGCCTTGCAAATGGGACCTGGGGTGGCCTAAGTCGTGCAGCAGGAGAAATGCAGCCTGCATTGGGAAACCAGAGATAATTTGCTCTATCCTCTGAGCAGGGAAGTGTCAGGCTGGGTTTGAGGGCTGCTGAGCCTGCAGAGCTCCTGCTGAAGGTGGCTGGGGCTGGGTGGTTCTGCAAAACTGGCCCTTAAAAAAGGGAGGAAATCCTTCTTTGGTGGAGTTTGTCACCTTGGGGTGACTTCAGTGCCAGAAGGGACACCTGGACCCAGACATGAGGGTTCACACGCAGTGGGAGGAAGGGCAGGTGAGGGTCCCAGCACTGCTGTCACTTGAAGCCCAGGCAGGGAGAGAGGAGAAAGGTCCCTCTCCCTCCTGCTTGGATGAAAACCCTTCACCTGATGGTGCTTCTGCTGGCACAGCTCAGAACAGCAGGTCCCTGGCCAAAGAAACTTCCATTGTTATTACCAAATATTTATTAAAAGCAACTGGGCTTAGTCACGGGCTCAGGCTGTGTGTGCAGAGCGGGGCCACCTGCCCGGGGCTCTGGCAGGGAAAACGAGGTGAGACTGTCCCCCCTCAGGGGCTCGTGCTCGAAATGAACAGATCTAAAGTGGAGGCATGGAGACATTGGGGTCAGGGCAGAGAGAGCTCGAGGAAATGGGCTTTGGAGGGGGGACAAGAGGGTTTGCAGGGGAACAACCCCAGCTCTGTGCACAGCAGGTCACAGGTGTCGCTTGTGGTGTGGCAGCCACTCTTCCCTGTGTCCCCCAAATCCAACAGTGGGTCCCACTTTCCATGCTGGAGTGCACACCTGAGCTGAAGCTGCATTTTTGGGTGTGACCAGGCCAGAGTGAGCCCATGGGACCTCCTGGTCCCACCTCAGCAGGTCCCTGGGAGAGGGCTGGATGGAGGGGTCAACACGGGGCAGTGTCCCTGGGGCACTCCAGCTGTGCAGTGTCACCCTCCTGTGATGTTTGGGGCACTGCAAAGCCTCTGGACAGCACAGAATAAACCCCAGCTCAGCCCTGGGGGTGAGTCCAGGGGATGGTGCTGTCCCCAGGCCCTGTGGGGTGGCTGCCTCTGCTCAGGGGCATTTGGGGCTGGGAGTTCTGGGCTGCCAAGCCAGGACTGGCTCTCTGGCACCCCCAAGCCCTCATGGCATCAGCCCAGCACCAAAGTGGCTCCTGGTGGGCTCCCCACAACCCAAATTCTGTAGGACCACGTGGAGTAGGAGCATCCAGCCGGCTCCTTCGAGGAGTCCATCGAGGTTCCCATTAGGCAAAATTAACAGGCACCAGGAGCCTGCTCTGATCACATGGCTCCCACTGCTGCATCCTGAGTGGGGACAAAAGCCTCTCGGGCTGTCACTGGAGCTGGCAGTGCTGGACTGCTGCATTCGGGCTGGCAAGGGACCAGCAGGGCCGGCGGCAGGAGGGGCTGGCAGGGACCCTGCAGGCAGGGAGAGGCTCTGGATCCTGGGATCAGCAGGGAAAGATCCCTCAGTTCACCACAGAGGGCAAACTGGGGGCAAAAGGGACTTTACTTCTCACTTTGTTGGAATTATATTTTTCCCCTTGGCACGTTTCAGTCAAAAACTCTTTGGGATTTTGAGCGTGTGCCAGAGCAGCTGCGATTTTTTTTATTTCTCTCACACGTCTTTTTTTTTTTTCTCTCCCCTAAATCATTTTGCTGAGTCTGTGTGAAAATGCCCCAGAAAGCAGCAAAACTTGTCAAGACACTCCCAAGGCCGGCTTGCTTGGAACATCATCTCCAAAGGTAAGGACCTGCCCTGGAGCACGAGCCCTGACAGCCTCAGGGTCCTGCCACTCCTGTGTCCCCCCAGAGTGGGGGACAGTTGGACTGGGTGGTCTTGAAGGTCTCTTCCCACTGTGATGATTCCATGATTCCGTGATATTTGTGTTCCCAGGGTACAGTGGAACCCAGGTGGCTCCATTTCATCCCAGTCTCAACGCTCAGCAAGATTTTGGAGGGTTTTGGTGATTTATGGGTCCCCATCCTCATTTGTGGGGGCACTGTTTTTGTTTAGGGCCAGGCTCTTGGGACAGAGGTGACAGGTGGGGGTAAAGCCCCCTAAGGAGGGGGCTGGGTCCCATCTCAGCACCCCAAATGCCACAGCCCCTGGCAGGGATCTCCTTCCCAACCTGTCCCTGGCTCCTGGCTTAAGATCCCTTTGGATTTATGCTCATATTGAGGCCAATTTGAATTAATTGGAGCACAAGACCGAGGGCCCCGTGGGATTCTCCAGTGTCCAGTGCTGGACTCTGGCCTGGGGAAGCAGAACTGGTCACCTTAGCCTGGTGCTTCTCCTCCACAGCTTTGTCCTGTTCCTTCCTCAAAGCCCAAAGTGATGCCAGAAGGGCACTGGAGTTAATGGATGGGAGAGAGAGCCCAGAGGGGGGGCTGGGCTGAGCCAAAACCCATGGCCCAGGCTTGAATCACAACCTGCCTGATCTCTTATCCAAGTCTGTGCCTTGGTTTCCCCCAAAATAAAATAATGGCATGAAGTAAGACAGAAATAACTTGATTTTCTGGTGAGGTGCTTGGGGAGGAGACAAGGACAAAGCAGTCCCCTCCAACCTGGGGCTCCCCCAGTGCATTTGTCAGCACTCTGCTCCCCCAAAACCACCTCTAACCAGCAGGCAGGAGAGCATCTTCCATCAGGCAAAATCAGCTCAGCACCACGATTGGGAGCTTTGTGGAAGCAGCAGCAATTCCCCCCATCCTTGATTAAAACAGCACAGCCTGCGGAGCCAGGGCGGGGGGGACGCTGCTTAATTGACTCTGTGCTTTTGATACAGCAGCTTAATGACTCTGTTCAAATTAGCCAGAATCACCTTTCCATCCTGGGGAATGGAAGTGAGACGTGGATTGCTCCAGCACACCCTGCCCCCCACGTCAGCCTCTTAAAAATCCATCCCCACTTAAACTAGCCACAATTTTCATGGATTTTTCATCTTTTCCTAAGCAGATAAGTTGATATTGTTTAAAACAGCAATGAAATTCCTTCCCAGCCACATAAATCTGCTGGGTTTAACTGCAGATCCAGGGCTGAGGCTGGGGGTGAAGCTCAAATGGGAAAGCCCAAGCTGCGTGTGCCTGCAATGAAATTATAAATCCACATCCCGGAGCAAGCGAGCAGCAGGAGGCACCAGGAACCTCCATCAGCAGAAGCGCTGGGCTGCAGCAAGGGATGGGAGTTGGGAGTGGAACCGACAAGGCTGGGAGAGCTGTTGGCATTTCTCCTGACAAAATCCTGCACAAACGGAGCCAGTCCAGGCAAAACCACGGCGTGGGACCCGCCTGGAGTTCAGGGCTGAGCCCCGTTCCCTCCCCCTGAGTCCTGCCCTCAGTTTCCTCAGCTGTAAAGTGAAGAAGATGCTGCCAAGCCCTGCCTGAAAAGCGCTGTCAGAAGCAGCAAATGTCACTGAATATCTCAGGTGGTGCTTGGTCAGCTGGCACGCAGCACATCAAGGGCACAGGACACTCTGCATCAGCTGCCCACAGCCCCTGGGGCCAGGGACCAGCAAGGCTAAGGCCAGCCTGGACTGACCAGTGATGAGTGGAGAGGAGCAACAATTCCAGCCTGCAAGTCACAGCCAAGGAGGGCACTGGCCTCTGCCATCCTCAGAGCCCAATTAACCAAATCACCACAGTTCAGGAGGAGCCAAGAGGAGCAAGAGGAGAAGTCCAAGGAGGAATGGGCAATGGTGAGTGCTGTCCCTGTGGGGGATGGGGGTGCTGCTGGGGGCTCCAGGTCATTGTCCCGTGAGCCTGGCATGTCCCTGGCACTGCTGCAGGGGCCAGTGGAGCCCAGCGCAGGGGCACAAACACGGGAGCCGTGGTTGGGCTGGAGCTGCACTCATTCCTGGGGTCACGACTCTGTTTGTGCTCTGATTGCCCCAGTTTCCCATGGGATGGAGGGGAAATGGCTGTGTTCATCCACAGCCACCTCCACCTCCAGTGCAGAGGGCAGCTCAGGGGGAGGGGGCCCCCAGACCCTGTCCTGGGGCAGGCAGGGGACACTGGGCAGGAGGATGCAAACAGGCTGTCACCGGGATGGGCTGGGAGGGTACCTGGGGGTGCTGCTGTGGGGCTGAGGGACCCCAGGCAGGGTGGCAGGTGGGTACCTGTGGGTGCTGGCACGGGGGGAGCCCAGGCAGGGGAGTGTTGGGGTACCTGGGTGTGCGGAGTGGGGCTGGGGGAGTCCAGGCACGGTGGTCGGGGGTACCCCATGGTCCTGGCATGAGGCTGAAGACCTCAGGCAGGGTGGTCGAGGGTACCCCATAGTGCTGGAATGGGGTCGAGGACCTCAGGCAGGGCATTCCAAGGCTTGGCACCGCAGGCTCCCCTTTGCTCACGGCTGCGCGCGGAGGAGACCCCCGTGTCCTTCCCCGCGTTCCTCCGGGGCTGTGCCCGTTCTCCGCCCGGGGCCGCGCATCGCCCCCGGCCCCGTCCCTCCCTCGGCCGGGCGGGGGGCGCGGGGGGCGGCTCCGCGCACGGCCCGACGCGGCTGGAGAGGCGCTGCCGCCGCCGCGCCGCCCCCGGGGACGGGCCGGGGCCGGGCCGGGGTCCGTCCGGAGCCGCCGCCGCGCCGCCCCCGGGGCTGCGGCTGTGCCCGCGCCGCCGCCGCAACATGGGCAGCCCCGCAGCGGCCGCCGAGCGGTGAGTGCGGGGTCCCGGGGCCGGGGGGGGGTCGTGCCGGGCCGCACACGTGGCGCCGGGGGGCGGCCGCCGAGCCCCCGCCGCCCCTGGGGACACGCAGCTTTCCTCCCTCCCTCCATCCCTCCCTCCATCCCCTTCCCGCAGAACTGGGCCGGGATGCGCTGTCNTGCCCGGGAGGGGGCTCGGCACGGCGGGCGGCGCTGGTGCCCCCGGGCAGGGTCGCGCCGGGGGTGGCGGTGGTGTCGCCTCGGCGCCGGGTCCGGCCCGCCCCTGCTCCGCTCCATCCCCCGGTGCTCCCGGGGGTCCGGTACCCGCAGCCCCCCCTCTCCCGTTTAGGGCTGGGGCCGCCGCTCGCAGCCCCTTTCCCCGGCACAGCCGAGCGGGTCCGAGCATCGCCGGGCGTCGGGAAAGCTTTTCCCATCTCCTCTCGCTCGTGTTTCCCCCCGGGCGCTGCAGGTTCCTCACTCCTCGCCACCCCAGGGCCCTTCCTGCCTCTTCCCCGAGCATCCCGGATTTTAGGCGGATTCTCCTGTCGAAAATCCCGAGGGTTGGTTTAGCCGCGGATGTTACCGGGTTGTGTTTCTCGGGGAAATGGAGCAGGCAGCCAGCACAGCATTCCTGGCTTCTATTGCCGTGCTGGAATAGCAGCCTTTGCCTCTTCCCACTCTCCATCCTGAGTACTTTTGTGCCAGTTCCTTAATCCACTTGGAAAGCGGGTTTGAGCTAAAACCTGACAAAAGGTGCTCCAATTCCCACGGCGTTCGCACAGGCAGCGGTTGCAGAGGAGCAGCTGCTTTTTCTGTTCCTGCCCAGCCTTACCCTGAGATGAGGTTTTTGGGAAGGAGAAAAGAGCAGCCAGGAAGGGAGAGGACGGCAGGAGAAGGCAGAGTGCCTGTGAAATAGATGGAGAGTGGAGCCGTGCCGGGCTCGGCAGCCCGGCAGCACCCGGAGCACAAACCCCTGGGAGTGAGGAGCATCGGAACCGGAGCGGCTGGAGCGGGAAGTGACCAGGATTGGGGATGTTTGGTGGCCTGGTGAACACCAGCCCGGGCCTGGCAGAGCTCCTGGCTGCTGCTTGGTTTTGTGGATGGTCTCTCATGCGCTCTCACCCTGGCTGGGGATGTGCAGCCTGCAGGATGGAGACCCCAGGACCCAGCAGCAGCCCTGAGACAGGGGTGACACCATGGGAAAAGCCTCATCCAGGTAGGAAAAGTTCCTCCAAACCTCTCAATCAAAACACGAGGCATTAAAACCAAAAAGCCCTCCAAGAGCAGAGCTGCCCAGCAGTGGTATGGTGGGGTGTGGGTAAAAATTCAAAATGCAGGTTTTGAACCCTGCAATAACCCTTTGGGAAGTGCAGGGTCCTTGGGATTGCTCTGCATCCCAAAGCTTCATCACCCCTTGCAGGATGGAGACTAAATGGGATTAAATCCTGGCACCCCAGGCATGGCAGAGAATGCGGTGCACGTCCTTTAGATGGGAGAATAATTGAAGATGAGTTGAGGAGCTGCCAGCTGGGCAGCCTGGGGTTGATCTGGTTTAATTTGGCGCTGATGTTTTTATCACCGGCGGTTTTGTGGCACTCGGGAAGGGGAGGCAGCGGAGCTGCTGCCTCTTGCTGGTGGAGCTGGCTGGGTTTTGGCCAGAGCAGCTTGGAGAGGTGGTTTTTGGTCCACCCAAGATTTCTTACGGTTTTCACATTGCAAAAGCCCCACTCAGGTGTCTGCAGCCTTTCCCAAAGCGCTTGGGTTGTGGGCTGATCTTGGGGGAAGATGCTCTCCAATGCCCAGCCTGCAAACAGCTGGAGGAGCATCCCGAGAGCAGGGAGCAGGAGGCAAAGCAGCTTCAGGAAAGAGTTGGCTTCAAAATCAGTAGATTTTGCTTTTATCCTGCCCTGTTGGAGTAGGGAGCAGGAGGATGGGAGGAACAGGGGCTGGGGTGTGTTTCAGCCGTCCTGGGCATCGATGCCCAGGGTGGGACGTGGCTGTGGCGGGCAGAGCTGGGACACATCCCGGGCACGGCCGGGTCCTGCCAGGCTCAGCCTTTCCGGGGGGATGAGCTTTTGCTGATCCCGGCTGAAGATAGCAGGGCCAGGGGCTTTTTTCCTATTTTGTAGTGTTTAGAGCTCAGGAATGTCCGCTTTTATTAGCTGCGCTAATCCTGCCTCACCAGAGAACTCATCCCTGGCTCCGAGGCCCAAATCTAATCCCTGCTCTTCCCTCCTGGGCCCGAATTAAACGCCGGACTCGCAGCCCGGCGGCACGGACGGACACGGCGCCGGCTGCTCTCAGCCTTTAAAGGTTTCCAATCCGTGTGTTTGGGATGGATTTTTTCCCAACTCCTGCCTGTCGGATCACTCCTGTTTCCCCCTCCAGCATCCCTCCAGGGAGCAGCTGGCTCCTCTTCTCTCGGTGAGGAGCCGGAGCTGCCATAAGGCAGGAGGAGTTGGGCTGCTCCGGCAGCTCAGAGCCGCGTCGCCGCCGCGTTCGCATCCCCGGGATGGGAGAGAGGTGTTGGGAGCCCTGGGAATAACGCCGGGAATGTGAAGCACATGGCCGGGCGCGCTGTGCGTGGGCAGCCCGGGTGGGATGCCTGTCACCAGCAACATCTCCCCACGTCCCCGGTCCCACAGCTCCGAGGGAAGGGAAGTGGGAGCCAAGTGAGGCCATCCCTGGGCTTGTCCCCAGTGACACTGACTCACCATGAGGCTCTAAAGCCCTTCTGCGTGCATCCCGTGCCTCAGTTTCCCTGGCTGTACGTGGTTGTGGTCTGGAGGCCTGGCTTTGGAGGGTGGCACAGTCTCTGAGGCAGCCAAGCTCCTGCTGCCCGTGTGTGGCTGTGGAGCAGTGATGGGATTGTCTGAGCAGGCAGAGGGAGCGTCCTGCAGGATGTCTCCTGTCCATGGGGCTGCAGAGGGTGGAAGCTGCTGCCTGAGGCCAAAGGGCCACTCTGTGAATCCTGGAAAAGCCCCAGAACAAACAGGCAAGGACAGAAATGTTCAGAGCAGAGACGTGAGAGGAGATGAAAAGCAATAAATCCCACGAGGACGCTTGGAAACGCTGTCGAGGGCCACAGTGGCTGTGGAAGGGACATGGATTGGGCTTTGGGCACCCTTGGTTGGCTTTTCTGTTTGTGGAGTTTTTGTAGGGTTTACCTTCAAAGACAAAGCAGGTTTGGCTCAGGGGTTGTGGGACCAGGGATGCAGGAGTGGGACAGGCTGGGCCAGAGCCTTGCTCAGCCAGTGGCAGTGGAATGTGCTGGACTCTCCTTCAGATCCTATTTGAGCTGTGGTGTTTTGGGGCTGGAGCAGGAACCCCACGGGTGCCCCGGGTCTGTGGGGTGTCAGAGGTGGGAGCTGAGGCTGGGCAGGACAGGGGTGGCAAAGTGGGGAAATGGCCCTGGTGGTGGGACAGCAGAGCCCTCCCCAGGCCCAGGCAGGGGCTGCCATTCCTTCTTTCCCATATAAAATGAGCAAGCTGAGGATGGCCCCAAACTCACCCCGGAACAACCAAACAGCAGAGATTCAGATGGAGAATTTGGACAAACAGAAACAGCTTTACCAGGGATGAGTTAAAAACAAAGCACAGAGGTGTGGGCTGTGGTCCCCAGGCTGCTGAGGTGCCTTGGCATCCACATGGGCACCCCAAGGTTGGGATCCCAGCCTGGGAGCAGAGGCAGGATCCGTCTCTCCGAGCGTGCCCTCCTCCTTCCTCTGCCTCAGCCCAGCTCTTCCCTTGCTTCCCTGCCTTCCTCCCCTTGAATTTTTCATGCCACCACGAGCCTGGCTGCCGCTTGCAGCCCCGTCCATCAGGAGGGTTTGGTTTTCAAAGCTGTCCCAGCTCTGCCCGGCTCAGATCTGGAGCGCCGGGGCTCCTTGTTCAGCTCCCGATGTGCCAACCAAAATAGCAGCGGCCACATACTGGAGTGGAGAGGAACAAGTGTCACTGGGAATTAAAATGACAGATCCCAGCATCAAGGTCTCCGAGGGTTTGTGCTTTATTAAGCAACAGTGAGTTCATGGGAAAGGACTTTGACTCAGAGCACCGGTTGTGTCTACAAGAAAAGAGAACCAGGGACTATATTTAGGCTCAGGCTGTGATGGGGAGACAGGGCCAGGCACCGAGGGAGGGGAGCTGGGCATCCTCAGCTCCGTGGGGACGAGCCCTGGCCCTGCAGAGCAGCGTGGGGAGCAGGAGGTGGGAACACCTCAGCTTTGGGATTGTGGAATCACCAGTGATTTGGGTTGGAAGAGACTTTAAAACCCATCCAGTCACAGTCCCTGCCATGGGCAGGGACACCTTCCCCTATCCCAGGCTGCTCCAAGCCCTGTCCAGCCTGGCCTTGGACACTGCCAGGGATCCAGGGGCAGCCACAGCTGCTCTGGGCACCCTGTGCCAGGGCCTGCCCACCCTCCCAGGGAAGGTGCAGCAGAGGAACAGCCCCGGTGCTGTGGGGCAGGAGGGCTGGAGGGTTCCCCCCCCTGTGCAAGGGGCTGCCTGGGGTTCCTGCACCCTCAGCCCCCACATCAGCCACTGGCCAGGGGTGTGTGGGGTGGCTGGGAGAGCTCCTCTGAGCAGGATTCACCCTGGCTGGGACTTGTACAACATCTGCTGGGTTCAGAGAAAAGAGGGGACCAGGACCCTGCTGTGTGTGTGGTCCTCACGTGGCTCCCTCTCCCTTAAATGTGGTTTCCCGCTGATGAGGGTGATTAAACAGATCAATGTTTTCTCTTCTTGCCTCAGGGTCTGCTTCTTCCCACCGCCCCCTCCTATTAAAAATTCATTGTTTCTCCCAGATACTGTTGCTAGAGGGAGACAGGGAGAAATAAAGGAAGTTCTTGGAAAGGAGAAGAGAAAATATTCAGTGGGAAGGGAATTGAGGAAAAATTTAAACCAAATATTGTCCCTCTCTGCCTCTTATTGCCCTGAGTGCATTTGAGCCCAAGCTCTGTCCCTGTCACAGCACAGGACCCTGATATTCCCTGAGAATTGTGTGGGAACTGGGGGGACTTTGTGTGGTGGGGACAGTCCTGCTCCTGCCAGGGGGGTGGTGAAGCCCCTGCTGGCTCCAGGGCTGGCAGTGTGGGACATCGGGGCTGTTTCACACAGCAAATCCCGGCAGGCACGGGAGGGCAGAAGGAGCCGGAGCAGCGCCCTGCGGTGGGGGATGCGCCTCATCTCCGACTCAACTCCCATCCTCAGCATCTCCAGAAAACTCCTCACAAGGTCTTTGCTTTTCCTGCTCCATTTGGCCCCTGTTTCAGTGCAAGGGGACGAGGGGGTTGGTTTTTGGACTGGAATAGCCAGGAGGCTGTTGATGGCGGCCCTGTGGGATCAGCTCCCCTGGCCCTGCGGCGCCCGGAGCCGTGGCTGTGACACGGGGCTGCCGGGCCATGGGCCACCACTGGGGATGGAGCATGGGCTGAGGGGATTCAGGCAGCCTTGGGAAGGCTCTTTTCCACCTTCTGAAGCCTCCTGAGCACGGTCCTCACAGTGCTCCTGGCAGGGCAGCAGCAGCAGAGGTTTTCAGGCAGAGCAGGGAGCTAAAGGGGCTCTCCCTGAGCATCCAAACTCCCTCAGCCACACTCCAGGGTGGAACACCCCTCCCCTTAGGTGAGTGGATTTGTTTTCTCTCAGGAAGAGTGGAAGGAGTAATCTCTAACCCCTTCTCAGTGGTGCAGCCAGAGGAGCAAACCATGAGGTGCTTGTGGCCTCTTTTTCCAGAGGGTCACCCGGGCTGACCTTCCCCAGGCTCAGGACAGCTGGACACCAACCCTTCAATATTGGCACAAGGAGCTAGTTTGTGTTTTTCCATTTAAATCTCATTTGAAGGGAAGTCCATCTGGTTCCCTTTGTGCTGCCTGAGGAAAAAGGGCTGCTCTTGGGTCAGTATTCCAGAGGGAAACCCAGGAGAGGTGGCGTGGCCAGGACCTGTGCCTGGTGCTGGGCTGGGGCAGGGCCCCTGGACTTGAACACTAATTAGGGATGGAAAAGGAGCAGAACCCTGCAATTGCAAATGGAAGGTGGAGTGACATCAATGAGAGAGAAACTGTGACCTTTTTCCATAAGCAGGAATATTAACCAAGTGTGACTAATGGAGGGGGGGAAATAATCCTGCCTTCATTAGTCCTTATTCCTGGGCCTGACGAGGAGTAGGAACCTTGGGCTGCTCCCAGGGAAGGGCAGTGGGTGATGCCAACATCCCTCTCAGCCATGCCCAGTGCTCTGGAAGCCATTCCAGGAGTTATTGTGGAGGTTGGAGCCTCCACATTTCAGAAGGGATTTCTGTTCTTACCTTCAGGGTCACTTTTACATCAAGCACCAGCCTTGTGGCAAAGCAATTCCCATCAGGAGTGTCCTGATGGCGTTTGGCACCACCGCCTTCCCCTGCCTTGCTCAGCCTGCACCAACATCTGGAAACCTCTGGAAACCCAGGTCCAGGTTGTTGCTGTTGCAGTGACAAATGGGGCTGTGATCTGTTGGATCAGGCTCACCCAGCACCAGACAACGCTGCTGGATTTTGGGGGTGTTTTCTGTTCCCCAAGGTTCTCTCTGGCTCAGGCTGTTGCTGCCCCTGAGCTCATGCTGGGCAGGGCTGTCCCCATACAGGGATCACTCCATGGCCTGGGGCCCTGTCCCTGCTGCCTCAGTCCTGGCTTGGCTGTTTCCCCCTCAGTGACTTTCCCAAGACTCTTAAGAAACAGATCTTCTTGATGTTTTTTTTCCTCTGTTTCATTTTCAACACCTCTGCCCCATTTCTCCCTCCATTTCTCTCCCTGGGGTCATTTCTGGCTGTGTTCCCAAAGTTGGGAGATGCTGTGTCCCTGTTGTGCTGCTTTTGGAGCTGAATTTTTCCTCCTTCCTTGAGCATTTTCCAAATTTTCCCATTTACTTTTGCAGAAGGAAACTCTGTGGGGGCCTGTCACTGAGAGAGGATTTCAAATGAGCAGCCTGTGACACCTCCCCACGGTAATGTGTCGTTTTTGTTGTTCATATTTCAATAAGTAAAGGTCAGCTGGAAGCTCAGCTGGCTGGGAAATCTGACATTAATTTCGCTAATGAGCAAAAGTCTCTGGCTTAATGCTCCTGGATACCGGAACAGTGCGACACTGGCTGGATCTTGGGCACTATCAAGTGTCCTGGGATCCATGGAATGATAAAATCCCAGAATATCCTGAGCTGAGAGGGACCCTCAGGGATCAGTCCAGCCCCTGGCCCTGCACAGACACCCCAACAATCCCACCCTGAGCATCCCTGAGAGCTCCTGCAGCTCTGGCAGCCTTGGGGCTGGGACCATTCCCTGGGCAGCCTGGGCAGTGCCCCAGCAGCCTCGGGGGGAAGAACCTTTCCCTGAGCTCCATCCCAAGCCCTGACACAGCTCCAGCCCTTCCTGGGCTCCTGTCCCTGTCCCAGAGCAGAGCTCAGCCCCTGCCCCTCCGCCTCCCCTCGGGAGGAGCTGCAGCCCCCGAGGAGCCTCCCCTCAGTCTCCTCTGCTTCAGCTGAACCAGCCAAGTGCCCTCAGCCCCTCCTCAGACCCTTCCCCAGCTCCGTGTCCCTCCTTTGGACACTCTCCAACAGCTTTGGATCCTTCTGACCTTGTGGTGCCCAAAGTGCCCCCAGCACTGGAGGTGAGGCTGCCCCAGGGCAGAGCAGAGTGGGACAATCCCTCCCTGGGCCTGGTGCCCCCAGGACACGGTGCCCCTTTGGGCTGTCAGGGCTCAGCAGTGACTCAGATCCAACTTGCCATGGACCAGGAGCCCCAGGCCCCTTTCTGCAGAGGTCTGAGATGAGCCAGATTTGCTGCCATGCATGGGAGAGTTGCTGTGCACATCCCAAGGGATGCTCCTGCCTTAGAAGAGCTCAACTTGAGCACCTTGGTCTGGTTTTCTGGAGGTCTCTGCTGATTTCCAGGATATCTGGGTCCTGTTTGGCTTTGGGAATTGCTGCTGAATTTCTTTTTTCAAGGGGATCCCACGTGTAGAACTGGAAGCTCCTTGATGGAAAAGCAGGTCCTGTGAGACATGTGGGGACAGGAGAATCCTCTCCTGGCTCCTCCACTGAGAAGTCCAGGAAAGAGTTCAAATCTAAGTTTTGAGTGAAACACAAAGTGCAGGAGCAGGAGGTGACAACGGCCCTGGTGGCACAAACACACAGAGGGCCAGGGCGCTGTGCTGGTGTCACCACGTGGGACCCAAGGAGGCTTTAGGCCACTTCACCCACGTGCTGGCGGGTCCCCTTTCACAAGGATTAAAATGTATTTGCAGACAAAACCCCCGGAGGTAACCTGAGACAGAGGTTGCTAAGTGACCCGGGCGCTGCCAAAAACAAATGCCAAGACCATCAGCTGAGCCCCTGCTGGTTCCCAGGGCTCACCTGACAAGCCAAACCCAAATGGTCTCTGAGTTTAAATTCCACGTTCCCGGTGCTCAGCAGGGCTGCGAGTGAAGCCTCTCAGGGTGGGCAGCAGAGGCTCTCAGCAGCAGGAGCTCAGCACGTTTGGGCTGACTGCAGTTTGCTGTGTCCAGCCTGCTGGAATTGGATTGAAATTTTACCATCTCCATCCCCGGAGATGGAGCCTGGCCATGGGGAGCAGCAGCTGAGCTGTTGTGGTTGGGATTAACCCTTGGATGGAGCATCACCTGTGGAGCCTCCCTCATCCCTGCTGGAATATTTGAGTGTGTGAGTCCCACACATGGTGCTGCAAGGGAACCAAACCCACTTCCCTCCCAGTTATCCCATCTCCTGGCACTGGAGCGGCCGCAGGGATCCACAGCAGATCTGTGTGCATCAGCCCTTGGAGCCCCAGTCCCTCAAAGCACACACACTGCATCCCCTGGAGGGAAATTCCTTGTGGAATTGCACCAGCTGTAGTTGCTGGAGGTGCCACCAGCTCCCCCCTGCAGGTGCTGAGGGCAGCTCAGGTGTTTCTGGGTTGTTTCTGCATCTCAGGGCTTGGTTTGGGTCATTCTTGCCGTTATTTCAGATGCAGGGTCGGAGTTCCTCCCACACGGTGCCTTGTGCTGCAGGGCACGTTCCTGAGGAAATGGGATCCTGCTGTGATCCTGGCCTTCTCCATCCTGCTGCTGTCTGCTCCTGCAGGCCCTGGGCTGTCCCTGCTGTCCAAGCCCTGCCTCCTGGAGGGGCTGGAGCATCCCCTGGCTCCAGCAGGAAGCTCTGGCATGCCCAGGGCAGGGGGTTTCTGTTACTGTGGGGGGTTTAGTGCTGTTCCTTTCTTGGGGAGTGTCCCTGACTGAGTTCCGTGCATCCCACATGGGATTTGCCTCCCTGCCACCCAGGGGCTGGATGGGGTGAAGGGCTCAGGGCATCCCACTGACACTGGGACACTCTGGGAGCTGGGAATGCGGGTTCTGCCATTCCAGGGAGAAGTGTGGGTCCCTCAGGCACAGCAGACAAGGGGAAGGTGTTCTGGAGCAGGGAATGAGCTGGGATTGCCAGGCACTGGTTGAATTCCTGCAGCCTCACAGCCCCGGGGGTGACCAGGAGTGTGGAACCCTCAGCATTGTCCCTGCACAGCTGAGCCCAAACCTGCAGGTTTGAAGGGAATCCCCCTGACTTTGGCTTTGGGCTAGTGCTGCTTTCCTGCAGGTATTTTAGCTTTTCCAGAGTGCTGGGCACTGTCAGTTCTCCAGGAACCCCCAAAGTGAGGATTTACCCATCCACAAGCAGCGTGTGGACAGCACTGGCTTCCACAGGAGCACAGGGGGATGGAGGCTCCGTCCTCCCGGGATTGTTGGCTCTGGGATGTGCCAGGGGTGTGATCCCCGTGCCCCCGGGGCCGGCTGCTGCTGCAGAGCCGGCTCCTCATTCCTCTGCCGTTCCCCAGCAAATCCCTGCCGTGGAAAGCTCCTTTGCCTAAGGCTCCCCAAGCCTCTCCCAGCAGGAATTAATCCCCCTGGTTGCCGCTGCTGCTGCTGCCCACCCAAACCACACCTTCCAGATCTGAGTGAGGTCTGCAACAGGCACAGAACAACTGCTGAGCTGCAGCAGCAGCGTCTCTGCGTGGGAGTCGCTGAGCAGGACCCGAGTCGGGGACATTTAAGGGCTGTTAACCAGGATTTCCACACAAAAGGAGCCATTTAAATTCCCTCGTCCTTTGCAACAGGCAAATTAAACGTGATCCAGAGAGTTCAAAGCAATTCAGTGAAACCACAGCAAATCATTTTTTCAGCATCTGCTGCATCAGTGCTGGGAGCATCTCCCGACGCCCCCAAGTCCCCCAAAATGCCCAAGGGGTGGACACGGGGCTGGGGGTCCAGCCAGTGGCACTTCTGCTTCCACATCTGGATGAAATCTCCCCAGATTTGAGGCCTCCTGGGCTGTGGGCACCCACTGGGTGGGTTCATTCCCCTCCTGCAGTCCCTGCACGTGATTCCCAAAGGGCAGTGCTGTGTTTTTCCTGCTGCCCCCACAGCTACCCACGGCAGGACTGGGCTTGGACACTCTCCTGGTGGGGAGAGGATCCTTCAGGGCACGAAGTGTGATACAATTTTATATTTTTATATATATTTATCTGTATATTTATGTAGCTAAAACCAGACAGGCTGCGATGGTCAGGTCACACATCCAGCTGGAGCAGCACTGAGGATGCTCCCCCTCTCTGGGAGGGGCCTGGGTGCCACATCCCTGGACCTTGGAGGAGTTTATTTGGGATTTCTGCGGCAGACACTGGGGGAAGGTGGCTGACAGTGCTGTCCTTGTGCTTTCTGTGCAGAGGAGCCGAGGCTGGCTGTGCTGGACACTTCACCATTTGAACACTCCCAGGCTCCAATGCCTCAGCAGATCCCGATGTCAGAGCGGCCCCGGACCTGCGGAACGGTGAGAACTCCCTGGGCCCCAGTGGGATTGGGGGTTGTGCACTGGAACACTCAAAATCCAGCTCATTTTTACCTCGTGGCCACCCCTGCTTGGTGGCATTAGCCCCCTCCTTGTCCCCACCTCCTTGTGCAGCAGGAGCACTCTGCAGGACATTGTCCCATGGAACAGCTGGGAGCTCTCCAGCCTGTTGTCACCACCCCAGAGTGAGCAGAGGTGACTCAGGCAGAGCTGGGGCGTGGAGCTCTGGGGTGCTGAGCTCGGGTACTTGCTCAGGGTTGGTGGCAGGCAGCAGTGGGGACAGTCAGTGGGGCCCCAGCCTTTGCCCCAGCAGGGACTCCAGCCTTGGCTGTGCCAGGATCCATGAGCAGCATCAGTTTGAGGGGCAGTGGTTTGGGGTTTGGACGGATTTCCTGGGGTTTGGATGGATTTCCTGGGGTTTGGGAGTTCATCAGCTGGGAGAGGAGCTCTGGAGGCTTCGCCCCTGCTCTGCTGTCCAAATGCTGGACAGGGAATGAAGCCACACAGCCCTGCCACCCCCTTTCCCTTCCAGCATGGAGATTTCTGACTTTTGGGATCTTCTTGGGGCTGCACATGGGAAAGGAGCTGCTCTCCTGGTGCCCCAGCCCCAGCTGATGCCCTGCAGCCGTGGATCTGGGGACTGACGCCAGCGTGTCTCGCTCCAAATGTCACCACTGCCTCATCCTCCAGCCCGGGGGAGTTTTGGGGCTGACACAGCTGGACCCCCCCCAGCTCTGCTGGGCCCCTCTGGACTCTGGAGCGAGGCCAGGAGGGATCTGTGCTCACAGGGCTGGGGTGAATCCCCCTGTCCCCCTCCCCTCTCCGGGATTATTTCAGGGGGCTGGTCCTGCCCCTGCCTGGCGCGACAGGGATGGATTGGGATGTCAGGAGCCATTCCACCCCTGTAATGGCATTTTGCTGTCGCTGCTCCCATGATCATAATTGGGATGGCAATAAAATCTCCAATGCAGCAGCAGCTGTAGACAGGTCTTAAAAAATGCGCTCAGCCCGGGACTGATGCTGAGCAGAGCTTGGAGGGGGAGGGAAAGCTGTCACTCCGTGCTCCTCCTGGATGGAATTCCCACTGCTAGCAGGGTTTCCAGCAGATCAGGGCTCCAGCTCTGCCCCCTTTCCCCCCTGCCCCCGCAGAGCTTTCCTCACAGAGCTCCGAGCTGGTTTCTGCAGAGCTGAGCAGTCCTGCTGGGACTGGGCTGTTCTCCAGCCACAGCTGCCTGTCCCTGCTGGCCTCGGAGCAGGCAGCTGTCCATCAGTCTGGCCTGTCAGTCTGCTCCTCTGCCCACATGTCCAGCAGTCCAGTCGAATTAAAGCCTCTGGAATGATGGGCCACCCTGCCAAGGTGCAGAGATGGGCTGGTAGCAGCCAGGGCTCGGGGCTCCCTCTCCAGAGGGAAGCTGGGCTTGCTGGGAACCCCCTGGCCTGGAGGAAGCCTCCCATGGGGCTGAGCCCTCAGGAGCAGGGTGCTTCCTGAGGGTCAAGGCTGCAAAGAGCCCTTGTTCTATCCAGGAACTCGGAGGGGTGGCCCTGACCGGTGTCACCACAGTCCAGGTGAGGGATTAGGAGGAGATTTTGCCATCAAAGGTCCAGCACTGGCAGGCAGTGACAGCGATCGGGGTGTGATTTATGTGGCAGCCCCCTGAGGGGCTCAGGCCATTGTTACCGAAGTGCTGAGCTTAATGACGGAGCTGATCTAACGAGGGCTGGCACGGCTGCTCCAGCTGGACAAATGAGGTCGTGTGCTGGGGCAAAGCCCGTGGGAGGCAGCTGGCACCGAAATCACCGGACAGTCACCGTCCAGCAGCAGGGCAGGGCTCTGCTGGGCACTGCTGGCCGGGCCGGGAGCAGAGCTGGCACCGGGGGGTGGCTGCACATCAGCATCCCCAGCTCTGCACGCCCCCGAGCAGCGTCATCCATCAGCGCTCTGAAAGGTGCCTAATTACAGCCTCTGCCTCCCTGTTCCCTTATTCATCATCCTGCCCCAGCACCTCCATTGCTACCGAGCTGCTGGGCTGGAGCTGCCGGGTTGGAGCAGCAGAGGCACAGGGTCCCTTCCTGTGAGGAGGTCTCTCGTCCTCCCTGCTGCTCGGGGCTCCTGTGGGTGATGTGTCCCCCTCTGCAGGAGGGGACATCCCCAGAGGTGTCCCCAGCACGGCCCCAGGCTGGGGATGTCCTGCCTGGCCAGGCTCTGGCACATTCCCTCTGTCCTGTCCCATGTGGCTTCAGCCATGCTGCCCCTCGGTGCTCTCAGTTTACTCAGGGCTGTGTTTTGGTGCAGAAGGTGAAGGATGAGCTCAGGAGGGAGGCAGGAGGGGGAGGCAGCTGCAGAGGAAGGAGCAAATTTCTCTCTCTCATTTAATGCTCTGTTTTTGTGTCTCTGTGGGGGCAGGAGCCCTTGCCAGGAGCGTGGCCCTGCTTTTCTCTGCCTGTGGCTGTGCCTGACTGTCACGTCTGTGCTGCTGGAGCTCGTGTGGGCTCGTGTTTTGTTCATCCAGCAGCAACAAATGTCACGTGGACACTACAACTGAGGTGCCAGGACAGTTGCCAGGGGTTTGGGTTCCTTGTCCCCACTCCCAGGCTGGGGAGAAACCTGAGACTGGGCAAGCCTTGGCCACAGGTTGGTTTGGATGGGCACCTTTGGGCTCAGATGGGGACCTTGGCAAAGCCCAGCTTTGGTGGGAGAGCACAGAGATGGGTTTGCAGTGGGAGTTTCCTGGCCCTGGGCTGTCACTGCAGCTTGGGCCTCTCCTGGCTGGGTCGGTGCTCAGGGTCAGGAACACCCTGGGGGCTGTGGCCAGTGCCCAGTCCTGGTGACAGCCTGGGATGGGAGAACATCAGGAAGTCGCAGTGCCATGGGCTGTGGGCTGTCACCCTGCATTTGCCTCCCAGCCCCTCCTCATCCTGCCCCTGATGTTAATGGGCTTCTGCAAATGAAGAGTACTCACTTGAACCCTTCAAAAAAGAGCCCCTGCTGCCCATCCAGGGACCACAGCCACTGCATGAAGTTCAACTCCAGCGTTCCTGGTGGCGTTAGTGGACCTCAGTGGCAGCGAGGTGCTCTGGAATGCAGCTGAAGAGGGGAAGTCAAGCTCAGCCCCTGCTCTCGTGTGGTCCAGGAGGTTCTGAGGCTGTTGAGATCCAGGTCAGGTTCACTCTCAGGCACCATTTCCCAGCAGCAGTTGAGATTCAGCTCTGACTGGTGGTTCAGTCAACCCACCTTGGGTGGAAACAAGAGCCCAGCACCCACCTGCCCTGCCCCCCTCCCCTACTTTTAGAAGAGTTATCCACTTTGGTAGAGAAATAGAGATGCTCATGGAATATTAAACACCTCCCCAAAGCCCCTGCTGCTGATGAGTGGCTTCTGCTCCTCGTTGCCTGGTGCAGGCAGTGACCTTTCAGAAATGTTGTACGTTGTGGTCGTCTCTAAATGTCTCCTCTCCTGGGAGCATCTTGTGGAGATAGAGATTCAGACATGATGTCTGTCAAGAAGAAAAGCAGATTGTGGCCAATCTGGGGCTGCCTGTGCAGTGTTGCCTGGGCCACGTGCTCAGGAATCATAAGGTTGTCTCTAAAAATAAGCAGTGGCTTCTTTGGGTTGTCTCCTTGGTGCCGTGGCTCATCAGGGAATCCTCAGTTTGGGGTTTCGCGGCGTTTGCGAGGGCTGGGAGTTTCCACGTGGGAGAGGAGTGGAGAGTCCTGTGGCCACGGCTGCCGAGGACTCGGGATGGGATGCTGGGGTGGGAACACGGCTCCATGGAGACACCGTGGAGGTTTTCTGGGAAGAAGGGATGGATCCTGCCTCCCTGGGAGCTGCTCCGGCGCCGGCTTGGCCGCCCCAAGACCTGGGGCTGCTGAGCAGGAGGAGCCACGTGAGAGGCAGCAGCTGCCACTCACCAAAATAACTCCCTTCTGTGGCAGCTTGTCATGTTCTCCAGCCCTCCCTGGAGACGTTCTGTGGTGACCCAGCCCTGCCTGGCTCCTGCACACACAGCTCCTTTCAGCTCCTCTCCCCATTCCCGTGCCTTGCCAGGAAAATCTGCTTCTGCTTAAGCAGCCTTGAGAGGGACACGAGGGTGACATCAGGAGCACGGCCACCATGGTCACAGCCCAGCTGGGCTCTGCCAGGGCTGTTGGGGATGGTCATTTGGCCACCTGGTGACCTGAGGACCCTCAAGGTGTTTGCCAGCTCCTGTGGGGTGGGAAGATGCTCTGTAAGGACCCTGCTGGGTCCCTACAGCCCACCCAGCTGCTGGTTCTCCCTTTGCTCCTCCAGCCCTGCCCTCCTGCCTGCCCAGCCCAGCCCTGACCCAGAAAAACGTGCTGAGAGCGGCAGAGCCAGGAGAATTCGTTTCCCAGCCAGCCCCTGATGGGATTAGGAATAACTCTCTCCTGGATAATTCTCCATTAGGTCTGGTGATTGATTTCCTTCCTTCTTACCCCCACCTCTGTCCCGCTCTCCCTGTTTCAGCTGGATTATTTTTTCTCACGCTTGGCTTGCTAATTGCCTGATCACCAGAGCTGAGGCTTGGGCACATCCCTGGCCTCCTTTGACCCTCCAGTTTCTGCCTCTTCGCTTCTGTCTCAGCCCTGATTTAATCCCCTCCACGCCCCAGCATAAGCCGGGATCTTTCTGCTGCCCTGTGCTGAGGGACAAAACTGCTGGTGTCACCCCAGGAGCCAGGGAAGGTCCAGGGGATGCTCCTGAAGCTCCTCCTCATCACCTCCATCCTCCCCATGCCCCCCTGTCTTTTCTGGGGTTTTTCCAAGCTCGGTGTGGCTCCAGACCCAGTGACTTTGCAGACTCGAGGCACGGGATAAAATAAAGCTGCAGGAGCCACACGTTTGCTTTTGGAGGTGGCACAGGTCACCTTTGGTCCCCATTTCAGTGCCCCTGGGAGCTGTGCTCTGCTCTGAGCTGCAGCAACAGCTGGAAAAACACAGTTGGATTCCCTGACTTCACATTTGGGCTCAAACTCTGCTCTGCCAGCTCTGGACAATGCCAATTCATCCCCCTGGGGATCCCCAGCAGCCCGTGGTGCCATGATCGGTGTGGGTGGTGTCACCAGTGGAGCTGAGCATGGAGCAGACCCCAGGGACCCTCGGTTTTTGCCTTTTCAGCCTAAAATCATACGGGGGAAGGGTGTTTTTGGAAGGTGTAACTGAGGGCTCAGGGTTTTCCAGCCGGGAAGAAGGAGTAGATGTCTGGAGAGGCTTTGGCACAGGACTGAGGTCTGGGCTCCTCTTCAGGTCTGGAGAAGCCCTGTCCTGGGGCAGCTCTGGCAGCAGTTTTCCCTTCCCCATGGGCAGAGCCAGGGAAATGTTGGCATCAGCCTCCAGAGTGCCCCATCCTCTGCTGCAAGCCCCTGCCAGCAGCCCAGGGAGCTTCGAGTCCATGGAGTGTGCTTGATCCAGCAAATTCCTGTTCCTGGGAATGGAGATCTCCTCCAGGTCACACCCCAGGACAGGGAAGCACACGGGGCTTGTCGTGATGGAGAGTCCAGCAGCAATCCTGGCAAGCTGTCAGTGAGCTGGGAAACACCACAGGGATGTTTGGACACTCCAGCCCACCCCAGCCCCAGCCCCAGCCCCGCGCTGAGCGGGCTGTCACCGAGCAGGGTGACAGTGTCTGGGAAGATGCTGGCACGGCCCAGTGTGGCTGGCATTGCCTTCCCTGGCACGGAGCCGGGCTGGGGACAGCAGCCAGGCAGTGAGGATGGTGTGGGGACACTGGGCTGCCAGGCAGGGCTGGCTGCTGGCGAGGCCTGGGCAGCGCTCGGGGTGTTCCCAGCAGCATTTGGCTGCTGCTGGTGTTTGTAGGAGCCCTCTCCTGCCTCGTGCCAAGTTTGGGATGCACTGGCACAAGGCACTGGCACCTCCCTGATGCCCGTGTGACAGAGCTTTGGGGTTATCCTTCCTGGTGATGTTTTCGGGGTGGAGGTCCCACCATGGCTTTGTGCTCCATTTGCTCCCTCCCTACTTTGGGGTGTCCATCCTCTCCTGGGGCTCTCTGCGTCCCTGGAAAGATGCAGCAGCATCCCCTGGTTGCCTCTGGTCCCTGCCATGAAGGGGCCTGGCCTGGAGCAGCAGCAATGAGCTGCTGGAAGGAGCAGGGCTCAGCAGGAGCACTTTACATCCTGCATGTCAAGGGAAGGATAAAACAAGACCTTGCTCTGACTGTGGGGTTTGTGCTCATGGGATGTCTGAGCAGGGGAACCTGGAAATGGCAACCTGGGCTGATTTTTTGGTCTTTATTCACAGAAAGGGAGAAATAACGGCAGCTGAGGAGCAGTTGCTCCTGGAGGAGCTGGCAGGGCCAAGCTTGGGAGCTGTTTGAAGATTGGAGAGGGAGCAAAATCCCACCTGCAGGAAACATGGAATCCCAGAATGGTTTGGGATGGAAGGGACCTTAGAGACCATCTTATTCCACCCCCTGCTGTGGGCAGGGACACCTTCCACTGTCCCAGGCTGCTCCAAGCCCTGTCCAGCCTGGCCTTGGACACTTCCAGGGATCCAGGGGCAGCCACAGCTTCCCTGGTAACCCCAAGCCAGGGTGGCTGGAGAGCAGCAATTCCTCTGTGCTGCTGGTGGACAAAACAAGCTCAGTGGTCACAAGTCTTGGTGGGGAAATAAGGAACGGGGCAGGGAAGGCTCCAGGGGCTCACAAAATTGTCCAATTGTCCAAAATTGTCCAAAATTGCTCTGCTCTGCTTTCCCCCATCACAGCCCCTCAGCCCCGAGCTTTGCTGGCTCTGTCCCCAGCCCTGCATGCAGCGAGCTTGTTATTTTTAAAAATAAATTAAATGAGCAGAAGAGCCTCTATCTAGGCCTTGCTCTGGATCTTAATTGCCCTGGCTCCCCAGGGGCCGGGCGAGCCCGGAAAGCGCTGCACAATCGCCGTAATGAGCTATTAATACACAGCCCGGCTCTGCCCGGCCCTGCCCGGGACAGAGAGGGACCGCGGGCCGCAGGTGTCCCTGCAGGGGACACGGGCTCTGTGCAGCTCCTCTGCGGGATGTCCTGGGGCCGCCAGAGGCCGCTGGGGCAGAGCCAGCCTTGCTCCGGAGCTCGGCTCTGCCTGGATTTGCAGGGAATGGCTCATCCCGCAGTCCCGAACCCCGCTGTGGGGTTTGCTGTGGGGTCACTGGGGCACCCATGGGTGGGGCTGCAGGGCAGCAGGGCTGGCTGATGCTCCCGTTGTGGGGTTTGCCATGGGGTCAGTGGGGCACCCATGGGTGGGGCTGTGGGGCAGCAGGGCTGGCTGATGCTCTGGCTGTGGGGTTTGCCGTGGGGTCAGTGGGGCACCCATGGGTGGGGCTGTGGGGCAGCAGGGCTGGCTGATGCTGTGGCTGTGGAGAGGGAAGGTGAGCCCAGGGCTGTGGCTCCCGCTCTCCATCTGCCAGGGAAAACAACTCCAGCGGGGCTGGAGCTTTGCTTAGAGGATCAGGTGGCCGGAGTAGTAACCAAAAGTGGAGTTGGGTTACCCCGGGCTCATCCATAATGAACGTGGGGCAGAGCCTCGGGCAGGGAGGGAAGGGCTGGATGCCCCCAGGGCTGGCAGGGAGGGAAGGTGGGCACAGGGACATGGCCCAGCCTGTGACATCATTAGAGAGGCACCAGGGCACTTTTATTTAGTGTAGAGACACCGGATTGGACAAATAAGTGTCACAATAAATGGGGAGGGGTTCGTCCTGTGGCTTTGCAGGTTGTGCTTGGGGTATCCTTCCCATGCAGCCCCAGGGCAGAGCAAGAGTGGGGCCTCCAGAACCAGGGGGACCGAGGGGAGCTGCCCCCACCTCACCCCAGAGCCAGCTCAGCTTCCCAGGGCCACCAGCCAGGCTGAGCCTTCACAAAGTGGCTCTCCTGGAAGGCAGAGGCTGCCAAGCAGCTCCAGTGCCCAGGTGGCATTTGGGGTCCTCCTGTCCCCACAGGGGGGTTGGTGCAAGGAGTGAAGCTGAGCAGTGCTGGAGAAAGGTGCAGGGGCAGCAGTGGGGTCAGTGGTCCCACCCCCCTGTCCCCCAGCTGCATCCACCAGCTGTTAATCCTGTGGTTGTGTGAAATGGTGACACTTCCCTCTTGGTTTGATTCGTCGGGAGAAAAAAGGGAAATGTGGCAAAATTAAGACACAAAAATAAAAGAAGAAAAAAGGTGTCACAGACTCAGAATAGAATTGTTGAGGTTGGAAATCCCTCTAAGATTCTCGAGTCCAACTGTAACCCCAGCACTGCCAAGGACACCACTTGTCCCTCAGTGCCACATCCCAACGTCTGTAAAAGATCAGAATCCTGGGATATCCTGAGGGGAAGGGACCCACAAGGATCATTGAGTCCAACCCCTGGCCCTGCCCAGCAGTCCCACCCTGAGCATCCCCTGAGGGTGTTGTCCAAATGGTTCCTGAAGATCATCTCCCATCCTTCCAAAATTGCACCTGAGCAATGGGTTTAATCCCAGAGAATTGCTCCTCTGGGATAATGGGATCAGGGCAGGAAATTGTCCCTGGAGATTGCATCCTTCCCTGGGGCATGAGCACAGAGAGTCAATAACCCCCCAGCCCCTGAGACTGTTCCCATGCGCCACCAGCCCGTGGGGACAGGAGGGAGGTGACACCAGCCTTTGGTGTCCTTTGTCAGCACGGTGGGTGTGAGGAGCAGGAGATGCTGGGCTGGGCCAGCTCCTGCTGTCCCTCCTCCATCAGTGTCACCTCTGGGGTTCCCATCACTCTCCTTCTGTCACCCCCTAATTCAAGCCACAGCCACCTCAAGATGGGCCTTTTCGGGACCTTTTGGGCACTGAGGACCTGCAGGGGCACCAAGGGGGAGCATTGCAGCCACACCTCGATGGCCTTGAGCAGCCACAGATGTCACATCATTCTCTTCCCTTGCCCCACATCCTGCTGGGCTCCCGCAGACAGGTTTGGGGTCCCTGAGGTGTCCAGAGGGACAGAAGGGAGCGTGTGAGGGGCTCCCACAGACAGGTTTGGGGTCCCTGGAAGTCAGAAGGGCTGGAACCAGCTCCGGGGGCTGCACCCCAGTTTGTCCCAGTGCTGTGGGAGCAGTGGGACAAACCCCCCCATGGTGGAGGTGTCAGTGCCCCCCTCCCTGCGCCTCCACGGGGGTGGCTGGAGGGGCTGGCTCTGCTCTTGGTACCCCCAATATTTCCTTGCCAGGCTCAAAAACACCCCACAGCTCCCCAACCGAGCAGCTCTGCCACTTAATTAGGTTAATGACCATGCTTCATTAAGGAAAGGCGGCTGAGGAGTTTGCGGTGGCGCTGGGAGCTGCGTTTCCAGGCAGCCTGGCAGATTTGGGGCACGGATGGGGACCGGGAGCGGGAAAGGGGAAGCAAAGAAAAGGGAAAGCGGCGGCGAACTGCTAATCCCTGGAAAGGAGGGCAGCCGGGGCACGGCGCCGCGGGGCCGGGGTTAATCCCTCCTCGGCAAAGACTGTGCCGGGGGCCGCCTTAATNGGGCATCCCTCCTGTGTCACCAAAGAGAATGGGGCATCCCACCTGTGTCGCCAGAGGGAATAGGACATCCCACCTGTGTCACTAGAGGGAATGGGATATTCCACCTGTGTCACCAGAGGGAATAGGACATCCCACCTGTGTCACTAGAGGGAATGGGACATCCCACCTGTGTCACCAGAGGGAATGGGATATTCCACCTGTGTCACCAGAGGGAATAGGACATCCCACCTGTGTCACCAGAGGGAATGGAATATCCCAGCTGTGTCACGAGTTGCCAATGTCTCTGCCAGCATCTCTTTGCTCCTGCCCCGCCCTTGGGGTGTCTGTGCCCTGTCTATCCCAAGGTGCTCACGATCACCTCTGCCCATGCCTGCACCAGCAGGGGCGCAGGGAGGGCTGAGCCAGTGGGAGCAGAGGCTCAGGTGTGGCTCTGCAGCCCTGGCTCCTCTCACAAACCTCTCTCCCTGCCTCAGTTTCCCTGTTCCGATGGAGAGTGAGGCTCGTTTGTTCCAGCTTTGCACAGGGCAGCATCCCCATGTTCCATGGCAGGTCAAAGGGATCCAGGGGGTTTCCTGGAGGGACTGAGGCCTTATCAACCCCACAGCCTGGGGGGCAGTGTCCGGTCTCAGCCCCCAGCCGGGTGCTCTGTGGGGCCGGGTGGGACTCTGTCCCCGCTGACCCCTCTCTCTCTCTGTCGCAGGCGCATGGCAGAACGGCGGTGAGCCCCTAGACCATGCCCCACACAATGACATGGTGGCTCCCGGTGCTGGCCCTGCACGCGCTCCTGCTGTCCCCGCGGGCGCGCGCCTGTCCCGCGCGCTGCGAGTGCGCCCCCCAGCTGCGCTCGGTGCTGTGCCACCGCAAGCGCCTGACCGCCATCCCCGAGGGCATCCCCACCGAGACCCGCGTCCTGGAGCTCAACAAGAACCGCATCCGCTGCCTCAACCCCGGCGACCTGGCCCCCTACCCACTGCTGGAGGAGCTGGATTTCAGCGAGAACATCATCTCCAATGTGGAGCCCGGCGCCTTCAGCAACCTGTTCAACCTGCAGACCCTGCGGCTGCGGGGGAACCAGCTCAAGCTCATCCCCCCGGGCGTCTTCACCAAGCTGACCAACCTGACCCTGCTGGACATCAGCGAGAACAAGCTCGTCATCCTGCTGGACTACATGTTCCAGGACCTGCGCAACCTGAAGAGCCTGGAGGTGGGTGACAACGACCTGGTGTACATCTCCCAGCGCGCCTTCTCGGGGCTGCTGGGCCTGGAGCAGCTGACCATTGAGAAGTGCAACCTGACCTCCATCTCGGCCGAGTCGCTGTCCTACCTCCAGAACCTGGAGGTGCTGCGGCTCCGGCACCTCAGCATCTCTGCGCTGGAGGACCAGAACTTCAAGAAGCTCTACAATCTCCTGCAGCTGGAGATCGACAACTGGCCACTGCTGGAGGAGGTGTCCCCCACCAGCTTCCAGGGCCTGAACCTCACCTCGCTCTCCATCACCTACACCAACATCACAGCCGTGCCCGCCGCTGCCTTGAGGAACTTGGTGTACCTGCGGTACCTCAACCTGTCCTACAACCCCATTAGCACTGTGCTGAAGGGCTCCTTTAAAGACCTCATCCGGCTCCAGGAGCTCCACATCGTGGGCGCTCTCCTGGTGTCCGTGGAACCGCAGGCTTTCTCCGGCCTGAGACAGATCCGGCTGCTCAACCTCTCCAGCAACTTCCTGTCCACGCTGGAGGAGAGCACCTTCCACTCGGTCAACACGCTGGAGACGCTGCGGGTGGACAGGAACCCCCTGGCCTGCGACTGCCGCCTCCTCTGGATCCTGCAGCGGCGCAAGACGCTCAACTTCGACGGGCAGCAGCCCATGTGCTCCTCGCCGCCCGAAATCCAGGGCAACGCCCTGCGCGACTTCCCGGACTCGGTGCTCTTCGAGTACTTCACCTGCCAGAAGCCCAAGATCCGGGATCGGAAGCTGCAGCACGTGACGGCGCGGGAGGGACAGTCCGTGTCCTTCCTGTGCCGGGCCGACGGGGAGCCCGACCCCTCCATCGCCTGGGTGTCCCCCCAGCACCGCATGATCACCACCCGCAGCACGGGGCGGGCCACGGTGCTGCCGGGGGGGACCCTGGAGATCCGCTTCGCCCAGGTGCAGGACAGCGGCACCTACATCTGCATCGCCAGCAACGCCGGCGGCAACGACACCTACTTCGCCACGCTGACGGTCAAGGGGCGCCCGGCCGACGGCGCCCACCACGCCAACCGGACTTTGTACCTCAGCGACTTCAACGACACCTTCCACAACGACACCCAGGTCTTCCTCAAGTTCACCTTGGACCTCAAGACCATCCTGGTCTCCACGGCCATGGGCTGCATCACCTTCCTGGGCGTGGTGCTCTTCTGCTTCCTCCTGCTCTTCGTCTGGAGCCGCGGCCGGGGGCAGCACAAGAACAACTTCTCCGTGGAATATTCCTTCCGCAAGGTGGACGGTCCCACCACCACCACCGGCCAAGGAGGGGCCAGGAAGTTCAACATGAAGATGATCTGAGCCTCTCCCAGAGGAGATCCGTTGTCTGCTGCCCGGCCCCAGGCATGGCCGTGGTGGGATGGGGCCGGGAGGGCTGTGGGAGCACTGGCCGCGTCCCGGAGCTGCCAGAGTGACCTTGCTGTGCTGGGACATGGCTGGAGACAGAGGTGCCACAGGCCAGCAGGGTGAGAACTGTGGGGACCTCAGGGTCGGGGAGGGATGACCCCAATGTCCCAGCCCTGTGGAGAGCCCTCAGGGCTCAGGGGCCGTCCCAGGGGCTCCTGATGTAGCAAGGTTTTTGCTACCAACTATGCATTTCTTGAGCCAAAAGATCAGCAGTGTTTGGGCCTGGGAGAAAAATGCTTCCTGTTTTTTCCCCCACCCTTTCCCTTTTTTTGTAAGGGACTCTTCAGAAAACTTTCCTGGTAGTTGTTTGTGGTTCTTTTCTTGGTGTTGGTGGGGGTTTTGGTCCGATTTTTTTTTTTAAATGAATTTCCAAGAGAAATGTCTTCCGAGGCAATGGGGGACTGGAGAGGCTGTGCTGAGCTGAGGGGGTCCCCCACCCCTTGGCAAAGACAGAACCCCCCCACCCCAGGCACGGATGTGCCTTGAGAGCTTCTCATCCGTGGATTTAAGATCCAGCATTTGCCAATGTGGGTGCCCGGGGACGCTTCTGCACAAGCAATAATAACCCTCCAGGGCCAGGCTCTGAGGAGGTGTCAGCAAGAAAAAAAAAAGGGGGGGAAAAAAAGGGCAAAATGAGGCCCAGATCGTTAAAATCAGGAAGAGCAACCCTGGGGCGATGCAAGGCCCCTCTGTCTCTGCATCTGCCCCAGGGGGTTGGGATTCCCACGGGTTCAAAAGGCACTTTTGGGTTCATTTTCTTTGAGTTGCAAAGTCGAAATCTGCAGGAGAGCAGGACCTGGCTCATCCTGTGCAGGGAGGCCATAAGGCCCAGGAAAGAAGAGGAGAGAAATGCTGGGAACAAGCAGTCCAGGAGAACGTCCTGGTTGACACCTCCATCCCAGGTCCTGCACCCTCAGGCACTGAGGACCATGGGTCAGTGTCCCTGGGGCTGCTCCCAGCTGCCATGGGGTGGTTCCTGCCTTCCCATCCCACCCCTTCCCAGGCTTTGCCCTGGCTCTGCCTCAGGGCGTGGAGTTTTGTGTGTGGGAGAAGGAACAAAGCTGGAATGGAAGACCTGGATGTGGCCTGGGGGATCCAGGGAGTTCATTGCTTCCTCCTCCTCCTTCTCCTCACGTGTGCACCCTGGGGGTTGCTGCAGGTCCCACCATTGTCCCCATTCCTGCAGGGATGTTCCCCAGCTGGAGGTCTCTTCCCCAGCCAGTGATGGTCAGGCTGGGAGCTGGAGGGGGCAGCTGCCCATCCCCTGACGGGCATCCCGGAGTGGCACCTGAGCATCCGAGGGGTTGGGAGCTTTGTGGGGCACAAGGGGCTGCTCAGAACATCATCCCAACCCTGATCTGCTATCACAGGGTGCCCTCCATCCATCCATCATCCATTCCTTTGTCCATCCATCCATCCA
>VZDJ01000247.1:100147-121284 GCA_008694505.1 Cyanoderma ruficeps
CCTTTGACCAAGGGCAATTTTGGGGTGTGGGCTCATCTGAAGGCAGCTCCTCTGCCCATCATCCATCCATCCATCCATCCCTCCCTGCCGTGTCTCTGTATGTCCCTGTGGCCCCCCATGCCCGGTGTCCCTCGCCCCCGAGCCGTGCATGCCGTGTCCTACCAGGGTCCTGTGTTGGTGTCTGGGGTTTTTTAACCTTGGGAGGAGGGTGGGAGGGGGCTGGGCGGGTGGGGAGGGGGTCGGGCGTGGACCCTCACAGTGGGAGCAAAGGGCAGTGCAGACCGGGCACAGTTTTCTATGTAACGAGCATGTGAGATGTATTTGTGAGCAAAACAAAAAAGGGGGGGAAAAGTGACTTCTGTGGCTCATTTGGATTTTTCTCCCACTTTCCTTCCTCATTTGCCTTGATAAGAAAAGGCAAAATCAGTGGGCAAAGCCTGAGCAGGACCTGGGAAGGGCAGGAGCAGCAGAATTCACACCTTGGAGCTCTCCAGACCTGCTGCAACCTGGGAAACCCCTGGAATTCCAGCAGACCTTTCCCCCTTCCCGGGGCTCTGCTGGGATTTGCAGCCCCTGAGTCCCTCACCACCCTCAGTGCCCCAAACCCCACATAAACAATGTGAAACCACCTCCCAGAGGGTGCCAAAGTCCATATTAATAACTAATAAATGATTAATGCACGTGTGCTAACAAACTGCTGCTGCTATTAATCGATTATTAATTATTAATGCACTGTTTATAAGGATGTGCCGAAAGCGGAGGGTGCAAAGGCGGCACCTCGAGTCCTGCTTGGAGGAAAGTTGGGGTTTGGGCGGGTTAAAAGGAGTCACATCCACACAAGGAGTGCACGGATGTGCACAGGCACACACGGCCAAATCCCTTGGATGGGACTGGAAAATCGGGCACTGGGAGCCTGTGCCGGGGGAAACTGAGGCACGGGGGGCACTGCCGTGGGGCAGAGACAGTGGGTGGCGAGGGGCAGGTGGTTCCTCCTTCACAGAGTGACCCTCCCAGCGCCCTCCCCATCCTGCCAGCCCCGGGGCACCGCCCGGCCCCCCCAAGGCCACCAGTCCCTTGGAAGAGCTGGCAGCGCTGTTCCCACCGCGGGCTCAGCCGGCCCAGTGTCGCCTGTCCCCGCTGTCCTTGTCACCCCTCCGAGGAGACGCTGCCCGTCCCCAAACCCCCCGTGTCCCTTTGCCAGCCCCTGTTCCCCCGCCCGGCCCGGGCTGCGCTGGGAGCACAGCAATGCCTCCATCTGCCGGAGAAACGGGCCCGGGGCCGCTCCAGCCGCAATTCCCGCCCCACGCACTCCCTGGGACCCGGGGGGGCTCCCAGCTCCCTGCCCACGGCACGAGGGAGGATGGCCCTGGTTCCCAAATCCCCGGGAGGCTGCAGCCCCCGCGGGCTGGGCGAGAGCTGCCGTGGGAGGAAAGAGGAAATTGGGGTTTTTTCTCTCGTTTCCTGCTTCAAGATGCGTTTCATGGCTCAGGGAGGTGAAGGGTGGAGGTTGCAGCTCCTGCCCGTGCCCGGGGCTGTGGGGGCATGGTGGCAGGCAGGACTGAAATGGTGACACTTCCCTCTTGGTTTGATTGGTCAGAAGAAAAAGGGAAATGTAGCAAAATTAAGACTGAACCCCCTGTTCGTTTGGGGGGTGAGCTGCAGGGTGGAGATGCTGAGAGAGCACCCAGGTGGGTCCATCCCCATGGAATCTGCCCTGAGCCAGGCATGGAACATCCCCACAGCACCCACGGGCCGGTGAACAATGTCACGGGGAAAAAAAAACAGCAAAAAATAAAGACAATTAGAAAACTGCAATTTTTCCAGCGGCTGCATTTAAAGATCCTATCTCTCACTGGGAAGAGAAACCAATTTCCTTACAAACCAAAAAGGCTGGAGCTAAGAAAAGCTTCCCTGCATCAATCCAGGGGGAAAGGGGCTCAGCAGCTCCTGGACCAGAGCCTGCAGATGCCATCAGTGCCATCAGTGCCATCAGGGCTGTGTCCTGCAGCTGATTTGTCCACCTGGAACAGGCAGCAGAAGCCACCAAAGGATTCAGGGATGCTCCACAGCTTGGAGAATTAAATCAGCATTTTGCACAGGTTGGCAACTGGAAATGATCGTCCTTGTTAAGGGCTTGGGTGGCTTTTAAGCTTGGCATTTTCTCCGTGGTTGTAATAAGACAAATGAGGGATTTCACAGCAAAAAGGCAGTTCCTGGCTGCCCCTCTTTCCCTGGCCACTTCTCTCCAGCTTGGCAGGATCACAGGCATGGCAGGAATTCTGTCATTTAATTCCTAATATTTTCTGGTAATTCTTAATGGTAATTTTATTCCTTAGGAGAAAATAGTGATGCTTCTACACAAATTTCTTCCCTGTGAGGGCGGGCAGGCCCTGGCACAGGGTGCCCAGAGCAGCTGTGGCTGCCCCTGGATCCCTGGCAGTGCCCAAGGCCAGGTTGGACGGGATTTGGAGCAGCCTGGGACAGTGGAAGGTGTCCCTGCCATGGCAGGAGTGGGACTGGATGGACTTTCAGGATCCTTCCAACCCAAACCAGTCTGGGTTGCTGGTGCAGCGTGGGGTGGATGGTGCAGGTTGTCCCCTCCCAGAGCACTGTCCCTCCTCCCTGAGCTGGATCCAAGCATGACTCAGCCCCACACGGGTTTTTATCAGCTCTCACAGGCGGCCTCAGCCCCAACCAACAGCCACAACCCCCTGCTGGCCTGGAGTGGGCTGGGAAATGCAGAAATAAACACAGGGAGGGAACCGTGGGCTCCTCACAGGGGTGGCTGCAGGCTCACGGCACCCACTGAGCCCCCTAAGCCCTGCCTGGATCCAGGGTCCCCCTGTCCTGGTCGCATGGTTGGGTTCAAGCAGTGAAATTTTCTTCTTTCCACATCTCCCAAAGGCTGCTCATCCCAACCTCGCTGCTCCCAGGGGAAATCCCTGCAGCTGCCCTACCCCAGCACCCACAGTGGCACCACTGATGACTCCAAGAGTGAAGAGAAGGAAGGAAATATTGAAATATTTGGGGTTTAGAGTGCGTTTAAAAAGTGACTTCATCCTAGGGGGGACAGACACCAATGAGAGGATTTTTTCCAGCGACTGAGTTGGGTCACTTGGTGCTCTTTGGGCACCTGTAAAGTTCTGGGAGATAAAAGAAAAAGGTGTTTTCCAAGAGCTGGGCTCCTCTCATGCAATGGCTGCAAAAAATCCCAGCAAGAAGACAGATCACAGATCAAAGAATATTCTGAGTTGGAAGACAACCACAGGGATCATCAAGTGCAATTCCTACAGGAATTGAACCCCCAATCTCGGTTCATGGAAGAAAATGAAAATATTCCTCCTTGTCAACTCACCCAGAGTACAAACCCGGAGGAAGGGGAATTAATTCTGTGATGTGAGGGGGGTTTGTGGGGGCAATATCCCCCTCAGAGCAGCTGCCACCCTAAAGCCATCCCTGCAGCCACCCAGGAAGGAGAGAAGCAGCCTGAACTCCACGGGCAGCTCGGGGGACACAAACCCACAGGCGGCACTGAGGGTGACACGGTGAGCACGGCCGGGGCTGGAGCGATGCCAGGCGGCTCCGGGGGCTCCGGGGAGCGAGGCCAGAGCCCGGCTTCCTTCAGCCGAGCACGGAGCAGGTTTTGAAAGCACATCCTGCCTTGCGCAGGGCGAGTCCCCAGCGCGCCATGGGCAGCGCCAGGACGGGCCGGGACGGGCAGCGGGAGCTGCTGCGGGTCCGGGATGTGGAGCTGGAGCCCCGCGGGTCCCCCCCGCTGCCAGGGACAACTCACAGGTAACGAGCGGCTCTGCAAAGGGGGCCCGGGAAGGAGCTGCTCAGCACGGCTGCCCCCCCAGCCCCAGCGGTTTGTGCTGGGCAATAAGCCGGGGGGCTCCGGGGTCTGAGCGGGGACACAGCCTGGGCTGGCTCAGCCACCGCTGTCCCCGGGAGAACGGGGAGGTTCAGACAAAGCCACCGTGGGTTTGGTACCGCTGGTGGCGCCCAAGTCAGGGCCCAGTGCCAGGACAGGGAAGTGAAACCCAGCTGCTCCATCCCGGTGCCCTCCCTCCTCCTGCGGGCTCCCTGTGCCCCCTCCCCATGCCCAGACCCCTGTCCTGACCCTCAGACCTGGCTGGGGGTGTCAAAGGCTTTTCCTGCTCTTGTCCCACACCTCTGCCAGCATTGTGTCCTCCCTGGGGTCACCCAGCAGGGACCACAGGTGACACTTAGCCCCTGTGCACACATGGGTGTGTCCCGGGCAGGTGGGAAGCAGCGTCTGTGGAGCCCCTGGGGCAGCTCCCACCCCCAGGATTTCCCAGTGCGGCAGCTGGAGTCCCTGGGCCACCAAACTCCCCGTGTTTCTCCCCAAAACCACCCCGCCAAGGCTCCCCAGGCCGCTGCTTCCCCTTTTCTCCGTGCTCTTCCTCTGAGCCGGCACCGAAGGCAGCGGGACCCGCGGGGTGACGCTGCCTCCCGGCCCCGTGCAGGGCCCGCTCCGCGCTCCGCCTGGACCCGGCTGCCCCCGGAGCGGCCACTCCCATGCCGGACACGCCGGGGGGCTGCCCCCCTCGGCCCCCCAACCCAGCCCTCATCTACAGCAACGTGGGTGAGTGACGTCCTGACTGACCCCACTATGCCCCTGCCTGCCGAGGTGTCCCCTCTGCTGTCCCTGTCCTCCCGCCGTGTCACCTCTCTGGCTGGTCTTGGATGTGGCTTTGGGGCTGGAGATACGCAGGGGGGCAAAGAACAACGTGCTCTACTCCCATCCCATCCCATCCCATCCCATCCCATCCCATCCCATCCCCATCCCACTCCTCCTCTGTCCTGTCTGCCTTGTCACGTCTGTCCCTCCCTCCCCAGGAGAGCTGCGGGCCCACCTCGTTCCCCGCAAGGCCAGCCGAGGGGAAGGCGCTGGGAGACCCCTCCCTCAGCCCGACCCGGACCCCCTGCCGCCCCCTCTGCCCAAAAAGCAGCTCCAGCGAGCCGAGTCCCTCCCGGAGCCGGGATCATCCCACCGCTGCCATGGCGACCCTGAGCCACGGGCTGGCAGCATCCTCTACAGCATCCCCGCAGCCCAGCTGCGGCACGGGGAGGGGGCTTCCCCGCGGGACAGACCCTCCTGGGCACCCAAGAAGCCCCTGACCAAATCCCAAAGCCTGGGGGAGCCGCTGGCCCGAAGCAACCCCCAGAAAGCCCCGACCCCCAGCCTGAAGGAGCTGACATTTGGGACAGCAGACGGGGAGCTGGGGCAGCTCCTGGAGAGCCCGGCCGGGGTCTGTGGGGTGGTTTTGGGGTGCCAGGAGGCCTCCCTGGCCCGGCTCTCGGCTCACATGCAGGAGGAGCTGGTGGGGCCCGAGGAGAGGCAGCAGCTGCTGCAGGCAGAGCTGGCGGGGAAGCGCTGGGCAGCGCTCGGAGTCCTGGACCCCCAGCCCTGCTGCCAGAGCGGGGACGCCTGGTACTTCAGGGTGGGCTTCACCTTCGAGCACAGGCAGCTGCAGTTCGCAGCCAAGGTAAGGGGGGGATTGGGGTAAAAGCCCTGGGGGGTGCAGAGGGAGCCAGGAGACCCAGGAGCGTTGGCTTTTCCATGGAACACAACACTGGGGCCACTTCCCCTTCCTGCAGCCACTTCTGCATTTGCTGCATGACTGCTGCTGGCGGGGGCTGGGGGATGAGGGTGACACTTCCCATGGGACCAAGGGACACGTCAAAAACGGCCCTGCTGGGGGACACGTCCTGGTAACACAGCCAGAGGGGCCAGCACATGCCAAGGAGAGGCTGGAGCAGAGCTGGCTGCCCAGGAGAGCAGGATGAGACCTCAGCCCACCTGGGGCTGCACCACCCCTCATGTCCCAGCTCTTACTCAAAGCCATCCTGATTCCTGGGTTCAGAGGGACCCCAGCACCACGTGTGGGTCAGAGCTGGCAGGGTGGTCCATCCCAGGACAAGGCGCTGTCCTCACACAGCTGGCCCTGTCCTGTGTGTCCCTGCAGGTCCCCAAGCCGTGCTGCTCCAGCCTGGGGGTGCAGAGCTCCCTGGGGACACACTGCAGCATCCAGCGCCTGCTCGGCCGCTTCACCGACCGCCTCCCTCGGGAGCTGGTGCTCCCAGGAATCCCTGGAAAACAGAGTCAGGGCCCTTCCAGAGAGGAACCAGCCGGTCCTGCCCCCCAGCCTGTCCTGCAGGTGCTCCTTTGTGCCGAGGTTCCCCAGCAGACCCTGGCAGACTTTGTGAAGGGCTCCCATGCTTTGCACAGGACCAGCCCCGGGCACTACGAACGCCTGGGCTGCCTCCTGCTCCTGCAGCTGTGCATGGGGCTGGAGCACCTCCGGGGGCAGAACGTGGCCCAGGGGGACCTCTGCCCCGAGAACCTGCTGCTGGTGGAGTGCCCGTGTCCCCCCCGGAGCCAGCAGGGCCAGAAGGAGCCGCTGGGGCTGTCCCTTCCACGGCTGCTCATCAGCAGCTTCTTCAAGGTGCAAGAGAAGCAGAGACCTTGTTCCAGCAGCCAGGAGCAGGACTGGAGCCAGGGTCTGGCTGCGCCCTCCCCTCCAGCAGCAGCTGAGCTGAACGTGGGCAGGCTGATCTATCAGATCTTGCACGTGGACATCTCCCTGGAGAACATTTTGGGCTTCAGCAGCAAAAGGCTTCCCGAAATCCCCTCGCTGTCCATCTACTCGGCGGGACTGAGGCGCTTGGCCACGCTGCTGCTGCACAGGGATCCCCACGAGAGGGTGTCCATCGAGCAGGCCAGGGGCATCCTGCAGGTGCTGCTCTGGGGGCCACGCCAGGAGCTCTTTGCCAGGAGCAGGAAGAGCCTGGCACTGCTCCGGAGCTGGCTGGAGGTCAAGAGGGCTCTGCTGCTCCTGAGGTTTGCAGAGAACTCGGCTGGGGGCAGGGCCAGCCCCGGCCTGGAGGAGTGGCTGTGCTGCCAGTACTTCCAGGGGGTCACTGAACACACCCTTTACCAGGTCACCCAGGTCCTCTATGCTCCCTGAACCAACCTCCAGTTCAGCCTATCCAAAGGTCTCTTCAAAGCCAAGAGCTCAGGAGGGCCCGGCCAAACCTGTCCCTGCCCATGGCAGGGGAGTTGAAACTCAATTATTTTTAGGGTCCTTTCAGCCCAAATCATTCCATGATTCTATGAAATCCACCAGTTCCTGAGAAATCAAGCAGGTCCTTGCTGGGAAAGCAAACCTAAACCCACTCCCCCCATAGCCCACGAATGAATGATAAAGTTGGGCTCAAACTCCCAAACACAGGGTGTGGTTTTACACCCTCAAACAATTTTTGCTTGATACTCTAAGTCTGGTTTATCAGAACATCTGAGGAAAGGCAGCTGGATGGGAGCCCCAAGCACCAATTTAGTGGCTGATAATCCCAAGTAAAGTTTATGGGATCCAGGCGTTGCACAAAACTCCCTCAGAACCTTTTTGCAGCCACTAGGTTTTTGCTGTTTTAAATAACACTCAAAGCCACCCACCACAGCTCACCCTTCTCAGCAAAGGAGAAACAACCGCTCCCTCAGCCTGTGCTTCCCAGAGATAATTTGTGGCACCGTCACAAATAAAAATGACATTTTAAAGGGAAAAATACAGCTTCAATAAAACCTGGAGCTGAGGCCCTTAAACACTGGTCCTTTATGTGCTTCTTTGCCAGCGTTACACACTCCAGGGATGGATCCAGAGGGAAACACAAAGCCAAACTGCCCTGCCCAGTGGTGATTACCCAGAGGAGCCTCCATGGGCTCTGGTGAGAGTAGCTCACGTGAGTTCATGGGCACCAAAGCAGGGCTGTGGCATCTGCTTCTTGTGTGAAACACTTGGCAGCATGTGGGACCTGGACCCAGTCCCCAAATCCACGTGGATGCCGAGGGACCAGCATGGTGAAGGTCAGGTCATTTAAATTATTCCTCAGCAATTATTAAAACACTCACAGCCATCTAGACTGGGTATCAGGAAAAATTCCTTCCCTGAAAGAGTGATCAGGCATCAGCACAGGCTGCCCAGGGCAGTGCTGGAGTCACCATCCCTGGAAGTGTTCAAACAACGTGTGGATGTGGCACCTGGGGACATGGGGCAGTGGTGATGGGGTAATGGTCACACTCGATGATATTCAGAGGTTTTTCCAAGCTGAACAATTCCATGATTCAGTGAGTCCATCAGCTGACAGCAGCAGGGCCGTGCACACAGTGGGACAGAGCCTTTCCACACCTGCTGTGCCCGTGGATGTGGCAGTGGCTCCCCAGGCCATCAGCAGAGCCTGGGGCATGGCTGGAGTGGGGAGGATTCCTGCTTGGAGTCTGTGAGGCCCAAAAAACAAAAATAAACCAGAGCTGGGACCCTGTCAAGATGCAGAGAGCGGCTCAGTCCCAGCTCCCTGGTTGGTTTGCTCCCATCAGGAGCAGCACCCAAATCCCCCCGTGCAGCCTCCCTGCCCAGGCTGGACCCCATCAACCCCGGCACAGAGATGGGGTTCAGATCTCATCCCCGGCTCTGGGGCCAGCACTGGGTGCCCCGGCAGAGCCCGGCCCTGCTGTCCCTGACTCTCCTGCAGTATGTGCCGTGGCTACGAGAGGGCAGTGAAGGCCACGGCACAGCCCCTCACCCCGGGAGACAAAGCCAAACCCGCTGCCCCGGCTCCGGCAGGCCCAGGGCGGCAGCTCCAAACTGGCAGCAGCTGCAGGTGAGAACTGTCACAGGATGGTGAGGGGACAGAGCAGCCCCAGGTGTGAGGTGTAAACAGCGAGGAGGGGACAGGGCAGCCCCAGGTGAGAGCTGTAAACAGTGAGGAGGGGACAGAGCAGCCCCAGGTGTGAGCTGTTACAATGCTGAGGGAGCGGTTCTACCCCGGGGGCAGTTTAATCGGGGACCCTCCATTCAGTTTGGCGTGGAGCTGCGGGGAGAGAGGAGCTGATGTTGAGCCCTCGGGTGCGGTTCATGGAGCAGTGGGGAAAGCCTCTTACAGCACCTGCAGGAGCGCCTGGATGTGGAGTATTTCTTCAGGAGGTGCCGAGGGACAAACCTTTCTGGCGGGCAGCAGAAGGTAAGCCAGTGTGGATTTATAGGGGGCACTTTTTTCCTTCCCAGCTTCGGCTCACTAATCCCTCCGTGGTGCTCCCAGAAGAAAGAGAAGTTATGGAGACCAAAGGGGTTGAAATTGAACGAGGTACCTGTTCTGCTGTTGTTGTCTGTGTTTAGAATGCAATGAATTTCTTTTCACCTAGAATTTGAATGACTTTTATATGCTATGTATTCAATATTACCCTCTTATGTGTTTTGTAGGGTTTTATACGATTTTCTTGGTGTTATGTATAACCTGCTTTTTGAGTGAGGATAATTCTATGGGTGGCTTGTATATGTGGTAGAATTAACTTAAGCAGTTTATTGTGGTACACTTCTGATATGGGTTATTGGGGTTTTCTTATTATGCCTAGGGATTCAGATTGGGTAGGTGTACCTGGGCTGGTGGAAGCTTGGGTGGTTTACTAATGCAGTTTTTAAAACTGTTCAAGGCAAAGGTTTCCAACTTGTGACATCTTGCCTCTGGGAGGAATTCTGATCCGTGCGGAATTCTAGGTGGCAGAAAGCCAGTGCCGGGCACAGGGAGTTGGGCACGAAGGATGGCCTGTTTCCAGGGGAAACTCAACTGATCCCCCCAGGTTCCTGATGTCAGTTTGTAGGAGACTTTTGGCACTACCAGGGCAGCCTGGTTTCCAACTTGTGTCATCTTGCAACTGGCAGGAATTCTGATCCGTGCGGAATTCTATAGGTGGTAGAAAATGGTGTAGTTTTGTTGTCTATGGATTTAAAATTCTGTGATTTTGATGTGTTAGGTTATTGAATTTATATTGTTCAAAAGACATGGGTTTTCTTCTTATTATTTGGTTAGAGGCAGGTGTTTAGGGTGGGGGGTCCTGGGTATGTGTTTTGGGGGTTTTTGAGTGGAATGGACATGGGGTTATTTTCATTATATTTGGTAGTTGGACTGCAAGTAATTGGAGTTGGTTTTTTTTTTTTTTTTGGTGGACTATTGTTTGTGTTTTCTTTTCTAAAATTCATATATTTGTGTGATTGGGGTCGTGGCCTTTCTGTTACAGCTCTAAGCATCCATTATTGTTTGTGTGTTTTACGTGATCTACTTGCATTACACAGAGATCCTCTCACCCACGGCCAACAGCTCTGCTGAGATCCTGCATCGATGTTTGGTTTTCTTTATGGGACCTGACCGAGAGATGCAGCCCAGTGACAGCAGGAAATTCCCAGAGGAAGAGGAGGTCTTCCTTGGAGCCCAATGTGGATTCTCATCCCTGAACATCCCAGAGATAAGTGGAGGGCCATGAGCCACAGAGGGGATGAAAGCAGGGTGCTGGGTTGGGAGTTGCTGGGAAGGTTTTTTGGGTGAGGTTTGGAGATGGGGTTGTCAAAGATGGGACCCCTTAGGGCACATCAAGGGAAGGTTTCACAGTGCTGAGGGGAACAGGGCAGAGCAGTCCCAGGGCATGTCGTGTCCCTTGTCTGTTGTGCACTCTGTGTCTTTTGCCTTCGCCCTTTGAGGGGCCTGTTGGAGATGCCAGGCATCATTCTTAGCATCTCCCTATTCCTTGGCCAGGTGCTGATGCCAGGCCAGGTCTTGAACTTTTGACTCAAGACACGCATTAGAATCCATCCCTCTTCCCATCAGTCCGGACTGATGTCTTTTCCAGGTCTTGTTCTGAGCTGTGTCGACAGCTGTGCGCTGCCCCGATCCATTCCGGCAGATTAGGTCTTTTAGGAATGCAGAGACAGGGAGAGGATTCTGACCGTGGCATTCTCAGGCATCCATCTTTTTGGTTCTTGGGATGAGTCATCCCATTGGCATCTTCTTCCTGCAGGGTTCCCTGAGCCTGGTCAGCTCACCATCATTCTTAGCTCGGGCATCTTCTTCCGAGTTCTCTTGATCCTCACGGTCATTCTTGTTGCCCAGAGTTTTGTGTCCCCTTGTTTGTCCTGTCCTGTGTCACGGGTGTCTGCATGTTTTTGGCCCTGGAGCTGCTCTGCCTTGCTGCTCAGTCTGGGTGTAAGGGTAATAGGACAAATCCTGGGGACTTGAAATTTGTCATGTGGGGTGTAGTTGGCCTGTACAGAGTATAGTATGTAGATTGATACATACCCTCTGGAGCTGTCAAGTTATCCTGCAGCTCTTTGACTTTTGTTCTAACTTTCTTTCAGATGCAGAGGGACAAAATCCATGGCAGAGCCCCCTGTCTGGGGTGAGGGGGCTCCCCTGAGAAGGTGAGTCACTGTTTGTGTTTGCAGGGGAGGTGTCAATGGTGGCCCTGTTACAGCTCTGTTCTTTGTCCTTGTTTTTAGGGGGTAAAGCTGGATCTCAGCAGTCAAGGTGAAGTGGACAAGGTGGGCAGAAGCAGTTGCTGCTGCTCAAATCTCACTTGCTGGTGCAGCTGTAAGGATTCATTTTTCTTTTATTTCAGGTGGTCCCCTTGCCAGGTGTGCTGGCCCAGGATGCCAGAGGCCGGCTGGGTGCAGCATTAAGGTATTCTTGTGGCATGCTTCAGTCAGACCAGGGAGGTTGGTGTTTCACAGTAACTCAGCGTGCTGTTTTTGTTTCTTTGCAGGTGCTGCTGCTGCCCTGGGCGTGCCAAGGAATAGAGGGAGTGGGTGAGTCGGCCCTCACAGCCCTGCTACCAACACTGTGTTTCCCTGAGAGCAGGTGTAGGCAGCAACCCTAATGCAGGACAGTGCCAGTAGCCCTGAGAGGTGCAGGCAGTAACGCTCAGGCTGGGGCCAGGCAGGAAGTGGCAGTGAGAGGGGACAGAGTCCTCTGGGTTGGGGTTCCCTGGGGATGTCTGTCCTGTGTTCCTTTCCTGCTCTAACTGGGGGTGCTCACCCCCCAATGGAGGCTGTGGTGGGTGGGCTTGGTGCCAGTAATGTCTCTAAGACCTTGGCACTGCAGGAGTCAGCCTCTGAGCACAGCCAAAGGGTGCTGCATGAGTACCCAGGTGTGCTTAGGAGATGGTGAGTAGCAGAATTGCTGGGTTTTGAGGGATGTGCTGCAATATCAAAGATTGTGGTTTGATATTTGGTTTTCTTAGTTGTAGATGACTAAGAGGACAGCAGCCTGGTGACAGCAGGAATTTCCCTGAGGCAGAGGGGCTCTTCTTCGGCACCCCATCACCTCCCTGGACGTCTGAGAGATAAGTGGAGGGCTCAGGGGCAATGAAGGTGGGGTGCTGGGTTGGGGGTCACTGGGAGGGTTTTTTGGGTGAGGTTTGGAGATGGGGTTGTCAAAGATGTGACCCCTTAGGCTGCACCAAGGGAACATTACACAGTGCTGAGGTGTGCAGGGCAGAGCAGTCCTGGTGTGTGTCGTGTCCCTTGTCTGTTGTGCACTCTGTGTGTTTTGGGTGTCTCGTGTGGTGTGTCTTTTGCCTTCGCCCTTTGAGGGGCCTGTTGGAGATGCCGGGCATCATTCTTAACATCTCCCTATTCCTTGGCCAAGTGCCGATACCATTGAACCTTTAACTCAGGTGCTCAGACACACATCAGAGTCCATCTCTCTTCACAAGCATCCATTCTGATGCCTTTCCAGGTCTTGTTCTGAGCTGTATCCACAGCTGTGCTCCGCCCCGATCCATTCTGGCGGACTAGGTCTTGTAAGAGATCAAAGCTAGGTCGAGGATTCTGACCATAGTGTTCTCAGGCATCCATCTTTGTGGTTCTTGGGCTGAGTCATCCCGTTGGCATCTTCTTCCCGCAGCGTTCTCTGAGCCTGGTCAGCTCTCCATCGTTCTTAGCTTGGTCATCTCCTTCCGAGTTCTCTCGGTCCTCACGGTTATTCTTCTTGAATTCCTCATCATTCTTCTTGCTGAGAGTTTTGTGTCCCCTTGTTTGTCCTGTCCTGTGTCACGGCTGTGGGTGTGTGTCCTGGGGCTGCTCTGCCTTGCTGCTCAGTCTGGGTGCAGGGGTAATGGGGCAAGTCCCCGAGGACTTGAAATTTGTCATGTGGGGTGTAGTTGTCCTGTAGAGGATATTCCTAGATAGACACCAGATGTCTGGAGCTGTCAAGTTCTCCTGCAGCTCTTTGACTTTTGTCCTAACTTTGTTTCAGATGCAGATGGATTAAATCCATGGCAGAGCACCCCATTCCGGGTGAGGGGCCTCCCCTGAGAAGATCAGTCCCTGTTCCAGACGAGAGTCACACATTTCACGTTTATTGGCACTCCAGGGCAGCCCACCTGCCTTTACAGCTCCAAACAAGTGAGTCCCTTGGTGACCCCCCTGGGCAGCAGCTGGAGCCTGCTCTGGGCTGGGCTGAGGGAGCAAAGGCTTGGGGCTGACACAGCCCCACACTGAGGGTGCTTGGGAAAACACCTGGCTTTGTCCTGGATTTTTTTGAGCTTTCTACAAGTTTTTAATCATCAACTTTGTAAAAATATAATGGTAAGGACTGAGAACATGAGGGGCTGGCAAGTTATACGCACCAAAGACACCTTTTTTATTTTTTAAATAGCTGTGTGGCTTATATCTTGATTTTGAGACGCTTTTGGCCAACTTTTCTTAAAATAAGAAATCTTATTTTAAGTTTAGCTGCTTCAGTAATGAATTTATTGTACAAATACCCTCGGATGTCAGAAGATTAAAGCACTAATACCAACACGCCACCTCCTTAATTTTTAGCAGCAAAACTTGATCTTTACTAAACATAAAACTTTTTTTTTTTTGCTGTTAATAAGTTAATCAAGATCCTCATCAGCTTTTGCTGCCCTTCACTGATAGTCAAGGTCATTAAAAATTGCTCTGCTGTTGTAAAATTAATACAGATTTTAGACCTCCCTCATTCTCCCCAGACTAGAAACATGTGAATTGATTGTTTTGTTGTTGTTTCTGTGGGTTTGTCCTGGGTTACAGAGTCTATTCAATTTCCTCTGCTGAAAAACAGTTGGGGGCGGGTGCCTTTTGATAATGGCCCAACGGTCAATATCAGGTAGGGCATTGCTCTTGTCTTTCTCCATGATGGGCCATTATGACTCCCCGAGCTTCCCAACACATACCCACATTCTATCATACCTCTTGTGAGATGCTCCACCCAGTGGGAGGAGCCAGCCATTCTTACCTGGATAAAGCAGGAACTTTAAACCAGAACAGGGTCTTGCTTCATCTGATTACCGGAGGAAGGCTGGACCCTTCTCACCACCTCAGGACCCCTTTCTTTTCTGCTACTGGATCATTTCTGCCTCAGCGGAGCTGTACCTGCCATTCCAGGAGGACTCACTTTTGGACTGCTTCCGACACCCTGACTAACAAGGTTGTAGCTTTGACCCTGTCAGGGCTTTTCAAAATTGTTGTTTGTTGGTTTGCTGGTTTGGTGGGGTGGTTTTGTTTTCTTTTTTTTTTCTTTTTCTTTTCTACCACATTTGTATTCTTATATTCTTAGTAAAAAGCTGTTATTCCTACTCCCAAATCTTTGCCTGAGAGCCGTTAATTGCAAAATTAGAACTTGGCGGGGGGTGAGGGGTTTACATCCTCTATTCTAAGGGGAACCCCAGTTTCCCTGGCAGATACCTGTCTTNTTTTGGAAAGCCCTGACGGGGTCAAAGCTGCAACCTTGTTAGTCAGGGTGTCGGAAACAGTCTAAAAGTGAGTCCTCCTGGAATGGCAGGTACGGCTCCGCTGAGGCAGAAAATGATCCAGTAGCAGAAAAGAAAGGGGTCCTGAGGTGGTGAGAAGGGTCCAGCCTTCCTCCGGTAATCGGATGAAGCAAGACCCTGTTCTGGTTTAAAGTCCCAGCTTTATCCAGGTAAGAACGGCTGGCTCCTCCCACTGGGTGGAGCATCTCACAAGAGGTATGCTAGGATGTGGGTATGTGTTGGGAAGGGGAGACGGCTTGGGAAGAGTGTTAATGGCCCATTATGAAGAAAGACAAGAACAATGCTCTACCTGATATTAACCGTTGGGCCATTATCAAAAGGCACCCGCCCCCAACTGTTTTTTTCAGCAGATGAAATTGAATAGACATTATAACCCAGGACACACAGTCCAAGGCTCCCTGTTTTCTCTCTGACTCCTGGATAAATGCCTGACCACAACCAGACACTGTTTGATTTCCTGCCTTTTCCAATAAATTGTTGCTTTCAGCTGGAGTTGCTGGTGTCATTCTTCTTCAAATGCTAATTCTCTATCCTAATTGGAATTTTGATAATTCATAAGACACATTTCCAAGGCAATTCACCAAATTAAGGTTGGAAAATCAGGAGTTGTTGGGCACCGTAGCCACAGAATGCTGTGACTTCCCAGGAAAACTTGCTGAGTGTTTAATTGCCATAATTTATCTCTCTGTAATGTTAAATTTCCTGCATTTTTAATTACATAAATCCCCTTGAAACCTAAATCCTGGCCTAGTTGCTGTTCCTTGGACACAATGGGGTGGTTCTTTCTTGCCTTGGCACATTTGAATGTTCATCTGAAGTGAGCTTCCTGATAAAACAAAATTTGTTTCCAAGCAAAACTGGGAATTGTCTAGAAAACCTTATTTTCTGGAAAGAACTGGGTTTGTTTTCCTTATCCCTGCATAATCCAGGGTGTTCCCAGAGCTGTGTTAGGCACTGGCCTGAGGGGAGAGCTGCATTTATTTAATTTCATATTTTCTTTATTATTTATTTTTTAGTTTTTACTTATTGATTTTTGTATTTTATTTTTTTCATGCTTTTATGTTATTGTTTTATTTTTTATGGTTTTTTTGTAATTTAAAGATTTTATATTTAATGTCTTCTATTTTTGTATTTTGGATCTGATTTTTAAATTCTTCTATTTTGAGTTTATTTGAATTGCTTTCAAAGTTAGTTTTCTTTTATTATTTGAATTTTACTTGATTTTTTATTACTTTTAAACTTTTATTTAAAAAAATTTATTTTATTTCTTTGTTTGTTTTTGTATTATTTTAATAAAAATTAAATCTTTTCTCCTTAGAAAATCAGGCTCATTTAATTCTAATTAAACTGTTTCTGATGTCTTAGGTTAATTAATTCATACAGTTAAAAATATAATTTAAAATATAAATACAATAATAAATAAACATGAACTTTAAAAAATAAATAGAAAAATAGAAAAAAGGTAAGTAACAAAATTAGAAATACAAAACACAAAAATTAATTGCGATAATATAATTGAGTACAATCTATATTATTTCATGGTGCATATATAATAGCTATAGATACGAGTATCAAAGATAATTGGTAATGATAAATATAAATATAAAAATCATAAATAGAAAAAGTATGGAAATATAGCCTAAACTAAAGGCTTTTTGGGTTTCAGATTCTCGGAGTTGTTGTGGTTGGGGGTCTCGTGGGTCATTTATTTCAGAGGATTTTTTGGCCACGTTGTTTTTTGTCCCCGGGGCGGAGCTCAGAGGAAATGCCGCCGTCGTGTGGACAAAGGCCGGTACTGCAGCTCTCCCTCGAGCCCGTCTCCGTGTGAGTTCGCGGGCAGTGCTACCATCGTGTGGGCAGAGAGCGGTACTGCAGCTCTCCCCCGTGCCCGGCCCCAGAACTGCCCCATTTTGGGGTCCCCCCTCACAGGACGCCCCCACATTTCACCAACTGTGGCTTTATTTATATGTCACCCAAGGGTCACTCCCGGGTCAGTAGCGGCCCAGCCGGCACATGTCACACCTGCAGGACTCGGCCGACACCGTCCGGAACCGCCGCGTCCCCCACAGGCAGCGCAGGGTCACCTGCATCGGGCGAGGTAAGGGGGACACGCCCTGGGCACATCTGGGCGTGCCACGCCTACACCTGGACAGGTCCTGCTACGCCCACACCTCTACAGCCCCACCCACTCCACCCAAGCCGCCCCCACGGGCTGAAAATTCCTGCCAAGCCCGCGCCCCATCCCCTGCCCTCCGGGCAACATAGAGAAAGCGGCTGGGAGGACCGGAAATCCCCTCCGGCACGCGAAAAGCATAGAGACGGGGGCTGGAGGACCGGAAATTCCCCGCCCTGCGGGAACCATAGAGAAAGCGGCTGGGAGGACCGGAAATCCCCTCCGGCACGCGAAAAACATAGAGACGGAGGCTGGAGGACCGGAAATGCCCCCCCCTGTGGGGCTGGGGTCGAAATCACTGTGGGGCTGGGGTATTGACTGTGGGGTGGGCGTAGAGACTGCAGGCTCAGAGGTGGATTGTTGCAGAGCTGGGGCCACGACTAAGATCCTGCCCTCGGACGGTGGAGAAATTTCAGCTGCTGCAGCCTGAGAAGCGCGCATATGGAGGTGGAAGAACCGAGCTGGCCGTGAAATAGATCTTGTGGGTCAAGAGCTGAAATCACTGGGGCCGGGAAGGGGACTGTCCAGGGCACGAGCTGAAAACCTGCCCTGGGATCTCTCCTCCATGGGCAGTGACCGGGTGTTTTGCCAGTCCACGGCAGCAGGAGAACGGACACGGACACCCACATGAAGAATGGTCTTATTTTACTATTAATGGGGAGGCAAAAGAGGCAAAAGGACACATTCAGTTAAACAATAAACTTATCCCTCACTTGGCTTTAGCCACAAGGCAAAATAAGCAAGGGGATGCATTTGACCATTCCCACAGGAGCAGGAGAGAGACTGAGCTCCATCACCAATTGCCTGAACACCCCACCATCAGCCAGAGCCTGCAGTGACTGGGGAGCCCCATTCCATAGCCAGGACCTGGAGAACCTGGGTCTGCGATAAAGGACTAAGTTGCAAGGAAGGGGAGTATTAATAAACGGTCTCTGTGCTTCCCCGTAATTCTGGGTGTTTGGATTCAGCCTGGGATTGTCAGCTAAGTCATGAACAAGCCAACTCAGCTCCTGAACTCTCAATGAATGTTTGAAACACTTCCACAGAAAGACAAGTTAGCAGTGATTCCAAAGGAAAATCTGTAAATGAAGGCTAATGGTTGCTGGGGAATTTCCTTAGGAATGGTGAACCTCAGGCATATGGACTATGGGAGGTGGAATCCCGATTTCAGCCTTGGGCACCTGCAGGACTACAGGTTTCCTTATCCACAGCAGGGACAGCCCGGTGGCCCAGCGTGTCAGGTGCAGACAATGATCTGTCCAGGGAATGAGCAGCAAGTCCCCTCTGCCCTCACACTGGGACCAAAGACCCACAGCACCCCAGCTCTGGTTTCCAGCGTGGGTGACCCCCTCCCCTGCTGCCAGGAGCATCCAAAGTCAGCAAAACGTCCCTTGGAGGCAGGACCAGGCACATTCCACACTCCCGTCCCTGCGGAGAGCAGAACATGGCACTGCTACCACGGTGCAGAGAACAGATTTTTCCAGATCTTTCCAGTGCAGCAAGTTCAGCCCTGTGCCAGCCTGTTGAACAGAACAAGGACACCCTCCCCTGCTGGTGCCACCACCACCATGAAATCCTGGAATATCCTGAGCTGAAAGGGACCCTCAGGAATCCTCAGTGCAGCCCCTGTCCCTGCACAGACACCCCAACAATCCCACCCTGAGCAGCCCTGAGAGCGTTGTCCAAAGGCTCCTGCAGCTCTGGCAGCCTTGGGGCTGGGACCATTCCCTGGGCAGCCTGGGCAGTGCCCCAGCAGCCTCGGGGGGAAGAACCTTTCCCTGAGCTCCATCCCAAGCCCTGACACAGCTCAGCTCTGTGCAGTTTCCCAGAGTCCTGCCACTGGCCTGCCAAAAATCCCTCCAGGATGAACACAATTGTAGGGCCACAAGAGAATTGGGAAGATCCAATTAAACACCCAGTGAGAGGCCCCAGTTTGCACCACAGCACTGCTCACACAGCCCCTGGTCACTCTGTGCTGCATCTCCCAGGAGTTTCAGGGAATAGTTCAGTGTATCCCATGGGATTCCAGCACTGCTGAGCCCAGGGATGGGCTGTGGCAGGAACTTCAGGCTCTCACACATTTCACAGCACTCAGATCTCCCAGGGCCTCACTCAGAGACTTCTACTCACACCCAGCAGAACCAGCTGCAATAAACCCATCCCAGGGATTCCCTGCTCCAAGGTTCTATAGGGGAAAGATTCATCAGCTCCAACACTGCCAAACAAGCCTGCAAGTACTGAAAATCATGGGAATACCACACTTTAAAGCTCAGCCCCTTTGGAGACTATTTGTTGTAATTTCAGTTGAAGGTTTGTTAATTCCAGCATCACAAGGAGCCCTTTCCCCTTGTGCTCACCACGGGGTGTCTGTGGAGCCTGGGCACAGCCCCCTCCTCACCCTACAACCACCATCTGCCCCCCAAGAATCCTGCCCCAGCCTGTGACCCCACGGAGCTGCACGAGTGCCACAAACCTTCCCAGCTCACAGCCACAATTCCTGGGGTCACCCTGCACACACTGGAAAGCTGCACTGTTTGGGAACACCAAAATTCCAGGTATTTAAGGTGCATATTTGGTATTCAAAGCAGCCAGGGGCTGAGCTGATCACGTTGCACTTGAGACTTCCCAACCAAATCACACCCTGAATATCCCGTAAAACACTGGCAGAGCAGGGAAGCACTGGTCCTAATTACCACACCTGCTAATTATTCACTAGAAGTAGACTTTTGCAGGATTGCTGGATTATTCCAAGCCCTGTCAGAGCACATCCATGAGTTCCAGTGAAGCAAAGAACGAGCAAAGCCTTTCCACACCTGCAACTTTAATGGTTGGGGCAGTTCCAGAGCCACCTCTTCAAGAGTGCAAGTCTTTAAACAGCTTAAAACCAGCAATAAAAAGTAAAATATAAATTTTTATTTAGAATTAAAGCAAATACTTCAGTATCACAAACACAATATTAAACTTCAAGAAATATACTGCTAAATTTGGAGGGAGCATTTATTTTTTGCACAACCACGACATGCGCACAAAATCCAGAGAAAGATGTGGAGTCTGAAATTTTCAACATCTCACCACCAAAGCAGCTGGGTCACACAAGGTTTCGTACAAGAGTTAAGATAGACTGGAATAAGATGTTGACAAAATTTCTACAGAATCATCTTTATAGACAACAAGAAAGCTCTAAAGAGGCAAACATTGCAATCTAGTCTTCTTCTGCTGAGTCTCTCTCAAACGTGTAGGCCATGAAGCAAGCATCTGGTCTCTTGGGGACAAGGGGATGCCCTGGTCTCACAATCTCAAAGCCCAAAAAGCTGAAAGTACGGAGCAGTGCAGCTAGAAAATAAAGGAGGAGACAGGTTTCACCCACAGGATACTGAAAAAAACCCCTGAATTTCCATCAAAAGGCGTTTTGCATGTCTGGAGGCGCAGGGAACACCCACCTCTGTCATCTCTGTTCTTGTGGAAACAGATGAACACGTGTTCAACTCGGAGCTGTTCTTCAGCAAACTCGAGGAGAACTGCAAAACTGCAAGAGAAACACCAGGGGCTCAGTGCCCGTGGAACAGGGAATGTCCTGGGATGGGAGGGACCCCCAGGATCATCCAGTCCAACCCCGGGCCCTGCACAGGCAACCCAACAATCCCACCCTGAGCGTTGTCCCAACGCTCCTGGAGCCCTGGCAGAAAGTGTCTCCTCAGAGATTTCAGCAAGGCCCTGAGAGCCCATCCACACAGGAATTCCTAAGGAAGAGGCACAGGCTGGAGCCTCACACCACCAGACCCCTGAGCCCCAGGCAGAACTCAAGGGCAGCACTCCTCAGTGGTACAGAAGATGTGTTTGTGACACAGCTGAAGGAGCTGCAGGGACAGAGTCAAAGCAGCCTGAAACCAGACTCATAGAGAGCCTAAAGGACCAAAATTAAACTTAAGCTTTTAAAATACAAAGAGCAAAGTGTTCTCCCACCCCACTGAGAGGTTCTGGTGTTAACACACAGCCAAGTTTTCCCTGGCCCACCTGTCCTTGCTCCCCTCAGGCAGAGCACCACTGGGAATTTCGATGTAGAGGTTGTTGTTGTTCAGCACTGCTCTCCAACTGATGTGTTTGGCATCTGTAAGCCTTGACTGGACATTGAGAATTCTTGTCCTGTTGTTAGGTGTTAGTTCTTCTGTGACATTCAGCCGATTATCCTGCAGCAAGGGAAAGGGCAGAGTTATTTTTCCATTCATTTCTGGAGGAGGGATTGAGGCAGGGAACGCTGCCAAGCTCACCACGAGCCGTTTGCTCCTCATACTCACCGAATAAAATAAATTAGCTGAAAGATTG
>VZDJ01000247.1:121314-136679 GCA_008694505.1 Cyanoderma ruficeps
GGCCCCGGACCCAGGTTACTACAGCAATTGAAGGGAACCCTGGAACTGCAAAGGGAGCACGGTTAGACAGGCACGAAGGCTTGGACAAAACCCTGCGACTTCCAGGATTTAAAGAGTGTTAAAAAAAACCAAACCTAGGCCAAAGGACTCCTCCCACTGCAAGTGGGAAGACAAAGGAAGCTCCACACCAGGGGCAGTGCCCAGGGAGCTGCCACTTCAGTGTTTTGAGTGAAGACTCACTTGGAGATGAAAAATACTCTGGCTGAGTGAGGCAGGGGTGTTTGTGTGCCAGGGCAGGGCTGCTCTGCCCTCATGACAAGAACCTTTCTGCAGGGATGTGCTGTTTCCTGCCCTCCTTGTTGTCAGGCAGCACAAACCCCCAGCCCAGCAAGGCAGGGATCACTTTTCCAGGGGATATTCCCCACCAGACCTTCCCAGCTCGAGGCCAGGCAATTCCAGGGACTCATCTCCACCTCCAGCATTTTCAGCTTGAGCTGACACCACACCTGAATCTCTGCAAAACCTCCGCCACCACCTCCAAACCTCTTCCCACTCAATTCCTCGGAGCGATTCCGCAACGCTCCGCGCTCGAGGAGAGAAATACTGGATTTTTGAAGACAGTGAGGATTATTTTTAAGTTTCTCCCCATCCTTTTCAAGGCTGTTTCACTCCTCCCGTGGCAGAGCAGCGCTGGCCCCTCCCTCTGCACCATCCTTCACCCGCAGGCTCCACTCTTGAGTTGCGTCATCTCAGCAGATGCAGCAATCGAGGCCCTTGGGGGAATTTTCACAATCGTCCTGTCTCCGGGTGCCAGCAGCAGCCACTGCAGCCATTTGCAAATCCGAATAAACAGCTACAAAATAATCCACCATTTTGCACCCCGAGTTGGGGGATTTGGATTGGTTTGTTTGTTTTTTTTTTCTTTTTTTTTTTAATGAGCTTGAAACTTGTGATGAATAATCCGTATTAAAAAGGCTGGGAATGGGCAGAGAGGTTAAATATTATGTGCTGGAGGGTAAATTATATTTATATTTCAACGTGAAGCAAGCGCAACAATTGCGAAGTTTTCTTGAAAATACAGAATCTGTGCTAACTGAACATTTTAATTAAATGGGTCTCCAATCCACTATTTTAAGCTCTTTGGAAGAGACGTTTTTCTTTAGTAGCAACATTATTTATGTTTATCTGAGAATGACTGCGGACTATACGTTTCTAATTTCCCTTACAAATAAACCTTTAAAAACCTTTTCCAAAGGTGTGCTGTGGCAATCTTTAACGATTTCACCTTTCTGCCCCAAAAATGTGGTGCAGAGGAAGGTTTGCAACCATGAATATATTTTAGTGATGTTTACGTGCACTTAGGGAGAAAAAAAAAGCACCTTTAACCCGCAGTTAAATATAAAAACGGTTAAAAAACACCTTCCACAGTCCACACACGAGGTGGAAAGGGCAGACTGATATCCTGAGCATCCACCACTCCACACCAGCCACCTTAATTCAGGTTATTTTCTTTCTTCCCAGCACCTGTGGGGGGTGTTTAAATCTTTCGGTTGAGTTTTTAACCAACAGCTCTCGTAACACTCTTACCCTCGATTAGTTTTGCGGAGTATCCACGGTTACATAAGGGGATAACAGCCTTCAATCCTTCGATATATTTGCCTAATTTTTTTTCCCCTCGCCCCCGCCCCAGCACGGCTCCTGCCCCAGCCCTGCCCGGAGCCTCTCCCAGCCCGGGGGTGCCCTCGGGGGTCCCTCCCAGGGCCGGGACAGCGCTGGGGCCTCCAAGTCACCCTTTTTTTTTTTTTTTTTTNCTACCGCCTTTCCCCGCGCGGCGGGGGCCAGGCCGCCCCTCCCCCGCCGGCCACGCAGCGTCCCCCGCCCCTCTCCGGCCACCAGGGCGGCGACAACGAGGATGAGGAAGAGGAATGAGGCAGCGAGTGCCCAGCGGTGCGATGCTGAGGGAGGCCGCGGCGCCTCACCTGCTCTGTCCGGTACTGAGGCTCAGCACAGCGGGCATGATGGTGCTTTTATTCCCCTCTTTCTCTCTAGCGAAGCAGTGGCTGTTGAGTATCCGTTGCAGGGAGGATTTCACCATCCGGCCGCTCTGGTCCGAACCCCGAAACCCTCCGCCGCCTCCTCCCCCGCTCCCCAGGCGCTGCTACACAAAATGGCACCGTGGCCGCAGTACCTCCTTATATACCTTCCCTCTTCCACGCCCCCCATGAGACCGCGCCCCTCAGCGCGTGCCACGCCCTCCCACGGACACACGGCTTCTATTGAACAGTTCAGATGTCTATTAACCGATCTCGCTGTCTATTGGTCGAGTCCTGCGCGAGGGGCGGGACATGGTCTGGGGGTGCTGCACGGGGGGCGGGGGGTAGCGGCGCGTGATTGGCTGCGCGCGCCGCGGGCGGGCGGGGCCTGGCGGGGCATCGGCCGGCGGGCGCCCCGCAACCCCTCACTGCCCTCGGAGCCGCCGGTTCGAGTCCCGCGCCCGCGCCCCGCCCGGCTGAGGTAACCGGAGGGGCCGGGGGAGGAGCGGGGTGTGAGGGAGCACAGGGAGGGAGAGACGTGAAGAGTCATGGAAAGAGATGGAAAAACACGGACAGACCCGTAGGGTGCAGCGCTGGAGCTGGAACCAGCAGAGGGGCGTCAGCAGGACCCCCTGTGGGACCCCCGGGGGCATCGCCGCCCTCAGAGCTTCGCACAAAGCTCGGTGCTGAGGGAAACTTTTAATTAAGAACTAGTAATAAACCCCCCACAAGCAGTGGGGCGGGTCCCTGAAAGGTCGGGCTGGGGTTGTGATCTGGTTTTGTGGGGAGTGTTTGGGCTGGACCACTTTGGCCTGGCTGTGGTTTATGGATTTACAAGGGAAATAGGGATAGGGGATAGTTGGTGTGTGGATTTAGAATGGAATAAGGATGGGAAATAGTTGGTTCGTGGATTTATAAGGGAATAGGGATGGGGAATAGTTAGGTCAAGGATTTATAAGGTAATAGGAATGGGTAACAGTTAGTTTATGGGTTTATAGTGGAAAAGGGATAAGGAATGGATGGTTTATGGATTAATAGGGGAATAGGGATGGGGAATGGTTGGTTCATGGATTTATAGTCAAATAGGGATGAGGAAAGGTTGGTTCATAGATTTATAGCAAAATAGGGATAAGGAAGGGTTGGTTTATGGATTTATAAGGGAGCAGAGATGGGAAATGGTTGATTTATAGGGGAGTGGGGTGGGGAATGGTTGGATCCTGGATTTATAGAGGAATAGGGATAGGGAACAGTTGGTTCATGGATTTATAGAGGACTAGGGATGGGGAACAGTTGGTTTATGGATCACTAGGGGACTGGGGATGGGGAATGTGATGATCTTTTAGGTTAAAAATGTTAAAAGGCTAAAACGTTTTTGCTGTGCCTTCAGGAAGAAGTGGGTAAATCCTGGTTATTTTCTCCAGCAGAAGTTGGGCTCACCCCTGTAACAGCCAACCTGTGCCCTCTGCTTTCCATCTCCTGTCAGGGGCTTGGAAATCCGAGGCTTGGGGATGTGGTTGGGTCTTTCTGCAGTCCCACGACAAGAACAGTCCAGAGGAAAGGATGGGAATTTGGAAATGGGACACCCCCACTGCTTTTCTGGATGGGATTGATGGAAGCACAGCTTCATCCCTTGGGGGTGAGGGTCAGCCTTCAAAATCCATCCTAAAGCAGCAAATGTGCACAAAAAGCTAAATAGGTCATCGTTCCCATGGGTTTGGGAATTGGATCTTTGGCTGAGCCATTTCTGAATATTTCAGCCTGAAAACCAAGGCAGAGGCACGTCCTGAGCAGTGGATTTTATCCTGTATGGAGAGCTCAAAATAATGGTGTAAGTGATGGTGTTTGCAGGCAGGGGTACCTTGGAAGTTAAATGGGGAAAGGTGTTTATAGAACCAAAGAAAACTGCTAAAGATATATTGTAATGGTTTTTAAAAAAAATCATGGGTTTAATTTAATCATTTTAATCATTTTAATTTTCCATTAAAATCTTGTAGATGGCTGCATTTCTTTCTTCTTCATCAACTCGGGCCCCAACGCACCTGTTTTATTGCCTGCAGCTACCAGAGGTGCATTCAGCCACTTCTTAGGGGGTTTTATTACTACCTTATTTTTATTTGCTTGAAAATAAATGATGATGATGATGCAGGAGCTCTGAGCACGATGGATTGATTGGCTCCACTTTGCGGAGGGATCATTGTCTAAATCTCCACCCACCTTTTGTGTCCCGAAGCTGCTGGGATAAGCCGGGATGGAACAAAGTGTCGTTGCCGAAATAAAGCAGCGGCTGCTCTCCTGCAGCTCAGAGGAGAAGCCTGGCCTGGCCAGCAGCCAGGGGAGAATCTGGGAGTCCTGGAAAGTAAAAGGGATGAGGAGAAAGTCCTTTTCCTGCTGCAGGCATCTGCCCTTAGCTCCCAGAACGCGACATAAACGGAGCTTGTGCTCAGCTGGCCCTGGAGATTTGGGTGTTGATTTATGGAGGGGAAACTCTTCTGTTTAATGCATTACCCAGAGTCCAGCCTGAAACAATGGGATAGCTGCAATTCCGAAATATCCGGACCACACGGAGCACATCAGAGGAGATTTAGCAATTCCTGGTTTGTGTGTTGTGTTAGGAAGGTTTTCCTGCTGGGGGTGTCAGGGGCTGGAAGGGCTGCATTAGCATTCGGTGATAGATTTCATTATTTCCAATAATGGCATTTATTATTGCTGTAGTAATCCGGCTGTAATTCCGTATAATGGCTCTGTGTGAGGGGAATCAGCGCTGCAGCTGTTTCCTCTTCCCTGTGAACTGGGAACAGCTTTGCCCTTTGAATCCCTGTCACCTCCATGGTCCATCACTCCATTTCACAGCTGAGTGCCTGGAGAGCTCTGGGAGCTCTGCAAGAGACAACCAACCTGTGCTGGGTTTGTGTTAAACACCACGGGGGATTAGTTCCAGCTGCAGTTTTGCTGAGAGCCTGACTTCCACTTTAGCAGGGACAGTGATTCATAAATCCTCACACAGAAGCCTCTGACTCACAATTTTGGGATTACAGCTGAGGCAGTTGGAGATGTTGCTATCCCCAGCTGGTTTTTCACCCCTGGGTTGCCATGATTGCCCTTCTCGTGGCAGAGTAACTCTGTAGCAGGGTTGTTGTTCCAGCTGCATTCCCAGTTTGGCATCACAGTACCTGGAATTGCCTAATTCGGGGGGCAGTGAACCCTGACAGTCTGAGCAGCCCAGCTCTGCTGTGGCACAGCAGCTTTCAGCACCGGGGGAATATTCACAGAATCCCAGAATATCCTGAGCTGGATCCCTCAGGGATCATCAGTGCAGCCCCTGGCCCTGCACAGACACCCCAACAATCCCACCCTGAGCAGCCCTGAGAGCTCCTGCAGCTCTGGCAGCCTTGGGGCTGGGACCATTCCCTGGGCAGCCTGGGCAGTGCCCCAGCAGCCTCGGGGGGAAGAACCTTTCCCTGAGCTCCATCCCAAGGCCTGACACAGCTCCAGCCCTTCCTGGGCTCCTGTCCCTGTCCCAGAGCAGAGCTCAGCCCCTGCCCCTCCGCCTCCCCTGGGAGGGAGCTGCAGCCCCCGAGGAGCCTCCCCTCAGTCTCCTCTGCTCCAGCTGAACCAGCCAAGTGCCCTCAGCCCCTCCTCAGACCCTTCCCCAGCTCCGTGTCCCTCCTTTGGACACTCCAACAGCTTTGGATCCTTCTTTGTTTCCTTATTGCATCGCATTTTTATAGCCATTGCAAACAGAGAATCTCATCCATCATGTTCATGCCAAATCCTGTGCAGGTGTCCTCAAACACACCAAGTCCTCCTCATTGCAGCTACCACAGCCTTCCCCTCTCCAACAACTGCATTTCCAAGGACCCTCCCAGTCCCACAGCCAGCAGCTTGTGTCAGTTCCCTGCTGTTGAAGGAGCTCCCCCGAGAGCCCCCAGCGGGTCCCAGTTGCTCTGTGCTCTTACTCCAAGCAGGTCGCAGCAACTGGGCTGCCTGAAACCTCATGGGAAAGAATCTTGTACTGAGCCTGAGTTACTCAATAACCAGAGCAGTTAATGAGAAAAAGGACGGAAGCACCAACTAACCAATCTCTGTTAGGGATCTAAGTTGAAATTGTTGCAGGCTGAGAAAAGCCAAGGAGTTGATTTTCCCAGATTTTCCTTTCTTAGCTTGTTTCCTTCTGCTTTTTACCCTCGTTTCACAAAGGAGGCCTCAAACAGTAGTTAAAATCACCAGTCAGAGATTCTTTGTCAAGCTTTAATGGGTTTTACTTTCTGAAATAGTCTGGAAGAAGAGTTTATGGCAGCACAGGAAGAAAACCAGAATGAAAACTGTTGTGAACGTATTAGAGCAAGGAATGGCTGTGGGATAAGTAACTGTCTTCCCTCTTCCCTGTGTTTTCAGGTGTGCAAGATCAGATAACACAGGATCGGTGCTTAGAAAGATGTTCAGGAGCTGAAACGCTCATAAATCTCCCATGGTTCTGAAATCCTGCACGTTGAAACCACAGCTCTGTAACATCATTTATTCCAAGAAGGAAAGATAAACCCTTCTGTCATTTAGGTGATTAAAGCAGGATTAAATCACACAGCTGCAAAAACTGCTGCTTCTGCCTGGTTTTCTGCCACTAGTGGAGCTGAGGCTGCTCCTGTGTCTGTGTTCTAGAGGAGCAACAAAGCTCCAGGCAAGGGGAATGGGACAAAAATCCTTTTTGACAAGTAGCAGAAAGCCCTGCGTGTTTTGTGCTTTGCTGCATCATGCTGTCAGGGCTCTCCTGGAACGTGGAAATGGATGTTTGTGGCATTTAGCAGCATCAGGGGAATTCATCCTGCTCCAATTTGCTGACGAGGGAGGAATGTCAGAGAGAAAAACATGAGCTCCCTTCCAAAGCATGTGCAGTCCATGCATAGCATTGCCCATTTAGTACCTCCCCAAAAATGGGAATAAAATATATTCATTTATTAATTTATTGAAGGAGGCTTTAAAATCCAGTGGATCTGATTGCCTTTTCTCTCTATTCCACTGCTTGTTCTTGCAGTTTTGCAAGAGATGTCTCTGCAGTTCTTGCAGAGGTGTCTAGAGATGCAGCCAAGCACCAAAACAGGACAGAAGCTGAGGCAGAGATGTCCATCAGGACATGTTTTCATAGAAATCATTGTCTGTGATGACCTCACCCTGTAATTTAGCTGATTTTTGTCTTGGAATAATTTAAATTTAAAATTTAAATGTTCCTGTTGGTCAGCTCTCTGTGGAGACAAAGGACAGCAAAAGCTTGTGAGGCTTTATCAAAACACTGGGCAGTGTTATTTCTAAACTTATCAGGCCTCTATTTTATAAGTCTTATTTATAAAATGGCTCTTAAATCTACCCCTCTCCTTCCTTAGTACTTCTGGTTCATCTCCTCACAGGTAACAGTTAAGTACCAGTTATCTAATTTTAAATACTCCCCCACTAAATCACTCTTTTAGTGTGTCAGAATCTATTCTGATCTTTGTGGGACAAGTAATTAGAACACCTTTTCTAGCTGCAAAACTCTCCTCGTTTTCATTGTCATGCCTGTGAGAATGATTTCATTTGAAGGTCAGGTTTTCTGCAGACCCACTTGTGCTGGAAGGAGACTCTGCCAAATGAAGCCAGAATTTTTAGGTGTTTACCAGCACAGGGAAGAATTTATTTTTCCAAGATCTTTGTGAGATACTGAACTAGAAGAAAACAGTCATCAGGCCAACAAAAAAAAAAAGTCTGTACTCTCACCAAAAAAAACTTTGGAGCTCTGTTTTTCCACTTCAAAACAGCTGGCATGGAGAGGGATTGAATGCAGATGAGGTAATAGATGTTTGAAATGCTGTAAATTCTAATTTATCTGAATTAGGGGTGGAGTCCAACATCACCTGGGCACCTGGGAAAGGCTGAATTCTTCTTTTTGAGTTTGCAGGATCAAATTGAGCAGTTTCCACATAGAAATAACGTGGGGGCAGGGGAGGGAGGCTGAAGTGGGAACAGGAAATCAGCTGGAAAGGGGCTTGGCCAAGAGCAGGAGCCACAAGGAACACTCGGAGGGTGGCACCTTATGATGTCTGGGAAGGAAATGTGCTGGGGCACTTTGTTGTTGTGGGTCTGTAATTTAGGGATAATGTTCCACAACACTGATTCCTGTATTGATTTTTCTCTGGCTGTTGTTGCCAGTTATGAGCAAATGGCCCTGAGGAATTTGGAGGTGGTTACAACACGATCAAGTGGAAGACGTTTCAACAGCCTCCCTTCCCCACCCCATTTTCTGTTTCGTTTCTGCTGGGCCAGAGGCAGCTCGGCTCCAACCCCTCTCCTGAGTTACCCAGAGGGGATGGAGCTCTGGTTTTTGCTGAGGAGTCACAGAGGGAAGTTCATTTGGGGAGGGGAAGGAGCCCTGTCCCTCCTGTTGGCATGGAGAAGGCCTTGGGATCCTGAGCAAACCCTCTGCAAACCCCTCCACCATCAATCCCAGCAGCATTTCAGGCTCCCTGGAATTCCTCCATGAGCATTTTCCTTCCCCTCACTTGCTTGCTGGAGACTTTGTGTGGTGGATTTAGGAGTTTATTTTTTGTTTCCATTTCCCCCCTCATCCAGACTCCACCACTACCCGAGGTTTCCCTGCAGGACAATCCCCCTGCCCAGCTGGGAAGGGGAATGGGACAGCCTGGCTTGTTTTCCTCCAGATCCTCTTGTGCTTGGATCAGGCAGCCTCAGGGAGGAGGAAGTGCAGGGTGCAGCCCTGCTTTTGTAACCCCCTAATTTCGTTTGGAAATGTTATCCAAACAAACAGCTGCCAGCAAGATGAGCGTTAAGACCTGTGCAGAGGCTGCTCTGTCAGAAACCAGCCCGGAGTGAGCTTTGCCTGCTGGAACGTTTCACCCAGCAGCTCATTAACATGGAGATACTCAAAGGAGACTTCCCCCGCCCCCGACTAGATCCTGCCCGTGATAAGAGCATTAACGAGCATATTTTCCCATAAATAAAATGAGCAGGCCTGGGGGGCAGGGAAGGTTGTTTTGCCTGGAATCGGTTCTATCCCACGCTCACCCCTTGGAGACTTGGGGCTGAGGGAGCCAGTTCACCCTGGGAGCGAGCCAGACACCAACAGGCAAAGGGGCATTTCTTCCAGCTCTGGGTGCTCCACACTGCTTTATTTTGAGGATAATCCACGTAAATTCTGTTCACTGGCCAGAACTCCCTGTGCTCACGGCCAGGGCAACCCTTGGGGTCCTGCAGGAGGGACAGGAAGGTCCAACTTTAAGGTTTCTTTTGCCAGGCTGTTTTTTTGGGCTGCAGGAGGGACAGGAAGGTGCAGCCTGGGGAAAGCTGCTTTGGCCAGGCTGTTTTTTGAGCTGCAGGCGGCCTCGTGCTCTCTGCATCCGTGTCTGAACCAATATTTACTCAGGGCTCTGTGTACTGGGATTGTCAGCAATCCCTGCAGTGAGAGCAGGGCTGGAGCCAGCATCAGCCCAGCTTAGCAGCTTCCCTTGTTTACATCTTTTTGAAAAAATACTCCTGACTTCCAGGCTGGGGAGAGGTGGCAGCGGGACAGCTCTGGGGAGCACGAGCCCTCCCTGCAGCAACCTGCCCACCCCAGAGCCCCTGCAGCCAAAAATCCCCTCTGGAAGTGGGTGGGCAGCAGCCCTCCAGCCTGGGCAGGCCTTGGCATCTCCCCAGGAAGTGACAAACCTGCTCTGGAAGTGGCAAAGCAAAGTCCAAAGACTTGGTGCACCCCAAGGGACTGGCAGCAAAGGAGCCCTCAGGCTCCCACCACACTCAGGAGTGGAGGCTTTAAAATGAAGGCAGCTCTAGTTCAGCACCAGAATTTTCCAGTTTTCCCTGAGGGTTTTATTTATGAAGCTGTTCTGGGTACAGATTAACTTCCCCAGCCTCTGGCTGGTCATTAACTCTGGGAGAAGCTGAGGTTTGAAGGGTTCATTGCTGGAGGAAAGGGGGTGAGCACTGCAGTGTTCACAGCCACGCTCCCCTGCTGCCTGTCCTGGTGTTTCCAGAGAAACCAGGGAGCTGTTTATTCCCGTGTGTCCCGCCGTGTGTGTCACACACAGACACCCTGACTCCTCTTTGGGAGGGCAAAACCCCCCTTCCAACAGAGCTGAGCACGTGCCCCGAGCTCTTAGTGAAACCAGCAGATTTCCCAAGGTGCTGGAAGATAAAGAGGTGGCATAAGGAAGGTAAAGACCCTTGAAATTACTGCTCAGGCTTGGAGCTGTGACCTACTTAGTTTGATTTCCTGCACACGGTGACTTTTGCCAGCTACTTCAGGTGATGAGCTGAAAACCTCCTGCCTCAGAAGTGTGTGGAAGACTGGGAATGGCTGTGGCTACTGGAAACAGACTGGACAAGAGCTGAGATTCAGTTCTGAAATCTGTTTTCTGGGGTATTTAGCAGCTTTCTGATTCCCCTATAAATGTTTGTCTGTTCCTGGGTCAGAGTTTCCCTGTTGGATTGTCCAGTGAGTAAATGCTTTCAGTAAATGCAGGTGCTGCTCTGCCTTCCTGCTGCTTCCCTGGACTTTTGTCCTACAGCACTTTCATTTCTCAGCTCCCAGTTCCTCATTCCCCTGGACGTTCCCGTGTTTGTTTGGCTTCACACACAGCCACATCCTGGGTCCAGGATCACGGATTGGGCACTTTCAGCCCATCTTCAGCCTCCTTGGGCTCACTAGGGAGGAAAATGTCCTCAGGAATCCTTGAAGGAACGGGATGTGACAGTGCAATGGGAGTCAGGAGGTCAGGCCTTAGCAGCTGTCCACTCTGCAGCTTTGCTAAACCCAGGCTCGGGCTTAACGTTAAACCTGATCCCTGCAGGGCGGATCCCACAGCATCCCTGGCTATTCCTGAGACAGGGAGCACAGGGTGCGTGGTGTGTGTGTTTAGGCTCCCCCGTGACCCCCTGCAGCCCCTTTGGAGCTGTAATTCCAGCAGGAGCTGCCAGGTGTCCCTGGGGATTGGGAAGATGAGGGTGGGAGAAGGCAGAGCTGAGGTGGGAGCTGATCTGGCTCTGCTGCTCCCTCCCTTCTCTGTGGAGAATGGACTGGGGGGAGTTTCAGGTCGCTTTGAAAAGTCTCCTTTGTAAATAATGTTCCAAAGCAAAATGTTCCTTTTAGNTTTTTTTTTTAATTGATCTCTCTGTTGCCTTTAAAAGTATGGGAGATCACTTTGGCAGAGATAATCATGTTTAATTCTCTTTTCTATCCTATTTGGCTTATTTTCCCATGGTTTCCTCTGTTTCCCATGGTTTCCTCACTGTTTGGCATTGTCAGGTTTGTGTTCTGCAGTTCTAAGATTTTAACTGTGATCAGCAATATTCCTGCTGGGGGCAACTGGATGCTTTTCCCCATGTTATGGAGGTTGCTGTTATCAGGGTATCAGTTTATAGAAAACTGGATTTATTTTACCACTCTCAGGGTGATGGTGATGGACAGGAGCCACCCCTGTCATTGTCACACCACACAATGGCACCAAAACTCTGGTTAATTGTGTCATTACTCTCGGTGTCCCCAGGACTTAGAAAACTCTGAATTTTAACAACAAGCCTTTTCTGAGGCTTCCATGCAAAGAAATGCAAATAAAGTTAATTAATATGATTAAGCCTTTGTCATTCTGGTCCAAACTGTGACACCGAGGCTGGGACCAGGGTGTTCCAGCTGCTCCAGGAATGGTGTTTCCAGGTCACTATGGGATGTGCAGGGTCCTCGGGGTCCCTGCTGGCAGCCAGCAGCAGCTCTGTGTCCAGCTGTGGACAGAGGGGATCACAGGAGCCCAATTAGTGTCAGAGGTGTTGTTAATTGCTATTGTAGGACAAATAACCCGGGATCCTGCCCTAAAAAAGGAAAGGCTCTTCAGGAACCCTTCCAGACAAACCTGCTCAGAAAACTCTTCAGAGAGAGGGAGGCCAACATTTCCCTACACAATCTGTCCCAACACTTTGCTGTGTTTACTACTACAGAGTATTTGGGATTTTCTGTTCTCTCACTTCCCAACAGTTTCTCTGCAGTCTGTCCTCACTGGATTCAGGCAGGACACATCCAAAGTCTTCTCTTTCATCCAAAATACTTACTAGTTCCAATGAGGTCTTTTTTCCATGACTTTTTTTTTTTCCCCTGACCTCCAGGTATAACAGCTCTGAGACATTTGGATTTGGGAAAACAAGCTGTCCTTCATTCTCCTTGGAAATCAGTGATTGTTGCAGCTCTCCCAGATCCCTGCTCGTTAGAACGTTCTGAAAAGCTCCTGTTCCCAGGGCATTCCCAATCCTTGGATTCACTTTTCATCTGGGAAGGTTTCATGAGCTCTTGGTGCAGCTTTGTGGGGACACTGAGCGTTCTCTGCCTGCAAGGTTTGGCTTCCCAGTCCGGAGACCTGGATGTGGGAGGTGTTTGTCGTTGAAGGGATGGGGCAGGGAGGGGCCTTTTGAGCCCGATCCTTCTGTCCACCTGTGGTCCAAGGATTTGTAGGGGCACAGAGCTCCCCCTTCAGCCCCCGGTGTGTCCCTTCCACAAGCTGGGAGCTCTCAGAGTTACAGAGCTCCTTTTTCATTCCAGTTTTATTTGTTTTAGCCAATTTTTATCCCCAGTTGGTTTCATGCCAGCATTGTCTTTATGCTTAAATTGGCATCTTGGCTCTCTCTTGGTGCTTTTGTGTGTAGCAATCCAACCCCTTTGTTTTGGTAGGCAAAGCAAACTGAGACTTTTCTCTGTAAATCTTCCTTTCTTCTTTCCCTGCTTCTTGTCAAGGAAGCCTCTCAGCCATCCAAAATCATTCCCACACAAGTTATTTACAGAAAGCATCTCTCCACGACCACCTAAGTGCCATCACCTCTTAGGTAAAACCCAAGTGTTTCTAAATTCCTTTGCTGGATGTTGGGAAAGGAGCTAAAAAAGCACAAACACCCGAGCAGAACAAGGAGGGAAGATTTTGGCACATCTCTGTGACGGGGTTATGATTTGACATGGATCACAGAATCGTGGAATCATGGAGTGCTTTGGGTTGGAGGGATGTTAAAGCCCATCCAGTGCCATGGCAGGGACACCTTCCACTGTCCCAGGCTGCTCCAAACCCCTCCAGCCTGGCCTTGGACACTGCCAGGGATCCAGGGGCAGCCACAGCTGCTCTGGGCACCCTGTGCCAGGGCCTGCCCACCCTCACAGCCAACAATTCCTGCCCAATATCCCATCTAAATGTTGCTGTTGGATCCTCACACTGGATCCTGTGATCCCTGTGGGTCTCTGCTTTGATGTTCTGTTGGAAGCTGCCTCCAGTGGTCTGGCAAAGGGATCCAAACCAGCCCTGGCTGAGCCCCTGGCTCAGGACGATGGAGGTGGAAGGAGTTTGGCAAAACCTCTCTCTGCACCACAAAAATGTCAGTTGGAGATCTCCCAGCAGGAGTCTGGGTCTGTTTAGCTCCCGTGTGCTGATCTTCGATAAGAAACAAAGGATTGTTGTGCGGGTTTTTTGTGAAAATTGGGTGCTTTTCATATTTCTTCACAGCCAGAGCTAAGGGTCCTCTTGACAGGGTTCCCACATGACCAGGGGTGTTGTACCTTCAGCCCTGAGAGCTCCCAGGGGGGTTTGACAGGCACACCCCCGGGAAGAGGAGCCAAAAGGGGCTCAGAAATGGTGCCGTGACTTGATGTGCAGGAGCTGCAAAGCTGCCAGACCAAAATGTGCCTCCTGCTGTCCTGCAGGCCCCAGAGATGGACATTTCTAAGTTCATTTCATTTCAAAAGTCTGAAATTCTTATTTGGGGCTGGTCTGGCTAAAAAAGTTGATCTTTTCACAGGTTTGACACATGGGGAGGGGATTTCTGAGGGCCCACACCTCGTCCCTTTCCTCCTGAGGGAGCTGGGGGTGACGCTCAGAGCCAGGGATGAAATTCCTCCCTCTGAAGAGAGACGACAAGGGCTGGAGGGATAGGACAAGGAGGAATGGCTTTCACTGCCAATGGGCAGGGCTGGATGGGATTTTGGGTGGATGAGGGCAGTGAGGCCCTGGCACAGGGTGCCCAGAGCAGCTGTGGCTGCCCCTGGATCCCTGGAAGTGTCCAAGGCCAGGCTGGACCCTGGGGCTTGGAGTGACCTGAGACAGTGGAAAATGTCCCATGGCAGGGGGTGGCACTGGATGGGCTTTGAGGGCCCTTCCAACACTGACCATCCCAGGATTCCTTGAAAGGAGTTGGGATGGAAAGGGAATCAGGGACCAAAGGGGAAAAAGGATCCTGGCAAGGCTTTGCTTGATTCCCTGCTGAGCTTCAGGACCTCGACCCCCATTTCCCGCCCCCTTTGGGCTGTTGGGGGATGGTGCTGAGGGTGCCCGGGGCTCCTTGCTCCCATCTCAAGCCTCTCATCAGCGATCCATCCTCAGCACGAGCGCACCCTGTCTGCAGGGAGCCACCCTTGGATGGGGCAGGGGGTCTCCCGTGTGAGTGGAGGGGCTGGATCCCAGGAGAAATCGGGCCAAGGCTGGAGCAAACACTGCTGTGAAGTCACAGCGGCCTCCTTCCTCCCGCGGACTCTGCATGAAAAACGATGGTGCCCCTAAACCCCGAGCCCTAAACCCACGGGTGCCTTCCCTCTGTGCCAAAACCGCCCTGTCCCCTGTCCCCTCGCCGGCCCCGGCCCTGGGCAGGGCAGACGCGGTGCCCGGGCTGGGTGAGGCTGACTCAGAGCCGGCCTCAGCCATCCCCTGCCCAGGGAAGGAGCTGGAGCATCTCCCCCGCTCCTCCCGTCCCCCGCACCTCGGCACCGGCGGCTGGAGCAAGACACGACCGGTCCCTGCATGTGCATCGCCTTTGTGTGCCGGGGATGAGCACGAACTGCTGCAGGGAAACATTTCAACCAGGAAAACCATGCGGGGCTCGATTGTTCCCTGCATCCGTGGAAAATTACTCCAGTTCGCTCTCCCCTTTGCTCGAGCAGCTCCAAAACATGCGGGGAGGGGAGAGGGAGGAGGAGGAGGAGGAGGAGGGAGGTGTCCGTGCCTTTGGAGCCGGAGCTGCTGCTTTTTTCTCTCTCTGCCTCTAAATGATTTATTCTGCAAGGCTCCTGCCTTGGTGTCACTGGGGCAAGCACGGCAATCAGAAAGCGTTTTGGGGCCAGCCACTTCAATGTCACTGGGAAAAGAATGGGAAGAAATGAATCCCCGCCATCCCAGCGACGCGGCTCCATCCCCCACCGCTCCCTCCCTCCCTCCGCTGCCCATCTGGCACAAGGAAAAGCAGATGGGAGAGGTGGCCGGGGCGGAGTGCGCTGGTCCCACTCCCGCGGGGGCTGCGCTCCCTCCCTGAGCTCCTCTGGAGCACCGCGGGCAC
>VZDJ01000247.1:136700-146992 GCA_008694505.1 Cyanoderma ruficeps
GGGACAGGGACAGGGACAGGGACACACTCCGGTTCTCAGTCGCCATCCTGCAGACTGTGGGTCCATCCCTCTTCCCATGACTCCCGTCCTCCAAGGCTGCCCGGGCTGCCTCTTCCCCGGGGGTTTGCTTTGCTGGGCTGCTCCGTTTTCCTTTCATTGCCTTTTTCAGACCCTGCTTCTTTAACCCGAATTTTTGGCTCGTTTGCTCACCCACGTCCCCGATTCTTTTCCTCCTCCCTCCGCTCCCAGTGCTGCCCAGCTTTTCGCTTTACCTCCTGCTCTCACTCTCGTATTTTCTTGGTGGTCCTGCCAACAACAGTTTGGGATATAAGAAAAGGAAAATCTCAGGGCTGCGCAGCTGAGAAGCTTCCTTTAGGAGCTGAGGCTGGCTGGGATGACTTTTTAACTCCCTTTTCTTAAATTCTTTTTAAACCTTGCCTTCCCTCACCACTGCATCCCTGGTGGTGTGGGACACATCCCGGCCCCAACTGCACGGCAGGGGTGGAGGTGGGAAAGCTCAGGGCAGAAACATTCCCAAGAGCTGGCTCTGTGCTGGGGCTGGTTTTGTCCCTAAAAACCAGGAGAAAATCCCATATTGAAGTTTGACTGAGCAGTTGCTGCCATGGCCAGGCACTTCAAAGGAGGAAGGCAGAGGCTTGGCTGGAGTGTTGTGAAAGGGATGAAGCTAAAGGAATGGAGCTCCAGGCTGGGTGGATCAAGGATGATTCCTGGCTGTGGGAATGCAAACACTGGATCAAGGATGATTCCTGGCTGTGGAAATATGAACGAATCATGCACGGTCCTTCCTGGCTCCTGCAACACTTTTTGTACCTGAGGGACTTGGGTTGGGCTTTTTTCCTTCTATTTTTGCCTTTCTGATTTGTTTTCTTCTGCTTTGAAATGCCTCTTGTGTCCCTGGTATCTCCAACACTCAGTGAGAGCCTCTTCCCAAGGAGGTGGAACATCCCAGGTCCTCAGCTGGGGCAGCTTCTGGGGTGCTCTGGGGATGTGACAGGAGCCTGTGACTGCCATGGCAATTTCCTTCACTCAAATTCAGCTTTGTTGCAAAATCCTGACTCCAACAGCGACCAAAGGAAGGAGGAACTGTAGAATCATGGAATGTCCTGATCTGGGAGAGATGCACAAGGATCATCCAAGGAGCTGGAGGCATCTCCTTGTACAAGGGAGCTGCTACTGACATTCCTCTGTATTTGTTCACCTTTTTTTTTCCAAAAACCCTGAGCTTTGAGCTTTCTCTGCAGTGCTCAGGCCTGGCCAGACCAGCAGGGAGTGGTGTTGAAAGTGTTTTATTTCAAGTTCTTTAAAGCATTTGTGAAGCTGCTGCTGCGCTGGAGGAGCTCTGCAGTGACCTCCTCTCCCTCCTGGCCTTTAAACTCCTCACTTCCCTCTTTTCCCTGTTAGTGGGGGGCCGCTCTGTTCAGTGGCTGGTGAGTTCCTCATCAAAGGCATCTCCAGCAGCAGGTTTCTGTGGCTCTTGGGGTCCCAATTCCCTGGTTTGCTCTGGAATGATGGTGTGAGGAGCCAGGCTCAGCTGAGCTCTCTCCAATCTCTTTTCCCAGCAGTCTCTCACTGCAGCCTCCCTGCTCCCTTCCCCACACACCCAGCAGCCTCTCCCTCCGCACTTTTGGAAATTCTTCCACTCAGGAATCAAGAATCATGATCTGAGCTCCTGGGACCAGTTAGTTCCAGGATTGAAACCATCCCACAGCATTTTTTCCATGTGAATAACACCGAGAATCCCTTTCTGGGCACACGTTGCATCCCACCATGGGCACTGTTACACTGAGAGGGATGAGCGGGGCAGGGAAGCCTCAGCAAAACTGGAGAAAGGTTCCCTTGGCAATGGGTGGGGTGGAACTGTGGAAATCCAGAGTCATTCTGTCAGTTCCACCAGAGTCAGAGCTGTGTCTGTGTCACCAACATTGCAGCCTTGACACTTTTCCATGTGGCATTTCAGCCTGAAGGACGCAGGTCATTTTAGCAATAGGGAATTTCATGGCAGTGACCTTCATGCCAAGAGGCAGAACTCAGGGTAGGAGCAAAAAGAGCAGCTGGAGGTTGGATCTAGGCTGGATCCTCTCATCCTGTGCCCAGGAGTTTACTCCCCATTTTCTTGCTGCACCTTCACCTTTGCCTCATTTAGTTTGTAAATCCCCCTCCCTTTGCACATCTCTGTATCCCAAATTGGCAGAAGTTCCTCGACTCTCCCACTTCTGCCATTATCTGGCCTGTTTATGTTCCATAAATCAAGTCAGTGATGAGCTTGGCATGGGATTGGGAAGATTTTCACAGCAGGATCAGTTTCTTTCCTTTAATTAAACATTACAGGTTCCTCATTAATCCTTCCCTGTGAAACTTTTATGAAAAGCCTTAACAGAGTAATTTATGGGGAATCTGTTTTGGTGTGCAGATCTGGGCCCCAGTTGTAACCTTGCACACAATTCCAGAGCTCCTGTAAATCATCTGCCCTTGCTGGATCTGCCCTGGAACTGGTAGTCAGGGGGTAAGGCTGGGCTGGGCAGAGGAGTGACCAACTTGCCCAGCTTTGGGCTCTGGAGGCTGAATTTGGGCTCTCAAGTATGAATTTGGGCTCAGAGTCTGATTTCACAGATCCTTCCTCCAGGTGAGTTTTAAACCCTTTCCAAAGTTTGGAACACTTGGCTCCATCCACATCCCACAGCGATGAGATCCATGAGTCCCTACAGGTCTGCAGGCCCTGAACTCTCTGGGACAGGGACAGGAGCCCAGGAAGGGCTGGAGCTGTGTCAGGGCTTGGGATGGAGCTCAGGGAAAGGTTCTTCCCCCCGAGGCTGCTGGGGCACTGCCCAGGCTGCCCAGGGAATGGTCCCAGCCCCAAGGCTGCCAGAGCTGCAGGAGCCTTTGGACAACGCTCTCAGGGCTGCTCAGGGTGGGGTTGTTGGGGTGTCTGTGCAGGGACAGGGTTGGACTCAATGATCCCTTCCCACTCAGGATATTCCAGGATGTTATGAAGAGATCTTTGCTGGATTTCAACCTGTGGCTTTCCAGTTACATCTGGACCCAAATTTCTGTGCTTTGTGGATTAGAGGGGAACTGCTCCTTCTCCAGAGCTCCCTGGGTTGTTGTTTCTCTTCCAAGCTGACATTTCCCTCACTTCAGCCTTTCCTCCTGGGGAAGTTTTGCCATTTGCACCATTTGCTCCCACCCCCATCCCTTTTTATTGCTTTTCTGTCTCTTTCCGAGGTGACCAAGGGCTGCTGGCAGAGATGTGGGGCTGCAGGGCTTTCCTGCAATCACAGGATGATCTTTCCAAGCATCATCCCTGCACCACAGCAGTTCCCTGGCAAGGCTTTTTGCTGCCTTAAGCTCCGAGCTGACATTTGCACAGTGACATCCTCTGAGGCCCCTGAGCAGCTTTGGCTCAGCCCAGTTCTGCAGAAAAAAATGTTATTTTTTAAAGAACCAAAGTGGTTTTGGTTATAAATTGTGCTGTGACCTCACCCCTCCTGATAACTCTAGAAATACCAACCAGCAACAGGTAAAGTGGAAGGAAGGATTAACATCCCTGGGAGGGCTGATTTCCCCATAGGAGTGGAAGAGGGGAGGGCAGGGCCTGTGCCACGTGGGCAGCAAGGCTGTCCCTGCACCCCCTTGTCCCACCCAGGGACATGGGAATGGGGGACAAAAATGAGAAAGGAAATTCCTGCAGTTCCCTTGGGGACAGCAGAAGTTGTCCCATGTGATGGTGTTTTGGGCAAATCCAGATTTCACCTCCTGTCCTGCTGCTGCCTTGCCCCGGGCACAACGTGGAGGGACAAATCCCACATTGCTGGGGCAGGGTGGTTCCAGGCAGCTCCCAGCGGGCACAGGGTGCCCTCTGAGGGGCGCCCAAAAGTTGTTTTTGAATAAAATCCAAAAAAACCCGCCATGTGTGAGATCTGCAGAGCCACCCAGTGTCCAATCCCACCGTGGGTGTCAGATCCTTCCCAGCCCTTTTCCACATCAAGTTTTTTTGCCTGTTTTTCCCGCTGCTCTGCCTACTTCATCCTATTTATAGAGCGCCTTTCATTGGATTATCCAGGCTTTTAACCTTTATTCTTGGAATATTATTCACTTCTTGGACCTGCCACGGAGCAATTACTCACCCAGGCTCCTCTCCAGCCTGAGTTTAAAAGGAATTCCCACGGGGCAGCTCAGGGCCTCGAGCTCCCCGCGGCCAAAATCCCGACTCTTCCTCGTGCCACGGCCTGTCCTGGCGTGTCCCGGGTTCCCAGCCTGGCTCTGCTGCTCATTCACCTGCAGAGAGGCTTTGATGCTCCTCTGGTGAGATCATTCACCTCCCAGTGCAGGAGCAAAACACTCCCAGTGGGATTCTGGCACAGCTTTCTCCAGGTTTCTTCCTCATTCTCCAGGTTTCTTCCTCATTCTCTTCTCATCACCTGCTGGGCCACCCCAGTGTCTGTCTGGGGGTGTTCCAAAAACGTGTGGCTGTGGTGGCAGTTGTGGCTCAGTGGTGGCCATGGCGGTGGGTTGATGATTGGACTTGGTCTTAGAAATCTTTTCCCGTCCTAATGATTCTGTGGTTCTCTGGTCCTGGTCGCTGCAGTGTTGATCGCTGAGGCTGGGAGTGTCCCAACTTCAGGGACAGAAAGATGAGGCCACCAGCAGCAGTTCAAGGGAACAAACTCTTTAATTCAAAAATCTGACTCCGTTTATATACATTTGTACAAAGGTCAAGAGGTTGGCTGCAGAGGTCGCCACCTCTCCAACCTGGATGGTGGACATCACCATCAATCATCTCTTCTCTCAGAGGAGAAATATGCAAACATTCTAAAAATACACATTGTTTGCATGAAGCTGCGTGAGAATCTGCAGCACGAAGACAAAAGGCAAAAAATTCAGGGTGACACTGTAGGACAGAAGATCCCAATGGTGAAGATCCCAGCAATCTGCAGAGCAGATCCCAGAAATCTGGGGAGGGTTTGTCCCCCAGCTGGGAATGGCTTCTGTGTGTATGGAAAGGGGGAATTTCCCCTTCCCCCCCAGAATCCCTACAGCACCTTCCTGCCATTGTGGAGGGTGGGAATAACCAGCAGGCTGTTGGAGATGAGTGTTCCTCCCTGGCTTAGGTGGTGTGTGGGATCCACCAACACCCCAAGGGGCTGGTGGGGATGGAGAGGTCTCATGTCCCACTTCTCAGCAGGGCAGAGGTGGGTGGAGGGGAGGTGACCTGTCCTCTCCTCACTTTTGCTGTTGAAATCCTTGGATATCTAGGACAGGAAAGCACCTGCAGCACTGCAGGGACCCGAGGCTGCCTTATGGACTGTGACCTGCAGGACCTGGCTCCTCCCTGAGCCTGGCAGAAGTGCTGTTTGGATTTGGGGATGCTCATGCCTGAGACTCCTGCAGCATTTCCTATGGAAAAACCTCCTCATGGATTTCAGTGTCTCATTTCTCATGTCTCAGTGTCAGTTCTTTCAGGCTGTGGTGAATGTTTCAGTGAAATAGTCAAAGAAAACAGGAAAAGGACTCAGCTGGTTTTGGTTTAGCCCCCCCAGCTAAGGCAGGCTGGGCACAGGTGGGGAGAGGAGGAGGGAATGGGGGGAGTGTGGGTAGTGGTGATTGAACACTGCTCTTGGAGCTGTGTTGGAAACTTACTGTCCCTTAATGTCCCTTAAAGAGTTTCACTGCAGCCCAAAGGCACCACTCGAGGGCAGCTGAGCCAAAGTGGGGCTGGGAGAAGACACAGAGCTCCTGCCAGGGCCCTGCCAAACCCCCTCCAACTGCTCTGCCTCCATTTCCTCCCCAGGATTGAGCCCACAGCTGGATCCAGGTCCTCACTCCTCTCTTGGCATCTACAAAGTGAAGGAATCTTCACTGGTCACTTGAGGAGTCCCAAGACAAGAGATCACAGGCACCAAAATGGTTTGGGCTGGAAAGGACCTTAAAACCCATCTCATTCCACCTCCTGCCATGGCAGGGACACCCCCCACTGTCCCAGGCTGCTCCAAGCCCTGTCCAGCCTGGCCTGGGACACTGCCAGGGATCCAGGGGCAGCCACAGCTGCTCTGGGCACCCTGTGCCAGGGCCTGCCCACCCTCACAGCCAACAATTCTTGCCCAATATCCCATCCAGCCCTGCCCTCTGGCAGTGGAAGCCATTCCCTGTGTCCTGTCCCTCCATCCCTTGTCCCCAGTCCCTCTCCAGCTCTCCTGGAGCCCCTTTAGGCCCTGCAAAGGGCTCTGAGCTCTCCCTGGAGCCTTCTCTTCTCCAGGTGAGCACCCCCAGCTCTCCCAGCCTGGCTCCCCAGGGATGTGAGGGTACTCCCAGGGACAGATCCTGCCTGGCAGGGACACTGAGCACCTTTCTGCTGGGAGAAGCCTGGGCAGCAGCTCCTCACCTGCTTCTCTCCCCACTCCTACACGTGTTGCCGTGTTTTAGTAATTCCATCATCACTTTCAGGATTGTTACCACCAGAGCCTGCAGGCTCCTGGGCACACTGCCCTTCCTCTGCATGTCTGTGCACCTTCCTGCCCCATCCCGGGGCACATTTCATTCCTTTGTGCCTTTCTGCCAACAAATACCAGACTGGTGTCGTATCTGATCATGGGAACCTCTTCAGTCTGTGTTGAACTCTGTGATCCAAGGTGTGATCACAGCCCTGCCCAAAGTGCAGCACAGGCAGCTGAGAGCGGAGTGGGAATGAGGGTGTTTGGGCAGGAGGGAGAAGAGTCGGTCCTCACATCACCATGTGGTGTTGGTGAGAACACAGCCTGAAAACCAGAGCAGTGCTCCAGGCTGGATGGTTCCTTGGGAGCTGCCTGGGTGGAGGTGCTTGTCCAAATCCCTTGGATCACCTTCCCTCAGCCGCGTGGGCAGAGCCACTCGAGGTTCATTCCTGAATCCTCTTCTCTGTCAGTCAGTGAAAGATTCCACCTGATTTTGTATTAATCACAAGTTGGTGGATGCAGCCTGGCTTTTGTAGGACATTTGCTTTCTCCTGGTGCTGGCAGGGAGCTGAGGAGGAGGAACAGTCCTGTAGCTGGGCCTGTTTGATGCCTGTGAGCTCTGTGGTTTCCTTCTAAATCTCCTGTACCCCCATGGAGAGCTGGGGGTGCTCCCCTGGAGAGGAGAAGGCTCCAGGGAGAGCTCAGAGCCCCTGCCAGGGCCTAAAGGGGCTCCAGGAGAGCTGGAGAGGAACTGGGGACCAGGGATGGAGGGACAGGACACAGGGAATGGCTTCCACTGCCAGAGGGAAGGGCTGGATGGGATATTGGGCAGGAATTGTTGGCTGTGAGGGTGGGCAGGCCCTGGCACAGGGTGCCCAGAGCAGCTGAATCCCTGGCAGTGTCCAAGGCCAGGTTGGATGGGGCTTGGAGCAGCCTGGGACAGTGGAAGGTGTCCCTGCCCATGGCAGGGGTGGAATGGGATGAGCTTTGAGGTCCCACCCAACCCAGACTCCCTGGCTCAGTGGAGCTGCCTTGGATTTATCCAGCACCAATCCAACATCCAGAGCACAGCCTTTGGGATTGAGCACAGCCCTGGCAGCTGTGGGTGCCAAGGGTGACCTGTGACCTCAGACACAGCCACATCCCTCGGTGCCACACAGAGGGGCCCTGCCGAGCTCTCCCAAGGGCTCTGTGTTTGTGCTCCAGGGAGGAGGAGGGATTGGATTGCCTGGCTGCTGCTCCTGCCCAAAGCATGCTGGGTCCACCAGGAGCAGGCTGAGGGCAATCCACGATCCAGGGTCATGGCAAGGAGTGGTGAACTTCTGTCCATCTCTCCCTTTCCTTCCAGTCACGCCTTGACTTTCCTGCAGGTTGGTGGTGCCTTGGGGAGGCTCAAGTTTTATTTTAAACAAAATCTTGTTGTTTGAGCAGGACATGTCTTAGGAATAGATGTCCAGCAAGGACATATTGGGAAAGAACTGGAAAACTGGAAAAAGATCCTGAGCTTTGACATCTCCTTGTTGCACTGGAATTGGCAGCACTGGACAAAGCCTGGTCTGCAGGGTGGGTCAAGGGTGGTGAGCAAAAATGAGAGAAAATTGATTCATTAAAGCTGTGGCTTTGGAAAGGGAGTTTCCTGCTCTTTGGAGCCCTTGCTGGTTTGGTTCTTGCTTGTTCCTATTACATAATGTATTGCATCTGGCATTGCTGTGTGAAAGTAGGAGGAGGGAAAGCTGGAGCATGAGGGGCTTTACTCAAAAACCTCATCCCCAGGTCCCAGCCCTTTCTGTCCCGCTATAACTCAGAGGAATTTGGGCACCAGCTACAATTTTGGAGAAGTAAAGTGGTCATCAAAGTTTCCAGACCTCAGAGAGGTGACAAAGTCCCTCTGTGAGGACCCCAGCAAGTGCCTTAGAGGACAAAGAGCACTAGAGCACAGTCATGGTCATGGCAAGGGGATAAGAAAGGAACCCAAACCCCTCCAGCCTTCCCAGCCTGTCCCAAAGGAACTGAGAAATCCGTGGTGTGAGGCAGGGAGGGGAGAGCAGACGGGCTTGGCAGGGTGAAACCTCTGGCCTTGGTTTCTGGAGTCTGCTAAGTTTTAATTTGGGAATTTCTGGTCTGATAACAGAGAGAGAGAAGTGGGCACCAGGATGGGAGGCACAAGGAGACTGGGAAACCCCAGCTGAGGTCTGGGGGTGGGTAGGAAGTTCCTGCTATTTCTGCTGTCCCTGCAGGACTTTCTGCTGTTCTTTGTGGTGGATTTTGTACTTTTATGAGCCTTTTAAGACCTGAAGCCTGCCTGGAACATCTCCTTCCTCCCCATGTCCCACAGCCCAGCAGCTCCTGGCACAGCTGCCAAGTCTGGGAGCATCCCCATGGCATAGGGATGTTTCTCTGGACGTGGATTCATTGCTCCAGAACTGGCTGCTCAGTCCTGTGGGGCCAACCTGGAGCCCTGGGACAGGTGTGAAATCCAGCAGGAGCTGCTCTCCAGTGGGTGCCATCATCCCAAGGAGGCTGGTGGCCCTGTGGGAGGGGCTGAGGAACAGCTCCTTATTCCCACAGGAGGCAGAGCCCTCTCATTCCCCGTGCCCCGGGTTGTTTGCAGGTGCCTGTTTGGAGCACAGGGAAGCAGCTCCTTCACTGGGAATGATTTGGGAAGGGAGGAACAGGTTGGGATCTGCAGGCCCCAGTGCCAGAACCTCTCGAGGTAAATCCACCAATGCTCCATCCATCAGGAAAGCCAAAAAAAGGGGAGGATTTGTGATCATTGGGATGTTAAATATTCCCAAGCTGTTCCACCCAAAGCTTCACTTCCCCTAAATCTCCCTTTGCCTCAGTTTCCTGTGGCATGGCTGTTCCAGACTGAGTGTGCCACAGCCCCCAGCCCTTGGTGGGACAAATATCGTGGCCACTTTCCCCATCCCAAATGGCACTTCCAAGGATACTTCCTTTGAAATGCCATGTTCAAGTGGTGTCGCATCCTCCTGTTCTCCTGGGAGTGACAAACAGCTGGAAATCTTTAAAGAGAGCAGTGATCAGGCCAGAGTGGTGCTGAGCTGTGAGAAAAGGAATCATGGAACAATTACAGAAAGGAGCTGAGACTAAAAGTAGGATTTAACAGGATCTGGATCTTCTGTCCCTGCTGACCTGAGTGAGCTCCTTCTGCCAGGGAAAAGGAGCAAAACCTCTGAGATTTGTGAATTGGAGTTTTTAGGGCACACGTGGATGTGAGGGTGGGCAGAGTGGCTTTAATGTGGAGCTGCTCCAGATCCCTGAGGGTCATTCCCGGGGGTGATGGGATGAGCCCATGGAAAGCTCTCCCTCCACCATCACTGTGGTGTTCTGCCATGGCTGCTGGCTCAGGGGTGTCCCTCACCCCTGTGTGGTCCCAGTGACATCCACAAGCTGCAGGAGATCCTGGAGCCATCCCTGGGGCAGGATCCCGTGCTGTGCTCAGGCTCAGACATGGCTGTCACAGCAGGATGTCCCTCTCTGTTTCCCCTCTGCTCTTCACGGAGCCCTGCCAAGCTCATTTCATCCAGCAGCACAGCCACAGCTCCTGAGCGGTGACAAAGGTGTTCCCTGTGTGCTCTGTGTCCCTGCCAGCCTGATCTTGTCACCATGCTGGGTGGCCTGAGCTCCAGCCAGCCCTGGGTCTGGCACTGTGTGACTGTGACAGTGACCTCCCTGCAGGGAGCAGGGCCTCGTCTGCTCCTTGTCCTGCTCAGCACTGCAGACCAGGCCCCAGCAGGACTCCTCCATCCCTGGGAGTGACTGTGAGACAGCCCCGAGCCTGAAGGGGACCAGGACACTGCCCCAAGGATGGATAATGGATGG
>VZDJ01000247.1:151014-164043 GCA_008694505.1 Cyanoderma ruficeps
CATCCATCCATCCATCCCTCCCTCCATCCCACAGTGGCTCACACTCGCGGGGCTGGGGGCCTTGTCCCCTCCCCGTGCTCTCCGGGAGTGTCACAGAGGGACAAACCCCCTCGCAGGTGCCCCGGAGAGCCGCACCCCGTGCCCGGGGCAGCCCCTGCGCTCGGGGCCGGGGCTGAGCTGCCTTTTGTGGTGCTCGGGCCCCGGTGATTGGGCGCTATTTTGCTCCGGCTCCCTCCGGCAGCTGTTGCTGTTCTTTACCCGGGAGAGCCGGGGCCGCCCGGGGGCTGCAGCCGAGGAAGAGGCGGCGGCCGACCCCAGGTAAGAATTTCTGTGGCTTTTAAGCCCTGATGTGGGGCAGCCCCTGGGCAACCCCCGGCCACAGCCCGGCTCCCTCTGGCCGCGAGGGACCGGGAGCCACGGGGCTCATCCCCGGGAGACGGTGACAGGGAGAGCGGGGCAGGCGAGGGGACTATTTTTGGAAGTTTCTTTGATGTGAGTCAGCGGTGAAGGCGACCTCGGGAGCCCGTGCAGGAGAAGTCCCAGCGGCAGCAGAGTGGAGCTGATTATTTGTTAAGTGCCTGCGATTTTGAGCGTTTACGGGCGGATCCGGCGTGCGGGGCGCGAGTCCCGGGGAGCGGGATGGGCGGGCAGGAGAGAGGGATGGGAGCGCTCCCGGGCAGGGGCAGGGCGAGCCAGGGGCTGCGGCTGGACTTGGGACTGCGGGTGGGCAGCCCTGCCGTGGGCAAAGTGTCCCTGGCGTTGGTGGCCACCCTGGCACTGTGGTCACCCCCAGCACTGTGGCCACCCCTGGCGTTGGTGACCGTCCCTGGCACTGTGGCCACCCCTGGCGTTGGTGACCATCCCTGGCACTGTGGCCACCTCCAGCACTGTGGCCACCCCTGGCATTGGTGACCGTCCCCGGCATTAGTGACCATCCCTGGCACTGTGGTCACCCCCAGCACTGTGGCCACCCCTGGCGTTGGTGACCGTCCCTGGCACTGTGGCCATCCCTGCCCTGCTCGGCCTGGCAGTGGCTGTGCCTGGGTCACCAGCCCAGGAAGGCTGTCCCTGCAGGTGACACGGCCCATCCGGCTGGGGAAAAGGATCCTGTGTGGGCTGTGAGCCCTGGAGCGCTTTCACCTCCTGCCAGGGCACAGAGCCCCATCCCCTGCCCAGAGGGGACAGACCTGTACATGGATCTGGTCAGCTCTGGGGCCAAGTTTATGCCTTTGGGGCACATGGCAGGGAAGGTCCTGCCTCTCTGGGTCTGGAGGCTGTTTGGGCTTCTCCCTCAGGGTGAAGCCCAAAGGGTGGAGATGTGGAAGGACCCTGGCACTCTAGGACAGGGCACTGGGCTCAGCTGAGGACTGAGGAGCCCAGCAGGGGTGTGTGTTTAATCTCTCTCTGTTTAGTGAGGGTCTCTCAAGGTGACATGGTCCCTGTGTGACATTGGAGAAAGACTTGGGGTGCCCTAAGGCCACCAAAGGGCTGTCCAGGCAGGTAAGGAGAGCTCAGAGGTAGCCAAAAAAGGACAGGAGAAGAGGTTCCTTGTCCTCCCCGTGAGCTGTGGCCTCTGGTGAAGTGTGTGAGAGTCTGTAGGACACAGCTCAGCCTGGCAGAGATGGTTCTTTGTGGTGGTATCACCTCAGAGGGTGACCTCGGGCATTGAGGGACACCTGTGTGACACCAGCTCCATGGGAACATGGATCACGGCCAGGGAGAAGAGGAGCAGAGGCTCAGGCCCTCCTCCACTTTCCTGGTGCTCATCTGTGCCCAAAACCAGAGTGAATGATGGAGAAGCTCAAAAACACAGCAAGCACATGGTGGGGAAACACTGAGGAAAAGTTCTCCACCTTTGTGCTTTCCCTGGGTTTGGGAACCCCCCCAGCCACCATGAGAGTCCTGGGGCAGCTCCATCCCTTCCCAGCAGAGAAAGGAGCAGACTCACATCACTTAAACAAACTAAAGACTCATTTTATTTCCTCTTGAAAGCAAAGACCTTTCAGATCATGGCCAAAAGGTTTCCTCTTATTTATCTGTTCTGCTTCCAACATTGACTCGTAGGTTTCGTCCTGGGAACTGGTGTCTTTTCTCAGTGTTCCACAGGGGAGAAATAAACTAAATCTGGCTCAAAGGGGGCAAAAATTCCTCCTCTGGGGAGGATGTGGTACCTGAGGCACTGGACTTGCAGATGCCAAGAGGGCTGAGGCCAGTGGTGCTGGGAGCTTGTGGTGCCTTCCCACCCCCACAGCTCTCCCAGGGCAGAGAAATCCACAGGGCCCCGAGAAGCCCTGGGGATCCTCAGTCTGCTCTCCCACTTCCCAGCTGGGAAAAGCCCTGAGAGTCCTCCCTGAGCTTTGCAGTCCCCTTGAGCTCCTTTTCGAGGTCTGGTTGTTCCATGGTAGCTGGGACTTCTCCTGTTGTCCAGGCTCTGGCCTTCCAATGTCCAGCCTTGCATTTCCTTGTGTCTGAGCACACCCTGGGCCTTGGCAGGGAGGTCACTGTCCCTCTGGCTGCCACTCCCCTGGGACATGCAGGTTGGTGACATTTGGGGGCCCAGAGTCCCAGACCTTCCCAGAGCTCCCTCAATGCCTGGTGGGGGGTTTGCCTGACTTGGGACACCTCTCTCCACCCACGGGTCACTCAGCAACACCAACGAGGGAAACATGGCCAGATGTCCCCTCTCTGCAGGATGAGGGTGTCACCACATTCCCCAGCCCCTGGGGATTCCCACCTCCCCAAATTTGTCACCTAAGGAGCTGAGCTGTGCTTGTCTTCGACAGATGCCAACGCTCCGGTGAGCAGCGACAGCCACGGGGAGAGCGGAGGAGCCCATGTGAGTGCTCAGGGTCAGGGTGGGGGTGCCAGGGGGGATCCCTGTGCCAGGGCAGGGCAGGGGGTGCCTGGAATGGATCCCTGTGCCAGGGCAGGGGGTGCTGGGGATGGGTCCCTGTGCCAGGGCAGGGGGTGCTGGGGATGGATCCCTGTGCCAGGGCAGGGTCAGGGGGCTGAGCTGGGGCTGTCCCGCAGTGACATTCCGCCCGGCAGTGTTGCAGCACGTCCATCCCGGGGCAGCCCAAGGTCCCCCAGCTGTCGCTGTCACTGATCCGTGCCGATGGGCAGCTCTCCCTGGTGGCACTGACCAACACCCAGCCCGGCCACCAAAGCCCCGCTCAGCACCGAGCCCCGAGCACAGCGCGGCTCCCTCCGCTCCCCACACATCGAGCCCGTCCTCAGTGGATGCTGCGGCCGCAGTCCAGCCCCGAGGGCTGCTCCGGGGGGATCCCAAGCACAGCCTGGAGACCCTCAGTCTCCAGCCCACCCGTGTGTACCGGGGCTAACTCGTGGCCAAATCCAGCTTAAATACCGTAAAATACAGCCCTGTTTAAGGCTGTTGAGGTGAACACACGCCGCAGGTGCTGTAGGAGCCGGGTTGGTGCCTCTCGCTGGGGCAGCACCGGCTCAGCCCCGGCGACCCCCAGAGCAGCGTGTCCCTGTCCCCCCGGCCACGCTCCGCGCCCTCCCCGCAGGGAATAGAGGAGGAAAGTCCCGGCGCGGTGTCTCCGAGCAGGACCCGGACCAGCCCGAGGCAGGGACAGCAGCCGGACATGCCCGAGCCAGCCCCGCTCGGCGGGGACAGGAAAGCGGCGGAGAAGAAGCGGGTGGAGAAGGTGGGAGCCAAGGGCAGCGCTGCCGGGCCTCCAGGTGGGTGTGTGGGAAAGGCCTTCCCTGCCCCGGAATGGCCACCCCGGCCCCGGGTGGCCACAGAGGCACAACCCCGTGTCCCCGGCCGGCCCGGGAGGCTCTGCCCGTGCAGCAGTGACAGGAGGAGCTGTGCTCTCCACAGTCCCCGGGGAAATCAGTGGCACGGGGACGGAGCCGGGGCTCAGCCTCCTACCAGGCTCTCCACTTCCTCCTCCTCTTCCTCTCCACCCTGCCCAGTTTTGCTGCTGGAGGAGGAGCACGGGCAGAGCTTTTCCCAGCTTGATCCCCAGGATACTCTAACGCCACCATGGCCCAAACCCCTCGGTCTCACTCCTGCAGTGCAAACACGNGTCCCTGTCCCTGTCCCTGTCCCTATCCCTATCCCTGTCCCTGCCCTGAGTGCGCTGTGCAGGAGGATGTTAAAAGCTCTTCCCACTCCCCAGCTCAGAGCCCTTTGCCTCTTCCCAGTTCCCTCCAGTAACATTTTTTCCGTGGGGGCCGCAGTCCCCAGGACCCTCCCCGTGCAGAGCAAGGTGGAGCCGCCCGGCCTGGACGCTGCGGAGGAGCCGCTGCTCTGGGAAGGGCTCACCCTCAACAAGTGCATCCTGGTGGCCTCCGTGGTCGCCCTGCTCAGCGTCACCTTCCAGCTGCTCCAAGGTGAGTCTGGAGCCGCACGGAGCGGGGAGAGGTGGCCGGACCGTGCTGCCACCTCCTGGCTCCCGTCTCCTCCTCTCTTCCAGCGCCATGCTCCAAGGAGGAGCTCGCCCGCGGCCGGCAGGAACCTCCGCCCCCTCCCATTCCCGGTGGGTCCAAGGCTGCGTCCCCTCCCTGATCCCCCGGATCCGGCCTGAGACAGGCCCACACCGCAGGGTGGGGTGGCCCTGGGACCCCTGTCTGGGATATCCCACCCAAACGGACTGACACTGGCCTGTCCCTCTCCCCCCGCAGAGGTCGTGAGCCCCAAGGCGGAGGAGATCCCGGAGGTGGTGACTGCCCAGCCTGCGCCGCCACCAGAGAGCGGCGCGGTGGAGGATGATGATGATGACGAAGACGGTGACGATGACTATGACAGCGAAGCTGACAGCAACCTGGTACGGGTCAGGGTGGCACCTCCCGGGGCAGGGAGCATCTTGTCCCCAGGGGGGATGGAGAGGGGTCCCCATCCCTGGGCTGCATCATCAGCTCCTGGTCCCCTCTGTCCCCACAGGCAGAACCCTGGATCTTCAAGAAGTGGTTTGGCCGCACAACACCAGAGGATGAGGACAAGGATGGGGACAAGGATGAAGACAAGGATGGGGATAAGGATGAAGACAAGGATGAGGACAAGGATGAGGAGGAGGACAAGGACGAAGAACCTGCAGACGTCCCCGAGGTGCCAGTGGCTGGGATGGAGGAGAAGAGCCAGGAGATGCAGGTGGAGAAGGAGGAGAAGGAGGAGGAGGAAGAAGAAGAGGAGAAGGAGGAAGAAAAAGAGGAGAATGAGGAGGAAGATGAACAGGAAGAGGAGAAGAAGAAGAAGAAGGAGAAGAAGGAGAAAGCCCGGGAAGGCCGTGCTGTGCATGCAGAGAGGAGCAGCCGGAGGGAGCCACGAGCCAAGGACAGAACCCCGGGGGACAAACCTGGGAGAGCCCCCAGGGCCGCCCGGGAACCGGAGCAGCAGCCCCAGAAGAAGCGGGACCGGGAGAGGAAGGAGAGGAAGGAGAGACGGCGGGAGCGGGATGAGTCCAGGAGGGAGGGGTGGAAGGGCCGTCCCGGCAGGGCTGACGGCGGCCGGGAGAGCCCGAGGCGGGACTGGAAGCAGCAGAAGGGCAGGAAGCCCTGGGAGCCGGCGCCGGGCAGGGACGGCCGGGCCAGGGAGGGCAAGAGGCGCGACTGAGGCCGGGGCGGGCGCGGGGCTCGATGACGCTGGGTCCGGGGGGATCCAATCCCACCACTGCCCCCGGCAAGGGACCCCCGCCCCTGCCTGCCCTCCAGAGACACCCCCGGGTGTCCAGCACCCCAGGACCCCCGAGCAGCAGCAGAGCAGCCCAGGAGCCTGGCACGAGCCTCCCCGGGGACTTTGGACCCCCTGGATCAAAGGAGACCTGAAAGGACTCATGAAAGGAGCTTCTTTGGGCCTTGTTATTCTCCATCCCCACCCAAATCCCTCTGCAGTTCATCTCCACTCGTGGTTCCAGGGCAGCGTGGGGATCCCAGTGAACAGAGTTGTGTCCAGACTGTGCAGCTCTTGGGTTAATGGTTTTATTGAAAGCAAATCAAGAGAGAAGAGTATTCTGGGTTACGGAACCAGGCTGCAGCCGTCCTCAGAGGGAGATCTGGGACAGACCCCCCAACCTCACCCCGTTGCTTTGGGGTGGCCCAGATGGTGCTGGTGACAGAGCAGGGCTGGAGCCCTTCCCCCAGGGATCCCTGCGGGCCTCGCCTTCTCCGAGTCGCTTTTAGGAAGGAAACACAAGAGCAATATCACACAGCCAGAGACGTTCACAGCCCCGACCCATGGCAGGTTTCAGTATTTGCTAAAATCAACAGTGGTTAAAATAAACTATTTTCATTTTTAATAAGGTATTCAACTGGATGTTTTAAAAAAAAAATTAGCAAAAAAGGAAAATGAGAGAAGCCCTTGTCCCTGGTTATGTGTTTTGTCCCTGGTCATGTGTGTGTGTGTTTTCTGTGCCCCCCAAACCCGAGGGGCTCAGGGCTAATCCTGCAGATGGGGCTGGTTGGTACCAACCTCCAGCCGTGCCTCCCCGTGGGGACACCGCAAAACCCAAAGAGGTGTAGCCAGGACAAGCCCAGGAGCTGCTTCCCAGGGTTTGGATCCGCGGCTGAGGGCTGGGCTCAGCTGGAAGATGATCTGGGGCAGGCGGCCCGTGCTGACGCCGGCGGGGACGCGGAGCAGGTGCTCTGGCAGCCGTTCGCTGCCGCTGCCATTAATGGTGTGAGCAGCCCGGGAGGTGTAACGGGATCGCTCCCTCCCTCCCCTCACCGCGGGGTCAGCGCGGGGTGACGCAGATGTGACCTGGCCGGGAGCCCCAGGCCGCGGCCAGCGGCTCCTCACGGCCCGGCTCACACAGAGACTGTCCCCAGGGCAAGGCTGGTCTCTGCGAGGGGATTTGGCCTCTTGCTCTGCTGTCACAGGTGGAGCCGTGGGGCCAGGGGGGTCCGTGATGGGCCGTGGGCTGGGGAATGGCCAGAGGACGCTGCAAGGCTTGGAGGAAGCAGCACCTGCCCTTCCCAGCCCCTACAGGAGCAGGGAGTGAGGGAAAAGAATGGTCCTGCCTGGATGGGCCAAGCTTTGCCCTCTCCCCACGGCCCTGCCGTGCCCGTGCCCAGCCCGAACTGCCCCGCGGGAGCAGGGACAGCCCCAGCGGGACAGGAGCAGCCCCAGGGACAGGCATGGATGAACCCAGAACCAGAGCGACGCTAAAGAGCCAAACCATGGGGAAAGGACACACGGGGAGCTCCCGTCTCGGCGAGAAGCACCAGATCCCGAGCCGGGAGGGCAAACCGGGAGAGGATGTTAACAGCAGGGGTGGGGCAGGCGGGGAGGCCGGCGGGAGCCTCACCGGCAGCCGCACTCCTCTGCCACCATGTTGGGGAACTTGCGGATCTCCAGCCCGTCCGAGGAGAGGCTGATGATGAGCTGGTCCGAGTAGCGCACGGGCACGCAGCAGGGAGCCCTGCGCAGCGGCGGGCCGCGCTCCTGCATGCCCAGCAGCAGCACCGTGTGCGAGAAGTAGCTGGGGACGCGCGTGGACAGCGGCAGCCGGCAGGGCCCCTCGCAGTTGTTGGCCGCGTACACGGTGGGCATGACGATGAAGTGGCGGTCGCGCAGGTCGATGGTGAGCTCCTGCAGCCGGCAGTGCGCCTGGTGCCGGGCGCTGCGGTTCTGCCGCTGCACCTTCCTGCGCTCCTGCCAGCGCGCCCGCACCGACTGCAGCGCCTTCAGCAGAAGCAGCGTGCGCAGCTTCCGAGAGCCCGGGCCCCGCTCGGCCGCCTCGGCCTGCCCCGGCCCTGCCGGGTAGTAGCAGAAGGTCAGGAGCTGCTGGAAAAGCGCCGCGTTGGCTTGGAAAGCCGGGATGTCCCTGAGCTCCTGGATGACCACCTGCAGTTTGCCCAGCAGCAGCTGCAGCACGGTGCCCTCCGGCTGCCAGTCCCCCAGGTGCTGCTCCAGCACGGCGCCGCTGTCCTGGGGCAGCAGCAGCACCGAGGGCTCCTCTGACTGCACCAGCCGCTCCAGCGCCGCCTCCTCCGACAGGTTGAGCAGCTGGTGAGGGAGGGTCTCCATCACCTCGAAGTCCAGCCAGTGGTGGGCACTGGGCTGCGGGGGCGGCTCGCTGGAGGCGCTCAGGAGCTGCCGGATGAAGCGGGTCAGGATGGCCAGGAACTGCGCGCTGCCGCCGGGCGCTGGGGAGGAGGTGTTGCCGTGGCTCGGGGCAGTGGGGGCCGGCAGCTCCTCGGTCCCGGCCTGGGGTGGGCTGCAAGAACACAGGAGAGTCACAGGGACCCCCGGGGTACACGGGGGCCCCACCACGCCGTGCCCTACAGCCATCCACGGTCCCAGAGCTGGGGCTGCCCCATCCCACTCCATCTGCCAGCCCCTGTGTTTTCCCGTGCCTGCGGCGGCGGCCACGGACCTGAGCTGTGGGTACGGAGCCGTGTCCACCACCCTCTCAGCAGAGAGGTAGGAGGATGGGGCCAAAGCATCCTCTTCCTCCTCTTCCTCCTCCAGCTGCCGTGACTTGGCCAGCAGCAGCAGCACCGGGGTCATCCGGGTGAAACATTTGTCATCGGAGCCGAACAGGAGCTGCTGCACCTCCGTGCGGGGCAGGGCGGCACCTGCTGCGGCAGCGAGACGGGAGGACGTTGGTCTGGGGTCTCCTGCATGTCCCCACCGCCTCTCGTGGACCTGAGAGGACCCCAAACGCCCGAGCGAGGACACGAGGGCAGGGATGCTGCTGTCCCCAGGGTGTCCCCAGGGTGTGCCCCGTCCCTACCTCCCTCTCCGCCGTGGATGGTCAGGGAAGCCGAGAAGCGGAGCCGCTCCGCGCTGCGGGTGACCGAGGCTGCGGCGGCTGCCAGGGCCAGGTACTGCGTGTCCCTGGAGAGGCAGAGCCTCTGCACCGAGGCAGAAGACACAGAAGCCCCGAGGGCGCGGGTGAGACATCACGGGGGACACGCTCACGTGAGCCCCCGCCACGGGCTCCGGGTCACCCAGGGAGCAGTGACGGGGAGGGTGGGCACCACTGGGAGCTTCGCCCCCAGCCCCAGAGCTGCTCGGGGGGCCGCGGGGTGCAGGGAACCCAGTGAACCCCCGAGGGGGCAGGCGGGGGCTGAGGACCGCAGACCGGGCTGGGTACCCCGGGCAGCCCGGCCGGCCCTGCGGGAGCTGGGGACGGGGTAAGAGCTCCATCTTCAGGCACGGCGGGAGCGGGAGACGGGGCGGAGGGGCTGGGAGGGGATGGCAAAGGGACGGGAAGGGGCTGGCGAAGGGGCTGGGAGGGACGACAACAGGGCTGGGAGGGGATTGCGAATGGCTCGGGAGGGGACTGTGAATGGATTGGGAGGGGACTGTGAATGGATTGGGAGAGGATTGTGAATGGACTGGGAGGGGATAGCAAAGGGACTGGGGCGGGTGTTGAATGGACTGGGAGGGATGACAAAGGCACGGGGCAGCAGAGCCGGGCACCGCCTCCCGCCCCCCGCTCCCACCAGGGCCCGGACCCACCTGGTCCCGCTCCAGCCCCGGGCCGGTGACCAGCAGCTCCTGCGGGTGTCCGGAGCCCCGGCCCTCCCGGCCGCCCAGGTAGAAAAGCATCACGGCCGCCTGCAGCTCTCCCAGAGCCCGTCCCACCTCCGCCTGGAAAACCAGCTGGAACCGCAGCTTCACCTGCGCTTCCCACCGCACTGGAACGGGGGAGACACGGCCGTGAATCCCCTCCGGCCCGCGGGGCTCCGGGGGTGAGGAAGGGGCTTCGGCCCGAGCACTGTCCCCACGCAGGGAGCAGAGCACCTGGGACAGGAGCCGGCAGGGTGAGGGCACGCAGCAAATCCCGTCCCCGGCTCGGGGAGATGGAGAACGGGACACACCCTGCACCCAGCGAGCGGGGAGCTGCCTCCCCCCAGATCCCAGGGAAATCTGCTCTCCAGTGGCTCGGGGACACTGTGGCCACTGCCTGGGGAAGAGCCACTTCCCCACTGCCCGGCACTGGTGAGTTCAGCTGAAAACCCAAATCCCAGGAGAAGAGGAAGATTTCAGGACGAAAGAAACCATCATCGCCCTCTTGTTAGGGATTAAACTGGAGGGTGTTACCCCCTCTCCAGCACCGGGATCATCCCCGGGATGGGACAGGGGAGTGTGTTGAAGTTTTCCCATAAGGCTGAAGCTCCAGGAGCAGCCCAGGACCCCGAGCTGCTCCACAGCCCCAAAAGTGGGAGCTGAGCCCGTGCCGGGCTCACGGCACAGCGGGGGCAGCCGGGTCGGACCCCCTCCTTTCTCCCCAGAGCTGGGATGGGACCCAAACCCATCCACAGAAAGTGAGAAACACTCATGAGAGCAGAAGCCACCAAGAATCACAGAACGTCCTGAGCTGGAAGGGATCCTCAAGAATGACCAGTCCCACCCCTGGCCCTGCACAGACACCCCAACAATCCCACCCTGAGCATCCCTGGGAGTGTTCCCCAAACGCTGCTGGAATGTGGCACCTGGGTGTTGGTCAGAGGTGGGGACAGATGGCAGAGCCACGCTGCCATCCCCACTACTAAACCTCCTTAAAAACGTGCCCAGAAACATTTCACTCAGTCACTTTGCTGTTTTTAAAGGGAACCCAACCCCCAAATTTAATTCTGTGTTTAAATCCCTGACATCAGGCCAGCAAACAGCATCACCACCCCGAGCCCTGCATCCTTCCCCTCCCTGTTCCACCTCGGAGCCTGCAGGGCTCTCCCACCAACCTTCCTCCAGGTGCAGGACGAGGAATCTCTCCAGCCCCGGCTCCAGCAGGTGCTCGTGGATCCTCTGCAGGGGATGGGGAGCAGCCGCTGCCCCCCCGGCCCAGCACAGCCCGAAGGTGCCCGGGAAGTTCCCGTCCCAGCTCCGGCGCCGTCTCATCAGTTTGATGAAGCTGCTCTCGTAGTGGCTGAGCACACCCACCACCTCCATGTGTCTCGGGGCAGCCCCACCCTGCTCCATCCTCACCCTGCACACGGGCCCTTCCAGGCCCCCCAGGGGCCAGGGCTGCAGGCTGGAGCGGGACCAGCCCGGGCCGCCCCCCTCAGCCACTCCCTGCGGGCATTTGGCTCCCGGCTCAGGCTTGGAGAAGAGGCGAGTGGCCGCAGCCCTCCTGGACCTGGGTGTCTCCTGTAAACTCCCATTTCCCACCTTTCTCCCTTCTGCTTCCAGCCCCAGCTCTTCTGGCAGGCTCAGCTCCACCAGGGAATCCCTTTCCTCCCTCCTGGGCAGAGCTGCCGAGGGGAGCAGCAGCACCAGGCACAGCAGGAGCCCCCCGAGAGCGCTCATGGTCCCACCTCGGCTCTTCCCTGGAGCAGCTCACGCATCCCAAGCCCTCGGCAGGAGGAGGGAGGACGGCGTCTCCCTTTTAACCACGGGTGGCCTTGAGTGGCCGAGGCACAGCCACCTCCCCTGAGCCGCCCCGGGGCTGTCGCGCTGCAGAGGAGTGAGGGAGGTGGCAAAGAAACGTTTTTTTTTATTCTATTTTTGGGTCCGCAGCTCGTTTTGGAAACGTGCAAAAATCGAAGCTGTTGCACTCACTCGTAGGGATGCACGGCCTTGACTTTGGATGTTTTCTAAAGGAGGATGAGTGTCTGGAATGGGATCCTCATGGGGACTGGCACGTACAACCCCCTCAGCACTGAAACACCGGGAGGGGAGAGCGAGCCAGAGCAGGAGGAGGGGGACAGGGGCAGATAATGGGCTGAAATAAGTGAATGTATGGAAAGCATTCCCTCTTCTGACTGGAAAACCTTCCCCTCACACCCTGCAGCTCAGCAGGCTGCCCTGGAAAAGGGCTTCATCCTGGGAATGAGAATCACGGGGGGTAGCAGCAGCCTGAGGACTTTGAACCCTCAGCACCCCCCTTAGAAAGCCTCACACACACATATTGTAAGGGCTCTTCCCTCCAGGAGATGCCCAGAGTCACTGGGACAGCTGGAACTGCCAATGCCACCTGCCTGAACCACCCTGGGAACCTGCCCTCCAACCAAGGGATCTCCTGATTTTGGCAAGGGAGAATGTCCCAACAAAAAATGTCCCAGACCCTTCTCTGGGAGGGAAGACCCTTCTCTTCCCAAGTGTTTGCAGTCTGGAGCTCAGGATTGTCAGGAACAGAGAGAGCTCCCAAACTGGAGCAGGACACGGACACCACGGCGAGGGCTGGAGGAGTCCGAGGTCACTTGTACAGCAGCTGACAAAGCCTGGAGCTGCTCCAGGGGCTGCAGCCCCTCTGCTCTGGGGACAGGCTGGGAGAGCTGGGGCTGCTCCCCTGGAGAGGAGAAGGCTCCAGGGAGAGCTCAGAGCCCCTGCCAGGGCCTAAAGGGGCTCCAGGAGAGCTGGAGAGGGACTGGGGACAAGGGATGGAGGGACAGGACACAGGGAATGGCTCCCACTGCCAGAGGGCAGGGCTGGATGGGATATTGGGCAGGAATTGTTGGCTGTGAGGGTGGGCAGGCCCTGGCACAGGGTGCCCAGAGCAGCTGTGGCTGCCCCTGGATCCCTGGCAGTGTCCAAGGCCAGGCTGGACAGGGCTTGGAGCAGTCTGGGACAGTGGGGGGTGTCCCTGCCATGGCAGGGGTGGCACAAGGTGGGATTTAAGGTCCCTCCCAATCAAACCCATCTGGGATTCTGTGTCTGACTGGGCCCAGCCCAGCAGCAGCAGAGATGAAGGCTTTGGTTCCCCCATCAAGGGGGTGCAGCTGCAGGGCTCCTGTGGCCCCTCAACCAACCAGAACTGGTCAGGAACCCCAGCCCTGGCCATGCCCTCAGCCACTGAGCCCCCCAGGATCCCCCACTGACCCCCCAGTTCAGGGATAGGAACCTGGGAAAGGGCAGAAAAATGGCAGAACTGCTGCTGCTTTTCTATGGGAACCAAGTGATGGTTGGAAGGAAACATTTGAGATAAATAAACCCACAGAGAACTAAAAACTTGCCTGAACAGAGCTGCCAGTGGGAGGAGGACGCACAATAACATGATGTGACAGCAGGTACTACCCCATGACACTGACAATTAATGAATTATAATAATAAACTAAGATTTGATATCAGTAACAGGAGCCTTTCCATGTCTCCCCATCAGTGAATGAACAGAG
>VZDJ01000247.1:164113-188290 GCA_008694505.1 Cyanoderma ruficeps
GGCAGCCTTGGGGCTGGGACCATTCCCTGGGCAGTGCCCCAGCAGCCTGGAGACAGCTCTGTCAGCACACAGGAGCTGCTCTCTGCCTCAGAGCACAGCCCAGCCCCCTCCTGTTCCCCTCAGATGTCCCAGCCTTGGCAGCGTCTGTGACTGGTGCCAGTCTTGCCCCAGATTTTAACTCCTCTGGGCTCTGAGGTTCCTGCGAGGGGAGGGACCCCCCCAGGCACTGTCCCCCCTCTCAGGATACAGGGGAGCACCCCCAGGCTCCCTCAGCCAGGTCTGTGCAGGGAACACAAGGCACAGAGCCATGGAGGGGACACGGTGCTGCACATTTATCATGGTGGGAAAAGCCAAACCTAACCCTAACCCTAAGATCAACATGTCCAGCCATCAGCTCAGCAACAGCACCACATCCTCCACTAAACCATGTCCACAAATGCCACATCCACACGATTTTGAACACTTCCAGGGGTGGTGACCTCATCACTGCCCTGGCCAGTCTGTTTCAATGCCTGACAACGCTTTCAGTGAAGGAATTTTCCCAATATCCAGCCTAAACTCCCCTGGCACAGTTCAAGGCTGTTCCCTCTGGTCTTTTCTCCTGTTCCCTGGGAGCAGAGCCTGACCCCCACCTGGCTGCACCCTCCTGTCAGGGAGTTGTAAGAGCAAGAAGGGCCCCCCTGAGCCTCCTTTTCTCGGGGTATTTATGCCCCATCCTGCTGCCGCTGCCAGGAATTTAATCCTCTCCAAGACCCCACCCAGGAGGATATGTCAGGAGCTCTCACTGCACAGGTGCATTGAGGGAATGGAGATCTGAACACCAGAGGCAGCAGGACAGAACTGATGTCCCTGTCTGATGTTGCTCTGCTCTCCTTAAGGACAGACATTACAAAACCTCAGTTACCTGTTTGGTTTCTCTGTTCCAGTGAGTCCAAAACTTTCCCTCTGCTTTATCAATTTCCCGGCTTGGCACCTGCACCAAAAGAGAACACAGAGCTATTCTTGGCAGCACCAGATTAGCTCAAAGGCCCTTTTTAGCCCCAGAGCCTGTGAGATAAGCACAGTTATTCCAAGCCTTCCAAGCCTTGTTATTAGACAGAGGTGGGGGCAGGAAAGAATTAAGTTACTTCCCTATCGGTCAAGGACAAGCAGCAAAAATCCCTCCCTGAACATCTGCACAGAGGCTGAGGAGTGAAGCCCAGGAGGCTTCTGTCTGTGTCAGACACTGGGAATTCACAGCTCCCCAGAGCTCAGCACAGTCTGGTTTTCATGCCAGAGTCCTGCACCAAACCTCAGTGGGGTTTAATGACTTCCAGCCACATCTTCCTGATCCCCCTTCCCACTCCATTAACCCCTGAGGGTTAGCACAGACATCAGAGGGTTCATCAGGAATTAATCACAGAATATCCTGAGTGGGAAGGGAACCTCAGGGATCATCAGTGCAGCCCCTGTCCCTGCACAGACACCCCAACAATCCCACCCTGAGCAGCCCTGAGAGCGTTGTCCAAAGGCTCCTGCAGCTCTGGCAGCCTTGGGGCTGGGACCATTCCCTGGGCAGCCTGGGCAGTGCCCCAGCAGCCTCGGGGGGAAGAACCTTTCCCTGAGCTCCATCCCAAGGCCTGACACAGCTCCAGCCCTTCCTGGGCTCCTGTCCCTGTCCCAGAGCAGAGCTCAGCCCCTGCCCCTCCGCCTCCCCTCGGGAGGAGCTGCAGCCCCCGAGGAGCCTCCCCTCAGTCTCCTCTGCTCCAGCTGAACCAGCCAAGTGCCCTCAGCCCCTCCTCAGCCCCTTCCCCAGCCCCGTGTCCCTCCTTTGGACTCTCTCCAACAGCTCAATATCTTCCTCACACCGCAGTGACCACACACAGCATTGATGGTGAGGCCACACCAGAGCAGAGCAGGACAATCCCCTCCCTGGGCCTGGCTAAGGCAGGAAGGGAACTCTGGCAGCTTTTCTGTGCCAGGTGTCTCCCGGGGTCACCTTGAAGGCGATGGTCTCGTAGGGCTCGGCGGCCATCAGCAGGTACTGCCAGCGCCGGTCCGGGGGCTCGATGCGCTGCTCGTAGGCCGACATGAAGCGGTGCCGGGGCATGATGCTCTCGGCTATCTCGGGGTAATCGATCTGGGGGGGCAGGGCAGCATTAACAACCCCCCCCTGCACCTTCCCCTCTGCTCCAACCCCCCCAACACGAAGGAAACAAACAGCAGAGGAAAGGGCTGAGAACCCCAGAATGGTTTGGGTTGGGTGTGGTTTGAGCTGCGGTCCCCTCTCATTCGGGGGACCACTTGTCGCTGGCTGAGGATGGGTGTGTCCTCCTTTAGGGACAGGAAGAGAGCAGGCAGACACAGCAGCAGGGAGGGGATCACTCTCTATTTTTTATTTACATTTCATCTGACTCCATTATTTATACATATCTACAGAGGTCAAGGGATTGGCTACAAAGGTCGCCACCCTTTGACCTGTATGGTGGACGGCACCATCACTCAATTCTTCTCTCAGAGGAGAAGAATGCAAACATTCTAAGAATAAACATTGTTTACATCAGAAGGCTGTAAACAATGTTTCTGTGAGAAACGTCTGCTCAGAGGCAGAAAGCTGAAAACAGGGTAACAGTTGGGAGGGACATTAAAGACCCCAAAGTGAACTAGGTGAAATTTAGGAGAGATATTGGGAAGGAATTGCTCCCTGTGAGGGCGGGAGGGGCTGGCACAGGTTGTGCAGAGAAGCTGTGGCTGCCCCATCCCTGGAAGTGCCCAATGCCAGGTTACAGCACCCTGGTCTCACGGGAGGTGTCCCTGCCCATCACAGGGGGCTGGAAATAGATAATTTTTAATGATCCAGCCCAAACTATCCTGTGATTCTGGGATCATCTCACCCCACCTCACACTACACATTCCTCTCCCACTACACAGACTGACAGCTGAGCTCAGGGATTTGCTCAACACAATCAGCTGCAGAAACTAGGAAGATAAGGCCTCCTTATTATTATTAATTTCATGGGTCCTGCAAAGAACTGCTCGTCCAGCAGCAGTTTTACCTGGAAAACCCTGACAAGGAGAGTTTTAACCCTGCCCTTACCTGGAAGAGAAGGCTCTGCTGGCCTGTTTCTGGGTCTCTCTGCTTGGTGACTGTAAAAAAAATAAAAAAAAGAAAGCTGAGAACAACCCCCAGCAGGGTGAGAGCAGCATTAATCTGCCCTGGGAAACACACAAAGCTTCCAGCTATTGAATATTAGAAGATTTTTCTCCTGTTCTTCAAACAAAATGCTGCATCATATTTAACCAAAGCTACTTCTGTGAGGGTGGGCAGGCCCTGGCACAGGGTGCCCAGAGCAGCTGTGGCTGCCCCTGGATCCCTGGCAGTGTCCCAGGCCAGGCTGGACAGGGCTTGGAGCAGCCTGGGACAGTGGGAGGTGTCCCTGCCATGGCAGGGGTGGCACTGGGTGGGCTTTGAGGTCCCTTCCCACCCAAACCATCCTGGGATGGTGTCACTGCCCTGGGCAGGTTTGGGCCCCTCAGGACAAGAAGGACACTGAGGGCCTGGAGCGTGTCCAGGGGAGGGAACAGAGCTGGGAAGGGTCTGGAGCCCCAGGAGGGGCTGAGGGAGCTGGGAAAGGGGCTCAGCCTGGAGAAAAGGAGGCTCAGGGGGGACCTTGTGGCTCTGCACAACTCCCTGACAGGAGGGGACAGCCGGGGGGGTCGGGCTCTGCTCCCAGGGAACAGGGACAGGAGGAGAGGGAACGGCCTCGGGCTGGGCCAGGGGAGGTTTAGATTGGAGATGGGTAAAATTTCCTCACTGAAAGGTTTGGGAAGCACTGGAAGGGGCTGTGCAGGAATCACCATTGCTGGAAGTGTTAAAACACCCGTGGATGTGACACCTGGGGACATGGTTTAGTTGTGGCCTTGGCAGTGCTAAGTTTACTGTTGGACTCTGATCTTAAAGGCATTTTCCAACCTAAATCATTCCATGATTCTCTTCTACTGAAGTTCAGCTGCTGTGGGGCAAAGCACTGGTGAGATTAAAAAGCCAAATTTTGTACTGAAGGCCAAACTGATGGGATTTCAGAAAAAACACGAGTTCTCCATGGAGTGAGTGATTTACAGCATTGGTGAAAGGTGCTGCAGCACAAGAGAAGCAGAGATGAAATGCCATCATCTCCCTGGCAGCCTGACACACACCCATCCATTATTAAAGTGGTTCTCTCTGGCCTGTCAGCAATGAAGAGATGTTCCATGAGCAGTTTAAACAATAAAAGTACTCCAGGAAAGAGCCCATATCTTATTCATGGGCAGAACTACTAAAAGGACTAATGAATAATTCACATCCCAGCCTGGCACTGCAGGCACTGCCCATCAGGGACCTCCTGCCCACCCCTGACTCACCTTTGTATCCTGGGCGCCCGATTTTCACAAATTTCTTTACTTCCACCTTGACCTTCTCTGGGGCAGGCTGGGCAGGGGCTTCCTTGGCTTCCTTGGCAGCTCGTCGGGCCCTGGGGATCCATTTCAGGATTCAAGGGTTACCTGCCCTTGTTTCTAAAGGATTCCAGGGGCAGCTTGGATCCCTCAGCACAGCATTTCACAGGAATCGTGCCAGGAAATCCTATTTCCCTTCACCAGCTGTATCCATCCTCCCCCTGGCTAAAGGCTGTCACTCAACCATCTGACCCACCCTCAGGATGACCTTGAGGCCAGACTCCACAGATGGATTTGAGAAGACTTTAATTCTTGAAATCAAAATGAAAAAAAAAAAAGCCAAACCCACAGATAAACCAAAGCAAACTGGATTCCTTAAAATAAAACTTATAAACTTCTCCAAACCTGTATTGACAAATCCAGATCACAGAATCCTGGATTCTCCTGAGTTGGAAGGACCCACAGGGATCATCAAATCCAACCCCTGGCCAGACACTCCAACAATCTCACCCTGTGCATCCCTGAGAGTGTCCAAATGCTCCTGGAGCTCTGGCAGACAGAGGTCCTTCTAACAAGACTCAGACAATTTGCTTTTAAAACTCTTTCTCCCTCTTCCTTCAGAAATTTCACGACTGGATTTGAACTTTAGCTTAAAATGGAGATTTTCAGCACCATTTTCCAAGCAGATCCATGCTGTGCCTCCTGGCTGCTTGAGCAACCACAGTAAAAGAACAATCAAGCAGAATGCAATGGAGTTCAAAGACTACAGATACCCAACAGCATAATATTAAAGTGCTTCAGCAATGGAGACTAAAGCTGTGGTAGAGGATGACTTACAAATTGGTCTGATGCTTCTTCCCCTGGGTATGTGCCAAGTAACTCCCCTGAAATAAAAACCAAGGCAGAAGTTAAATGAAGCCATGACTGAAACATTCCTGACACAAGGAGATTGTATCGCTCCCTGACAAGGGAATGTTTTAATCCTCAGCACAGAGGAATCTCACTCCAAAGTGCAGATTGCTCTCAGGTGCTGAGCTGTAACAACTGCCAGGTTTAACCACCCCTCATGTCTCAGCAGCCACTACCCAGCTGCTGGAGCCACTGTCATTCCCAAATTGCTGCTGCTGGGACCAGGACAGGCAGGTGCTCCCCTCACCTCATTGTTGTGGAGCGTCAGGCAAAGCTTGCACTCGTAGGAGCCCAGATGATTTTTCATAAAATAGGGGTCCTGGGAAAAGAATGATGGACAAGTTATGAGCAAAATCCATTGGAAAAGCAAGAGAATAACCAAAATACTGCAGAGTTCTGCACTGGAGGAAGTGGTTCTTCCCCCCGAGGCTGCTGTCGCAGCAGTGCCATTCCCTGGCACTGCCCAGGCTGCCCAGGGAATGGTCCCAGCCCCAAGGCTGCCAGAGCTGCAGGAGCCTTTGGACAACGCTCTCAGGGCTGCTCAGGGTGGGATTGTTGGGGTGTCTGTGCAGGGCCAGGGGCTGCACTGATGGACCTGTGGGTCCTTTCCAGCTCAGAATATCCTAGGATCCTGTAGCTGAGTTCAAATTTTAAATTAACAGCACAAGAGAGCTTCAGGAGGAGGAAGCAGAGAGAACCAACAGGAGCTGTGTGCACTGGTGACAGAATTCCCAACTGCAGCAGGACCACCACAACCCAAACCAGCCCTGGGGAGAATGGAAATAGGTGGATACACATGAGCTGGCACCTCCCTGTCACCGTGTCTCAAATATTCCTTATTTAACCCCCACATGCCCAGAAACAGAAGTATTTTAACTCAATCCACACCTCAGCCTGGAGATGAGAAGCTCTGGGGTGACCATGAAGCCTAAAGGGTCCCCCCAAGAGAGCTGCAGGGAGACTTTGGAAAAGGGCTGGAGGGACAGAACAAGGGGTAATGGCTTCAAACAGACAAAGGACAGGTTTAGATGGGACATTGGGAAGAAATTCCTGGCTGTGAGGGTGGTGAGGCCCTGGAATGGATCTCCCAGAGCAGCTGTGGCTGCCCCTGGACCCCTGGCAGTGTCCAAGGCCAGACTGGACAGTGCTTGGAGCCACCTGGGCTAGTGGCAGGTGTCCCTGGACAAACTTTAATATTCCTTTCAACCCAAACCATTCTGGGCTCCCATGAATGTGAGTCCCCGGGCTGCGGGAGGGCCCGTGCTGTCCCCACCTTGTTGATGTCGATGGTCTCCAGCGCCAGCTGCCGCAGCCGCTCCCGCCGGTCCCGGTTGCTCTCCGAGGCCGAGGCCACGCCCCCGGTGCCCGTTTTACCGCCGGGGCGGTGCTGGAAATCCATGGCGGGGATCGGTGGGCTTCAGCTCCTCCCGGAGAAACGGAGAGTCTGGGAAAAGGAGTGTGAGGGATAACTTGTAGCGCCGTGTATTGAGGGGTGGGGCTGGAGCCTGGACCCAAGGAGCCCCTCGGCGGAAACCCGCCCGGGGAAGCTGAGGGGAGGCCGTCAGTCACACACCCACACACGCCTCGGCCGGCCAGTGCAGAGGCACAAAGGCCTCGGCACCAGATCAGTCCCAGCAGGTTTATCACCAGGAGCTGAAGGGAAATCCAGGCAGAAAGGGATAAACATGAGCCGGTGTCAGGCTCCAGTACGAGCTTTAGCAGCCAATGACCTCCAGACACGGGGGCAGCGCAAAGGGCAGGAAAGGTCAGTGTCCCACAGGGAGAACAGGGCCGGTCACTGGGTCCCAAACCCAATGGAGACACGGGGGAAAGGAGAAACCAAAGGGCCTGGGGCACCAGGGAGTGGGGAAACCAGGGCAAACCACGTGTGCAGAGCACCACTGGGGAGCTCTCTCTGCCAGGCCGGGCGATGGTCTGTCCTGCCAAGGCCAGACCCGGGGAATTGTGTCAAGGGGCTGCAGGGACTCCACAGTCACTGAACCAGAGAATGCTCAGCCCCACCAGCAAGGATGGGGATGACACCCTAGACACAAGACCACAGGCCACCCTGAGCCCACGCCACGGGAGCACATCTGGTACTGCCAACTCTGGAGTAAAAGGACTCAGAAAATCCCCCCGGGGCCCTTCCCATCTCCTCAGCCACTCCCAAGTCCAGCTGGGTCCCAGTGAGGCCAGGCAGCCCCAGCAGAGGCTCCCTGAGACCCCCAACAGGAGCCTTCCCCCCTCAGCTGGGGCACCAACAGCCCCAGGAGCTCCCTCCTCTCCACCACCCAGGTCTGCTGCTCCCCCACCACCCCAACAGCCCCTGCCAGCCCCAACAGTGGGGGGGTCGGAGCTTCCCAGGTTCCCCAACAAGGTCAGGGGCTTTGAGCAGTGTCCCCAAGCCCCAGGTGAGATCCTGGAGCCCCCCCTAGACCTCCCCACACGGAGCCCAAGCACTGGAAAGACCTTTGAGGAACCCCAAATCCTGCCCCAAAGAGCACCCAGCTCTCCCAGTATCTCCTCCGCAGTCCCTCTCCAGACACACCTCCCAGTAACTCCTGATCCTCAGTCAAGGCCCACTGACTCCCACCTGGATGCTCCTCCCAATCCTCCCCATACTCCCAGTCCTTCCCTGGCCCTACCTCAGTTTCCCACTTGTGATTCTCCAGTTCCCCCAGCCCCACCACCCCAGGCTGCCTGGTTCTCCCAGTCCCTCCTCACTCAGTATTCCCAGTCCTGTCCTGATCCTACCCCCAGTTTCCCAGCCTGGATTCCCCAGTACCCCCAGTTCTCCCAATGCCTCTTCCCCAGTCCCTCTCCTCTAACTCTAGTCCTGATTCTCTGGTTGAGGCCCCCCAAATACCCCCAGTCCTGCTTCTCCTGCTCCTCCCAGTCCTACCCCCGTTTTCCCTGTCCTGATTCTCCAGTAGCCCCAGTTCTCCCACCCAGGTCACCCAGTTCTCCTCCACCAACTCCAGTCCTGATTCTGCAGTCAGGGGGCCCCAGGTACCCCCAGTCCTGCTCTGGTCCTATCCCAGTTCCTCACTCACGATTCTCCAGTTCCCCCAGCCTCACCACCCCAGTTCTCCTAGTCCCTCCTTTTCCAACACCCTCAGTCCTCCCACCCAGGGGACCCAGTTCCCCCAGTGCCTCCCCGCCAGCACTTTTCCAATAACTCCGTCCCAGTTCTGCACTCGGGGCCCCCCAGCTGCCCCTGGTCCTGCCCCGCTGATCCTCCCAGTAGCCCAAATCCTGCCCTGGTCCTACCTCAGTTTCCTAATCGTGGTTCTCCAGTTCCCCAAGACCCACCACCCAGGTCACCCAGCTCTCTCAGTCCTTCCTTACCCAGCACTCCCAGTACCCCCTTACCCAGTTCTCCAAGTCCTTCCTTACCCAGATTTCCCAGTCCCCCCTTACCCAGCACTCCCAGTCCTTCCTTACCCAGCTCTCCCAGTCCCTCCTTACCCAGCACTCCCAGTCTTTCCTTACCCAGCTCTCCCAGTCCGCCTTACCCAGCACACGCATTCTCTCCTTACCCAGCACTCCCAGTTTCCCAGCTCCGATCCCCCAGCTCTCCCAGTCCTGCCCTGTTCCCCCTCTCCCCTCAGGGCCCCCCGGTCCGTACCTGCGCGCGGCCCCGCTCCCGTCCCGGCGCATGCGCGTTCCCGTCCCGGCGCCTGCGCGCTCCCGCCGCGCCCCGCGAGCGGTTCCGGGGCCGCTCGGGCGCTTCCGGCGGCGCGGGCGGGGCCGGGGCGGGGCGCGCCCGCCATGCGCTACAACGAGCGGGAGCTGCTGTCCCTGGCCCGGCAGCCCGCCGAGAAGGCGGCCGAGATCCGCATGAGCGTCCCCAAGAAGGGCAGCGGTGAGGAGGAGTCCGCGCCGGGGCGGGAGCGGCGGGGCCTGAGTGGAGAATCCGGGCTGGGGTTATTGGGGCGGGACCGGCGGTACCTGAGGGGACCCGAGGGGGGAGTCAGGGCTGGGGTTACTAGAGAGGGGCTGGGAGAACTGGGGGTGCCGGGGAATCCGCCATGGGAAAGGGGGAGTAGTGGGTGGGGGGAGACTGGGAGAACTGGGGTGGTGGGACTGAGGATACTGGAGAATCACGAGTGTGAAACTGGGGAAGGAACAAGTGAGGACGGGCGAACTGGGAGTATTGGGGCCGGCAGGGGGAGCGGGGCGATGCTCAGGGCGGGTGGGGAGGCAGGCGAAGCTCTGCCGGGACCGGGGGTGCCTGGGGGGCCCCGACTGCGGAGTCAGGACCGGGGATACTGAGGGGGGAGAGAGAGGCTGCGTGTCCTGGGTGCTGGGGCTGGGGAAACTGGAGAATCACAAGTGGGAAACTGGGAGCAGGACCAGGGAAGGACTGGGGGTGCTTGAGGGGCCCCGACTGCAGAATCAGAACTGGAGTTGCAGGAGGACAAGGCTGCAGAGGGGCTGGGGGAGCTGGGGGGGAGCACTGAGGATACTGGAGAAGCCAGGCTGGGAAACCAGGGCAGGACTGGGAGCACTGGGCAGAGGGAGTGGGTAGCACTGGGAGTGCTGGAAGGCAGGGCTGGGGACAGGCAGATGGGAGGGCTGGAGTGGGAATGGGGAGCACGAGTGGTGGGATCCAGTCTGGGCATGGAGGGAGGTTCAGGGAGATCCCCTGTTTCCAGAGGATCTGGGGAAGAAGCTCTTCCCTGAAATCTCCCAGCAAATCCCCTTGCAAACCAGCACAGGAGTATTGTAGTCACTCCCTTGTCCTGGGCTTTTCCTTTGCTGAGCACCTGGTGAACTTTGTCCCTCGAGGTGACGCTGGTGCTGACAGCTCCAGGCAGGGCTCCCGGGATCTGGAGCTTTTCCTGGGGTGCCCGAGGCCCTGCTGCTGTGAGCTCTGACTGCTGGAGAAGCTGCTCAGGGGCTTTGTCACCCTGAGGCCACTCAGCCCTTTTGTTTGGGGGAGCAGCCTGGGGGTGCTTTGTTGGGCTCAGGGCTGTGCTGGGGGCTGGCAGGGCTGGCAGGGGTTGCCCTGCTCCCCGTGCCTCAGCCCTGCCCTGCTCCCTGCTGTCCCTGCAGTGCTGAAGAAGCGCCTGGTGAAGCTCGTGGTCAACTTTCTCTTCTACTTTCGCACCGATGAGGCCGAGGTAGGGGTTGGGACTCGTGGGTGGGGTTTGTTCCCCTCCTTCTTTCTTCTTTTTCTGTGTGGGTTGGGAAGATGGTGCAGGGACAGAGCTGGAACAGTGTCCACCTCTCCTCTTCCATCAGATCAGCTGGGCTGCAGGAGAGGGACTGGGGACAAGGGATGGAGGGACAGGACACAGGGAGTGGCTTCCACTGCCAGAGGGTGGGGTGGATGGGATATTGGGAAGAAACTCCTCCCTGTGAGGGTGGGGAGGCCCTGGAATGGATTTCCCAGAGCAGCTGTGGCTGCCCCTGGATCCCTGGCAGTGTCCAAGGCCAGGCTGGACAGGACTTGGAGCAGCCTGGGACAGTGGAAGGTGTCCCTGCCATGGCAGGGGTGGCACTGGATGGACTTTGAGGTCTCTTCCTACCCAAAGAGTTTTATGAAATACAAGAAAAATCAGGTTTTCAATCCCTTCCCTACTGCCTGATTTGCTTCTGGCACGTTGTGTCACTTGGACAAGGGTTTCTTTGGAAACTTGTGTCAACTTGGATGAGGTTGTCCTTGTTCATGGCCAGTGTCCCCTTCTGTCCCCACGTCCCTGGGTAGTACCAGGTGGGTTTTTGTTCATCCTGAGCTGCTCCAGTTCCCCTCACACTGTTTAACCTCTTGCAGGGCTCCAGGACAGCCCTTACACAGCTCAGTGCTGGTTATTCTGGGTGTCACAATGAATGTTTCATCTTTGATTTAAAAAGCAAAAGCTCTTCTCTGCTATCACAGAGTGATAAAGGCCAGACCGAATCTGAGCCAGTAGAGGTGATTAACACCTAATTAACAAATGCAAAGTCCTACAGGTGAGAATGTCATGAAAAGGTCGATTAAAAGAACACGAAATACGGTGCAATCAGACTGAATTATTTAAAATTTGCTTAAAAGGCTCCAGGGGAGCACTGTGGGCTCAGCCCTGGCGGTGTTGGGGGCACTGTGGGTTAAACCCTCTCTCCATGTGTTTTCCAGCCCATTGGAGCTCTGCTGCTGGAGCACTGCAAGATCACCAAAGAGGAGGAGAACGTCTTCTCCATCAGTGAGTGCTGCCCTGTTGCCTTTCCCCTCGTGGCACATGGGAAAGGAAATGTTTTACTGCTCAGTTCCTGCTTCCCCCGTTTCTCTGGTGACAGTGGGGTCACTCAGCCCTTCCCCTCAGTGGGGTCACTGTCCCCAGCCCTTCTCCTCTCCCCCAGGTGGGGTCAGGGCCCTTCAGGCTCTGCTCCCAGGGAACAGGATGAGAAGAAATGACCTCAAGTTGTGCCCAGGACAGGTTTAGGTTGGATATTGGGGAACTTTTACCCACCAGAAAGGTTTGGAAGTGCAGCACAGGCTGCCCAGGGCAGTGGTGGAGTCACAGTCCCTGGGAGTGTTCAGGAAACCCGTGGGTGTAGCACCTGGGGACAGGGGTGAGTGGTCAAAGTGATGGTGCTGGGCTCATGGTTGGCCTTGATGATCTTAAAGGCCTTTTCCAACTTGAACAATTCCTCAGCCTTTCCTGCCCTCAGCTGCCAGCCGTTCCTCCCTGTGCCTGTGGCCCACCCCGAGGAGCTGTCAGGGATATTCCATGGCACAGCCCGTGGGATCTGCACAGCAGCACCAACAGACCCCGCTGGGTGCCTGTGGAATCCCTGGCAGGGGGAGCTTGGCTATTGACAGATCTGCTCTGTGCTGCTGCATTTCATCCAAAAAAAACCCCTGGAGAGGCTCAGATAAAGCTGCTCCAGCCCCGTCCTCCCCTCTGTTTGTCCTTGTGGCGGCTCCAGCTGGGCTGGCTCCCCTGGGAGCAGCCTTTCATCCTCCCCTGGGCCAGAGGTATGTGGCCACAATAACAGGATGTTTCTCCAAGGCCATCCCCGTATCTTTTGGCCTGGCTGCCAGGCACAGCTGTGGCTGTGCTCTGTGCTTCCAAAGACCCTCAAACAGCCTGAACACACTGAGCCTGGAGCACCCTGTGCTGGATTTTGGGGCTTTAGGGATGTCGGGAGCTCTGGTGGGTGAGGATTCCTGAGCAGGGCTAAACCCAGCAGCTCCTGGTGTTGGGATGTGTCCACAGCACGTCCTGAGGTGCTGCTGCAGCCTGACCCAGCAGCCCTGAGGGTCTGCTCAGCAGAGCTCTGGGGACAGGAACTGGTGGCATGTCCTGCTCTGGCACTGGAGTGGCACCAGGAGCTGCTCTCCATGGTGGGAGCACCATGTGAGTCCCACATTCCCAAAAGCCTCCAGCACAGGCAGCTCAGGGCCTTCTCCCAGTGCAGTTTAACTCCTCAGTTGGCTGCTCCCTGCAGGTGTCCCAGTTCCTCTCTCAGGGCTGGTTCCCACCTGGATTTAAATCCCTGGTGTCTTTGCGAGGGGCCTCAGGGAGTCAGTCCTGGGCTGTGCTGGGCCAGTTCAGTTCACCCTCAGTTTGGGGAGTTGCTCTTCCCGAGGTCTGTGGCTGCTGTAAGCTGGGAAATGCTGTGGGCAGCTGCCCCAGGCACCCAGAGCCACCCAGGGAATGGGAGGTTGGGGTTCCAGGCTCATTCCCAGCTCATCTTAGTTAACAGGGCTGCTAATTGTGGCCTGGCAGAGTCTGGGGAGGGAGGCTGGGGAGCACCAGCAGCTCTGCCAGGACCTGCCTGGAGCCTTTTCCTTGTCCCTGGCAGGTTTCATCGAGGAGCCAGAGAGGAAATACTGCTTTGAGTGTGCCACGGAGGAGCAGTGCCAGGAGTGGGTTGAGGCGCTCAGGAGAGCCAGGTGGGCTGAGCCCCCGGGGCCAGGGCAGGGCTGGGGGCTCTGGGCTGTGTTCTGGCATCAGGGACAGAAGGGCAGTGCTTCTCTCCTCCCAGACAAGCTTCCCTCCAGCTCTAAAGAGCATCTGAAACTTCCCCACATCCTTCTCTGCTCAGCCCTCCCCCTGCTCTGTTCCTGCCTTGCAGCTACGAGTTCCTGAGGAGGAGCCTGATTTTCTACCGGAACGAGATCCAGAAGATGACAGGGAAGGTGAGTGAGTCCCTCAGGGCACTGCTCAGGTGCTGACTGCTGGCTTTGGGTGGCAGCAGGGGCTGGTGCTGCCCAGGCTGTGGGAAGGAGATCCCAGATCCCATCAGGAGCCGTGGTCTCCACAGCCAGGCCTGAGCACCTTCCCCTGGCTGCTCACTCCCACCCTGGTGCACACCTCCCAGTGCTGGGGTGGCCCCAGGTCTGAGCTGGACCTGGCCTGGCCTCCCAGGGGGTCTCTGGGTCAGTTCACAGCAGCCCTGGGCAGATCCATGGCTGTGGCTCCCTGCTGTGTCCCGTGTGTCCCAGGAGCTCTGGGCTTTATCTGCATCTCACTGGTGCCTCCCTGTGCCCCCACAGGACCCCCTGGAGCAGTATGGAATCTCTGAGGAGGCTCGTTTCCAGCTGGCAGCACACAGGCAGTGACCCCCTCACCTGGCTGGAAGTGGCTCCTGGCTCCAGGGCAGCTCCCACAGTGACCACGTGACTCTTTTATTTATTACCCAAATCGTTTTGTATTTTTTTTTTAAAGGGAATTGGTTGAACATTCCCAGTTCCCCAGCTGGGGAGGCTGAGCTGCTCTGTGGATGCTGCAGTGGGAGCAGAGCCCCCCAGCCCTGGGATGAGCAGAGGCAGGGACAGACAGAGCTCCCAGAACATGCTGGGGCCACCTGAGCCAGCTCCAGCCCTTCCCCTGCTCCTCCCTGTCCTGTGGGGCTTCCCTGGCTCAGGATCCTCCTGCAGGAGCCATGGGCTCATCCCTGCCTGTCAGAGGATGTTGTGGCTGGTGCATTTCTGAGGCTTTAACCCCCTCCAGGGAGGGGTGGGAATTCCTCCAGCTCAGCCCCAGCTCCACTGATGGAGAGAAGCTTCTGCTGGTCTGTGCCAAGGCAGCAGCCCTGTGCACCCACGGCCTTTTGGGGTCTTCTTTCCCCTCCCCTGGGCAAGGGCTGTAATTCCTGGGGGCTGGATAAGCCCATCCAAAAGAGCAAAGCTGCAGAACACGAGGGAACAAAGGCAGGGAGAGACCCCTGTGGGATCCTGCCTGTCTGCAGAGCTCTGCAGTGATCCAGCTTCCCCGGGAGGAGAGGCAGATGGAGGAGCTGGCAGGGGCAGGAGCTGCTCCCTTTGCCTGGGGGATGGAGCTGCAGGACGGGCACGGCTCAGCCGGGCATTAACCCTTCATTCCCTGAGCCCCTGCTGCAGCTTTTCTCCCTTCTGGGTGTCCCCTTTGTCCAAAGGGACAGACCAAAACACTGCCAAGGTCACAGTGAGCTGCCAGGGCTGCCTGTCCTGGAGCTCCTGCAGGGAAGAGATAAGGATTAGGAACAATATCCCCACAGGATCAGCCCTGGCTCCGGCTGCACCAAGGAAAACTGCCCAGAAGTGAGGGATCAGGGCACTCCCCACACCCAGGGCTGCAGCAGACCCGGATTCTTGACTGCCAGAGCAGCTTCCCTGGAACCAGTGTGGGAAAACCCCCAGGAAAGGCCTCTGGGAAGGTCTGGGTGTCTCTGTCAGAGGTTGCTGGCAGCAGGAACGGGGCTGGGGCTTGGCCTGGGCTTTGGGAGCTGCAGCTCTGGGTGTTGTTCCCCTCCAGCTGCCCAGCCCAGGGAGGGGGTGGAGCAGCCTTTGAGCTGGAATTGAAGGGAATTTTGGGATCTTTTCCTCCTTGGCTGGGAATTAATGCCCAAACCAGAGCCCACACTGCAGCCTTTGGTGTTCCCTCTTTACCTCATGCAGCTGAGTACCAGGAGTGACACCTGTCACTGATGCTTTAATCTCAAAGCTGAGATTTTTCCCTTTTCCCTCCCCAGACACTCCTTTTCCCTTGAATCATTCCAGGTGCTTGCTCCAGAAATTACCAAAATCAGCCGAGGGGCAGCTGCCCTGAGGGATCAGCTGAGGGCAGCAGGGAGGGAGCAGAACCAGGGGGGGCTGCAGACAGATGGCAGCTCCAGGGGAAGCAGCAGCGAGGGATTAAGGGCAGGAACACACGGGAGCTGTGCTTTAGGGAATCAGTATCCTTGGATGACTCCAAAGGGCATTTTAATCCTGCCCAGCCTGCATTTTTGCAAAGCAGGGCTGAGTTCTCAGCTGGGCCTGCCAGCACTGTAGCAAATGTGTCACCTGTGCCTTGCAGGGCTCGGTGGCCTCTTCACTGGACTCCTTTCCCCAGGTGGAGCTGCCACCCTCCAGTGTCACTGTGCAGAAAATGGGAGTTTTATTTGCTGTTCCAGGGAACAGTTGGGTGAGCGGGAGCAAAGCCCAACGCTGATTTAAATGTTCATCACCAATGACATTTCTTAACTGAATGTACAACAAAAGCTGTGAAGAGTTGCCGGGGCCAGGCCCAGGGACTCAGATCCATTGTGGGGCAGGGCTGGGACGGGGTGGGATTCAGGGAGGGAGGATGGTACTTTGTAGACTTTGAAATCTGCATCATTTACAGACAATTGCTGTTTTTTCACACTGATAATTTTGCATGTTGTGTTTCAGCTAGAGCTGGGTCCAGACTCCCTGAGAGCCAGCTGAAGCCATTTCTCTGTTGTACAGTGAACATTCCTAATAAATCCTGTTTTAATCTTTGTGCTGGTCAGAACTGTTGTACAACACCCCAACCTCCCTGGGAAGGGTGGCTGGAGGCAGCTCAGGGGCACCAGAGCTGGTTCCTGCTCAGGAGCCAGCTGGGGATGGCTCCACAAGGGCCTTGGGAGAGGCTTTTCATACAGACAATATTCTGGGGTGGGAGGAACCTTTAAAGGTCGTCTAATCCAGCTGGTTTTGGTACTGGAGCCAGGGCAGTGGCAGGTGCCAAACCTGTGCTGAAGAGGAGCTGAGTCAGGCTGTGGCTGTGGCCCAGCAGTGCTGGGGGCTCTGGCTGAAGCTGGGGCTGTGTCTCATTTTAAATCCTGCAGGGAATTAGCTCAGGAAATGTTTGTGGCCTCCAGCTCCGAGGTTTAGACACATCCCTGGCTGCCTGTGGGTTTGTTGCACTGGTGACACTGCTGGCTAAAGGGGAACAAAGCTTGGATAGGTTGGGAATCATGGTTGGGAATTTAGGGTGGAAAAGACCTCTAAAAAAATCATCAAGTGTAACCATGACCCAGCACTGCCACCACTGAGCCATGTCCCCAAGTGCCACATCCACACTTTGTTCCAACACTCCTGGGGCTGGTGACTCCACCACAGCCCTGGCAGCCCCTTCCAGTGCTTCCCAAACCTTTCAGTGAGGAGATTTTACCCATCTCCAATCCAAACCTCCCCTGGCCCAGCCCGAGGCCGTTCCCTCTCCTCCTGTCCCTGTTCCCTGGGAGCAGAGCCCGACCCCCCCGGCTGTCCCCTCCTGTCAGGGAGTTGTGCAGAGCCACAAGGTCCCCCCTGAGCCTCCTTTTCCCCAGGCTGAGCCCCTTTCCCAGCTCCCTCAGCCCCTCCTGGGGCTCCAGCCCCTTCCCAGCTCTGTTCCCTCCCCGGGACACGCTCCAGCCCCTCAGTGTCCCTTGATGGGCCCTGAGCTGTCCCCAGGCCCTGCTGTCCCTTCCCAGTGCCCAGCACAGGGTCCCCAAACCCTCAGAGCTGAAGGTGACCCTGGTTCAGGGATCTCTGTGCCCCCCACAAAATCCCCAAATCCCATTTCCCTCCCGGCTCCAGCCCGTCCTGCTGAGGCAGTGAAAGTCCACACGAGGTCGGTGTATTAAAATACAGACACTTTAATATAAAGACAAAACTTCAAAGCATTGTTTCAATTACAAATCAAGGGAGACACGAGAAATTAAGTGGAGAGAGGGGAGCAAAAACTAACTCTTACATTGTGGAGAATTAGAAAGGCCGGGTGGAAATATATATATTATACATACATATATACACACCAGAATTCACACTACTGCTAGGCAGGAATGAAAGGAATGACAGGACAACTTACCAGTATTTAAAAAAAAAAAAAAAAAGAAAAAAAAAACNAACCCCAAAAAAATAACAACCAAAAAAAAAAAGATAAATTAGGGGAAGTTTGAATTTTAAATAATTCAGTTTAATAGGCTAAACTATATAAACTAATTCCTATTCACTAGGAAACATCCCATATCACTGTCCTAAGAAAATGGGTTTTTCTAAAAATCCATTGAAAAATGGATTTTTATTAGTAGTTAAAAGTTTACTAATCAATTCCTGAGCAACAGCAACCTCATCATCTACTGCTTTCCCCATCCAAGTCCCACTCAGCGAGGGCAGGCTCTCACTCCTAAAAAGTTTAAATAGAACAGAGACCTAAAAAGTTGGGTTTTAATTGGAAATGGATCACTTCAAAGATTAATAGGTTAAAAAAGCCAAGCAGGATGGATCAACCCATTCCACCTTTTCCTCAACAACTCCAGAGACAAAACCTTTTAAAAAATTATTTGACTGCACCAGAAAAGCAACCAGATGTACCTCAAGAAAACCAAAAGATCACAAACCTGAGAACTTCAGGGTTAGCATCGTCAAACTTCGAATTTTTGGATGTGTTTTTACACCAAAGAACTCAAGGAGCCTCTTCAGGAAGAAGATCCCAAACAGCAAAAGTACTGGAGAATTATTTCCCAATTTTTTGTCTCAGGTTTAAACCCTGAAGTTCCCAATAACAGCATCTTTCAATGCAATATTCAGTCTAAATAGATATTTATATATTTATAATGTATAAGGATAAATAAAATATGGCACAACAACATTTTGAAACTGGAACTCCAGCTTTTAGTGAAAACCTGATCCGCAAATGGAGCGGAAAATGGAAATGGAGCAAAAAAAAAAACAAAACAAAAACAAACAAAAAACCCTTTAAAATCAGTAAGACTTCAAATATTCATACACTGACTGCACATCTGTGCTCCCCAAACTCCAATTCCTGTGATTTTTCCTCAGTGCTGCAAAGATAGTTCACAAAAACACTGCGTAGTTTCTGCTCCCCAAAAGGATTTTGGGTTCACAGCCCTGTCCAAGGCCCTCCCCTGCTCCCAATCCTTAATCCCCTCTGTGCTTTTGGCTCAGGCAAAACAACAAGGAAAGCGGAATTTTCCACACCAGCCACCCCTGGGAGCTGGGATAACTCCAGGGTGGAGTTACCCAGGACAAAACACAGGGAGAACCCTCAGGTTTCCAAATTCCAGCACCGAAAGCAAACGGGTGACGCAGGAGGTGCCCAAGCAAAGCCAGCTGGGCATCAGCACCAGGAGAAATCCCGGGATCCTGGGGAGTGGCTGCTCCAGGAGCAGCTCCCTGGGGACAGTGACCCCGGGCTCGGGGCTGCTCCAGACCCGGCTCAGGAGGGAAGGGAGGGCCCAGGGAAGGCTGAGCAGGGAGGGGAATCACCACCAGCAGCCTGAGAACAGCTCCCAGCCCTGGGAGTCTCCTCTGCCAGCAATGGGCAGGACCTGGAGTGGGCAGGGGAGATGAAGCATCCCGAGGGCACAAATCCCACAGGCCCCACAGGTCCCCAGTGCCAAGGTGGGCCCTGAAGGGACCCCCAGGAGCTGGAAGCTCTGGCTGTCCCCTCCCTGAGCCAGGCCTGCATGTCCCCAGCAGCTCTGCACTGCTGGGACTGTCCCTGCCACCATTCCCTCAGCCTCTCCTCTGCCTGGACTCTCTTCCAAGTGGAAAAATAACCAGTCAGGGTAGCAGATGCTGCTTTCTGAACACACAATCCCAGCAAGAAACAAACCCCCCATGGCCACAAGAAAAGACCCTCCCCTGGAAGGGGCAGCCCAGCAGGAAGATCCAGGCTCTCCCAAGGGATGAGATGGAAACCATGAGCAGAGGCAGTAAAGTCTCTGTGGTGGGGAGCCCTGAGCTGCCAACTGTTGTACCCCAGAGCACCGGGGTGAAGGTGCAGGAGCAGCAGGTGAGGCAGGTCTGGCTCTCACCCACCTCCTCCCAGATGTGACTCTACAGGGAATCAGAAGAGTTTGGAAAGATTGGAAAGCACCTTTAAAGGTCATTTAGCCTCACCCCAAGGAAGGCTGAAGTGACCCCAGCACACGTCTCAGAAGGAAACCTGTCCCCAGCGGGGTGAGGGCAGGGACACAGCCCCAAGCAGCCCTGGAGCAATGGAGATGTTTCTGGGTGGGATGGAAGAGCTGATCAGGCTGGAAGTCTCCACTCCCAGGCTGCAATTGCTCAAGTGACTTCCTCAAGGATTAAGTTTGACTAAAGGAAGAAGCAAGTGACTCAGCGCTTGAACTGAGTGTGACCCAGAGCTGGGCGAGTTTCACACTAAGGAGTGTCAAGTCCTGGGGATTTGCAATCTCTGGATGTGAAAAGAGATGAGTCAGCCCATTCATGACCAAGTGATGTCACCTTCCTGCCTGCAGGACTTCAGGCAGGTCCTGAAGGGACTGTGGGTGTGATCCCAGCCTCAGACCCTCCAGGCTCAGCTTGATCCCACCAGTGAGTCCTGGCACAGGGGGAATCCCTCTTCCCCTGCCAGGCTGAGCCCAGAGCCAAACCCCAGCCAAGAGCAGGAGCAGCACAAAGCCTGCACTGGAAGATAAAGTGCTGTCCCCAATAGGAAGGAAGGAAAAGAGATGGAAGCACAAGAATTTCTGATCTGTCTGGTGGAGGAGGCACAAATCCCTGCTGATGAGGAGCTGGAGATGATGCTCAGCCCTGGAATGCCAGGGACAGTGAGGATGTGCTGCACTCCCTGCTGCTTCCCTAAAAAACTGCTTCTCCTCCTCTCCTACAGCATCCACAACTGAGCTGAGGTGATGTTCCCTGGTTGTCTAGACTGATCCACACCTTCCTGCAGGGAACAGCCTCATTTGTATCAAGAGAGGTGATGGAGGGACACCTCCACATCCCCGGTATCCCCTGCACCAGCTCGGATCCAGCCTCTACACCCTCAGCAATGTTTTCCCACTCTTTCCCTCAGCAATCCAACTGCTAGGTGTCCCCACACCCCTGGCTGATGGAAGAAGAATTGCTGCTAAATGACTCATCTGCAGCAAATCCCAAATTTAGGTCCAGTGCCTTTGGAACCCTCCCAGCACTGTGGGTCCCAGGGGACTGGGCCTGGTGAGCCAGAGGTGACAAATCCCCAAAAAAGGAAGAGCCCACGCAAGTCTTGTTCCTCAAGGCTGACATTTAGCAGCAGGGACAGGTTTTCCTCAGCACAGCACTCAGGAAGTTCCATTTTTTTGGCAGCACACTTGCTCCAAGATGTGTCTTTGCTTCCTGGCGAGTCCTTCACTGGCAGCAGGGCCGTGGAGGAGGGAGAACTGTGTGACAGCCCCAGAATGACTGGACACAGCACCAGCAGGAGAAATTCTCCTTCTTGGAACTGTTTGGCTTTAAATGCTCCAGAGGATCTTCAATTACTGAAAACAGGTTTCAGCTTCTGGCTCAGTGTTCCAGCAGTGGGGTCACAGCTGTGGCCACGTGGATCACATCCCACCAACTCCAAGGTCTGCCTTCAGCCAGGTGAAAGCTCTTCCCAATGTGCAGAGCAGTTAGAGACTGGCCAGGAGCTGCACTCGATGAGCCTCCAGGTCCCTTCCAACTCAGGATGTTCTGTAATTCCACAATTTTAAATTGAGCTTGCTCCAGATCATGGCAAAGCAGTAAAAGGTCAGGGAGAGGGAAGACAAAACCAGGAATCTCTTGGCATAAACATCTCCCAGCTCAGCCAGCACTGAGACACCAGCCCCAAACTGCATCCTTGGTTTCCCCTCAGTGCTGAGCAGGCCCCTCTGGAAGCACCATTTGGGAATCACCACCAGGAGCAGTTACAGTGCAGGGCCCGGGGTGGGGGAAGACACCGGCAAGGCTGGAGCAGCTCCAGGTTCCTGCAGGGTGGAACAGCAGGTGCTGGGATGCCAGCAGGCAGTGGGCACAGGCAGGGGAAGGGATGCCCAGGCAGACTGGATCTCTGTCCAGGAATCCCAAAGATTCATTCCTGGGTCTGCTTCCCCTGGGCCTTCCTGGATGACGCCTGGAGAGCCACAGACTGACAAACCCTGGAGCCCTGGCAGGGGCTCAGCCACAGCCCAGTGGGCTCCAGGGGCTGTGCTGCCCATTCCCAAGGCTGCTCCTGAGCCTTGGACACTGGCTGGCCACCAAAGCAGTGACCAAAGGTGACACCGAGGGCCAGACGGGCTTTGCTTTTCCACAACAGCCAGCAAAGAGCAGGTGACAAACTCCTCACCCAAGGCCTTTGCTCCAAAGGGCCCTGGAATCACAGAATCGTTCAGGTTGGAAAAGATCTTTCAGATCAGCGAGTCCAACTGCGAGGAGACGGTGCCCAGGGCACCCTGACCTCTCTGACAGCTCAGGGTGGCTGCCCAGAACTCCTGAACTGGATGCAGAGCCCCTCATTCCTCCAGCAGTCCTGAGATGCACAGAGGGCTCCATGGAATCTGTGGGTTGGCTCCTTCTCCAGCACAAATCCTGTGAGTGCCTTGGGCACCAACCAAGCCAGGACAAGGGATGGCAGCAGAGTTTTCTTCCTGGCTCTCCATGGTTGGAGGTGAAGGGAGGCACAAGAGCTCCAAGGGGCACCAAATCTTGGTCCCTCTGCGGGAAAGGATCTGATAAAATCAGGGGGGATGAAAAGCTTCTACTTGTATTTCCTCCTCTCTCTCTCTCACCAGAGATATAAATGACGGGGGAGAGGTAATTAGGAAATTAATTAAGGCTGCTGCCCCTCCAGCAATCACTCATTTACAGTCTCCAGAGGCCCCAGCACGCTGCTGTGTGCTGGGGAAGAAGCTGGAGCTGCCCAACTCCCAGCTGCAAAACATCTGGGTTACATTGTGCTCCTGGATTCCAGGACATACACTGTGTTTGGCTCCTACGAGAAGCTACTGGATGTTCCTCAGCTCTCACCCTCCCAGCTTTCCTGCCCTTTTCCAGGTTTTTCTCATGCTGCCAGTCCCTCAGCAGGACACACCCTGCCCCACACACAAAGCAGAAAACATTCCAAAATGCCCCCAACTCCCAGGGCTTTCGGTCCCTTCCCAGTGGATAAGGAGGTACAGCCAGACCTCAGAGTCTGCACACAGAGGCTCCCATGGAAGACACACTCAGGAACCAACAGAACAACTGCACTTGGTCCCAAATCTCTCCTAAGACTGCCCAGGATGAGGCACAGAGAGCTGAACCCTGCAGAGGGTGGGAGCTGCTGCAGCCCCTCACCCCCTCTCCAAACACTTCCAACCCTGCTGGATCCAGGCAGCAGGAGGGCACAGGAGGGCACAGGAGGGCACAGGAGGGCACAGGAGGGCTCAGGGACCTCACTGACTCCAAACCCAGAGGCAGGAGCTGGGCAGCTGTTTGTGACCCCGGGATGCTCCATGGAGCTCCTGCCAGTGCTTGATTGCTGCAGTGGGAGACTCACCAGGGAGCACTAGAAGGGATTTAAAGACATGGTGTTGCCCCTCTGAGCACCAGGGCCAGCAGGGAGGTGTTTAACAAAGCCTGAATGTGATTTTTTTCCAGTCATTTTGCTGTTGCAGTCCCCTTTCTACTGTAGCTTCCTTTATCGGTGCTTGGCCCGGCCTGAACTCAGACCTGCCTGATTTCTACTTAAATGGACCCTCCTTCTCCTCCTCACTTTGTGCACTTAAATAAATCAGTTTTTACAGGTTCATTGTGCATTGTACAACCTAAAAAAAAAAAAAAGGAAATAAACCATAGGAAACTTAGAAGTTTTCATCACAGCTCTATAAAATCGGCCCTTCCTGCACACACGACACCGAGTCACGACACAAGTCCCTGCCCCAGGGGAGGCAGAGGCAGCACAGGCAGCCAGGTCAGGGTGTTTTTGTGAACTACCATTCAAGAACCTACTCAAAAGCAAAGGAACACAAAAGCAAAATGCACCTTTTCAATTCATGTACACGGCCAAGCCGGGTCAGAGTCAAGTATCAAAACCCTACCAAGGAAACGCGTCGTGCTTGGAACAAAAAAAAAAACAACGAGCTGAGCAAACTCTGCAGCCTGCAGCAGGACAGAAGCACAATGTTCAGTCTTCCCGAGGCTGGGGAAAGGGCTGCACCAGCACCAGTCAGCACACACTATGTTCAAACACCAAGGCCAGCCCCAAGAAGCGAGTTACCAGACCAGCTACCAAAATTCACAGTGACCCGAGTGCCACCAGCAACTGCAAATGGCCCAGGGAAGTAGTTTGGATGGGGCAGGACTTGGATTTCTCCTGTTCCAACTGTGCCTGCGTGGGCTGTGCCTGCCCAGACTGCTCCAGAGGGGAGCACAGAGCCCTCGTTAGTCACAAACTCAATTAAAACCCGCCCAGTTAAAAAGCGCCTGGCTCAGTCCGAACCAAACCCCGAGGGAGGAGAATTCCTCCCCCCGTCAGCCCCAGCTGCCAACCAAGCAGATTTTGGGATATGAACAGTCAGGGGAATAAATAATCTGCAGACCTTTAAGACGTGGGTTTGGCATTGGTCAACCCCCCAAAATCAGCACCAAGGATTCAAACCAGAGGCACAGTTCTGACGGACAAAATAGCACCGAGGAGGCTCTTTTACATCTCTGCTGGTGTGCCACTCCTTTAGTATTCAGAGAATTTAATAATAACAACTTGTATTTATGAGTCTAGGTGGAATAAAATAAGTCAAAATTGTTTTCACTTTAAAAAAAAGATAAATACTTTATCTAAACTATCAACAATACAAACTGGAGCTTTAAGCATTTCTTTTGCCTTTTTTTTTTTTTTTTGCCTTTTTTCCTTTTTTTTTTTT
>VZDJ01000247.1:188299-231809 GCA_008694505.1 Cyanoderma ruficeps
CTTTTTTTTTTTTAATGGTTTTTATTTTGTCCAGTAGTAAGAGAGTAGAAACCCCTGCACAGGCCAGGTGAGCACCTTTCAGTGGAAGCCGAGTGAAGTTGGTCCACGTTGTCCTTGCATAGGTCACATTGGGTTGAGGTAGAAATCCTAGTTACCTGCACAACAGGAGGAGAGGAAGAGACTCATCTAAATAAAAGGCAAAACTCTGCTGTGTTGTTAGATGTGTCAATCATTCCCACATTGCTCCAAGACCTCCTCAGCCTCCTCAGATCTTGAAGCAAATCTTGACCCAATCCCAACGAGAGGAAAGGATGGATGTTCCAAGGGACACGTGGCCCCTCCAAATGCTGCAGTTTTTCAAGCTGTGACTGTGTTGAACTCTCTCCTATGGGATTGACATCAAGTGAGGGGAAAAGAATAAAAAAAAAGGTATTTCCCCCCCTCAGTACTTCACCTCTTTATGGTACAAGTTAATCTGCTTTGAGTTTTCTTATTATTCTGGGGGTGGGACATCATGGATCTTAAAAAGGCTTGGGTTGGAAGGGACCTGAAAGCCCATCCAGTGCCACCCCTGCCATGGGCAGGGACACCTTCCACTACCTCAAGCCCTGTCCAACCTGGCCTGGGACACTGCCAGGGATCCAGGAACAGCCACAGCTGCTCTGGGGAATCCATTCCAGGGCCTCCCCACCCTCACAGGGAGGAGTTTCTTCCCAATATCCCATCCAGCCCTGCCCTCTGGCAGTGGGAGCCATTCCCTGTGTCCTGTCCCTCCATCCCGTGTCCCCAGTCCCTCTCCAGCTCTCCTGGAGCCCCTTTAGGCCCTGCAAGGGGCTCTGAGCTCTCCCTGGAGCCTTCTCCTCTCCAGGGGAGCACCCCCAGCTCTCCCAGCCTGGCTCCATAGAAGAGAAGCCAAGCAGGTTATTTTAGTCCCCAGTTCCTGGTTCCTCAGGGACTGAACACATCTGTTCTCACTGAAATCAAGGACACTGCTCAAATACCTGACCTGGCTTCAAGTCACAGAGCTTGGGATCACATGCACCTCTGGCACCATCAGTTCTGCTCCTGTGCTCCACAACCCAGCTTTGACACCCAGCTACTCTTCTACAAGTCCCTTTTGTGCTTTGCCTCTATTTTCAGTGGTTTTCAGCGACAGGCACTGTCACACCTGACGGATCCTAGTCCAGCATGGCCTCAGTTCCAGGTAATTCCAGCAGAGACTCTCACACTGCCCTCATACACAGACCCTCATCATCCCCATCTTCCTTCATCCCTATCCTCTCTCTCTTTGGGGTTTTCCAAGCCCACCTCTCTGCTGGCACACGAAGCCCTTGCTCAGCCTGCGGGGAAGGACCTGGCCATACTTACGTGCCTCCCAAAAGCCTAACCAGGGGTTTGTGGTGTCTGAGGAGGAATTTGATGAGGAAGACACTACACACAATGCACAGAGGCTCTCTCAGGTATGTTGTAATCGAGTTTTATAAGCAGCAAAGTGTGTTCAACCACATTTGTAGCTTTGGTACCAGTGGACAGCAACAACATGACAGACCTACAAGGAAAGCACGGAGCCAGCTCTGGGGCTGGACACACTGGATGCACTTGGCAAGCACGAGTTGGTACAGCAGGATTGCCACAGAGTGTTTGCATGAACCACAGTACCCAGCTCTGTGGTGGTACAGTTTATTCTGGAGTAGCTCTAGAGACAGTTCAATAAATACCTGCTTCAGGAGAAATGCACACAGCCTCCAGAACCCTCCTCTCCTACAGCCTTTGTGGAGAGTGGAGCCCACTTCCCCCTGCACATTCCCTGTGCTCCCAGGGCTTGTGAGCAAAAATAAAACAGCTGCTGAGTCTGTTCCTGCCAGTCCTGGCAGCAAGTCCAGCACAGGGAAGTGACAGGGGAGTCACAGCCCTTCTCTGCTACCTGTGCTTGTGTTTCCAGTGATGCAGGGGACACTGACTGCACTGCAGGCCCAGGGAACTTGCTCTCCAAGCAAAGCTGAAGCTTATAACCCAGAGATTTTTAACTTTATGACTATTTAGAGCAGCTGTTGTTGACTGGCAGTTTTTACTGACCACCATGTTGTCACACAGAGTTACGAAGAGGAACCTTTGGGCACCTCGGTGCTATGGACAAGGACTGGTTTAGGACAAACAGGCTGTGCAGGAGGGGAGGGGGATCAGATGGCAACATCCACTTCCAACAACTGTATAAAACCACATTAAAATAGACATTTCCTCCTGTTACTACCTCCAGAAAGAATACTCTTTCTTTGAAGAGATCTCAGCCTCAACACAACCCTGAGCCAGAGCAGAGTTACCCCTGTGAGCACTCTTTGTCGAGAAATCCTGACTCCCAGAACAGAGAGCACCAACACTTTCCATCCTCTGCCACCAAGGTGATTTGCTCCCCACATTTTAGAGATTTCTCTCCCCATTTTAGAGTTTTCTCTCCCCCATTTTAGGGGTCATTTCCCCCATTTCAGAGGTTTTCTGTTTCACGGAGCCCGGCCCCGACCTCTCCCTGCAAAGGAAGAAGTGTCAGTGAGCATCTCGCACGCAAACTCCTCTGGTTTTGTGTCTGGCCTTACCTTACAAAACAAGAACTGTTAGCTAAGCAAGCTCTTTATCGTGGCTTAACCCCCGAAAGGTGCGAAGCATAAGGAGGCTGCATGCCAAGGGTCACCCACATAGCGGCCGTGCCAGCGGCGTTGGGCTGCGGGAGCACGCGGGGCAGGGGCGGGTGGTGGACTGTAAAGGAGGGCCGGGAGGGTTTGTGCTGGAGAGAAGCCAGTTTAATAGACAAAGAAGAGTTAGACTGGACAGGAGCAGAGGAGGAGGGCAGGAACGTCTCGCCGGGGGGGATGGAGGGCAGGTTCTGCAGGAGACCAGGGTCAGAGTTAGAAGCGAGCAGAGGAGGAGGGGGAGGCAAGGACACGTTAGGAGGGGGCGGAGGGGGATGGAAGACAGATTGCACTGGCGCTCTGTTGAGGTGCTGAGCAGGTCTAGTCTCACTAGATGTTACTAAATTAGAGGAAGAGGGTGGGAAGGATGAGGATGAGGTGCTGGCAACAGCCTGCAGAGGGTTTAAGCTTAGCACGGTGCTGCTAGAGACAGCACTGCTGCTGAAACTGGCTCCAAATTGATGAGGAGAGGAGGCAGAAGGCACCGCATGGTTAAAAATACCTGCAAACAGGAGAGAAAAACTCAGCTTCAACAGATGGGCTTTGTACAGTCTCAAGTGACAAGAGAAACAAAACAAAAAAGGAAAAAAAAAAGAAAAAACAAACAAACAAAAGCAAAATTATAATAGTTACAGCCCCATACAAAAATATGCAGCGTGAGAAGGCAGCAAGCAATGAAGAGATAATGGTGCAGGCCAGGAGGTACAAAAGGTTCCACTTACCTTTCCTACTGCCAACCTCTAAATGCCACGAGGAAAAATGGTCAGACCCAAGAACTGTCAGCTCTATACCACACGGGCAGAGTTTTGATGAGATTAGAAGTGGTCTTTAGAGTCGGTTATCTGAAGACTCAAAGTGCTGCTCTTCCCTCCCCACCCTCCTGCTCCCCCGCTTACAGGGCAGCAGAGGGGAGTTGTAATTCCAGCAAATCTACATGCTGAGAGATGTGAGAGTTAGGATTTCCCGACATGGTGCCTGAATGATTATGGACAGGTAAGAAAAACTGCCCTGGAAACTTTAAAATGGCAGGTTCAGCCTATCTTCTAGTCCTGTCAGCTTGTCCCTGGTGTGGGCCACAGAAGCCAAGCCTGTGCAGAATCCCAGAAGTGCAAGGTGCATATGGCATTGCCCTTCCTGGCCAAGAAATGCTCTTCGTGTCCATTCAAGGGCCAGAACGCTACAGAACTCCCAATACCAGCTCCTCTGATGTTCTGCTCCTCCTGGATCATGCTATAAATCCATTCAAGGCCTAATCTCAACCTTTACTCAAGTTGACAAGTTAGAAATCCTTAACATGGTACCAGGACAAGTCAAATCTGTTACCTGCAGGCAGACCTAAGTTGGTTCCAACACAGCAACATCTGAACAAGCAAACATTATCAATCACAAAGTCTGGGTGTATTGTTTCATTAAGGTGGTACAACAAGCTCATCTAGCAGACAAAGCTCATGAGATTTCACTGTGGGGAACTGAAATCATCCTAGCAATTCCAACAGAGAGAGAGAGAGAAAGAGAGGAGACTGGTTATGTGGGACACATCTGCTTCGCATCCTGTAGAAATGAAAGGGTTTCACCCCTGGAGAGGCAGTGTCAGACTTTCCTTTAGGCCCTGTCTTATACCAGAGAAAGAGTTCTGCCTACCTCCAACTGTTCCACCTGTAACCCCAGGAGAGAAGTTCCCCATAGTGTGAGAATTAGTCAGTCTGGTTGCAGCTGATGACACGTGGACCAGACTGGCAGCAGCTGGCATTGAATTAAATAAGGACTGCAATACTGAGGAATTTGTCACCGAGTTGAGGTTTGCTTGCAAGGCCATGGGGCCGAGGGGGAACTGCGATCCAGTGGTCAGAGTGTTGAGGAAGGGATGGTGCGTCGGGACAGACGGCGCTGGGTTCCCTGCTGAGGAAACAGCAGTAGAAAGGCTTTTACCATTCAGAAGGCCACCAGACGAAACAGCAGCAGAAATGAAAAGGTTGTGGCCATTTTTAAACTCCACGTCTCGGTCCCTTCCCTTGCCAACCTTTCCGTTGTGCTGCACAGAGTTTTTCTCCGCAGACCCCCCCGCTCGGGCGCTCAGCTCGCTGAGCTCTTTGCCCTTCACCCCCGGCCGGCTCAGCTCTTCTCCCTTGGTGCCCAGACCTTCCAGCTGCCTCTTGTTCAGGAAAAGGTTCGTGTCTGACACCCCCAGGTCCTTGCCTCGCTGCGAGGGGAAGCCCAGGGAGCAGTTGGGAGCCGTCCCGTCCGGAGCTTTGTGTGGAAGAGCGGCGCTGTCGATGAAGCCGTGCAGGCCCAGCTCAGAGGACAGGCCCCCGTTGTAGGTGAAGCCATTGGGGGGGTTTGTGCCAGGGCTCAGCCCGTCCGAGGGCACGGCCAGGCCCTTCCTGGGGTGTCCTGGGACCTTGGTGTCCATGGCCAGCCCGTCCTCGGAGGGCGGCCTGAAGGCAAACAGGGAGTTCTGGCTCAGGGCTGACACCGCCTGTAAGGGGCTGTCTGTGGTTTTGGTCAGGTTGATGTCAGATATCGGTGAAAAAGTCGATTTCCATTTGCTGCTGTTCATGTTCTCGTTGCTTTGTGCTTGTTTCCTCCCCGATAAGCTGCCACCTGGTTGGGGGGGGAAGGTTTACAAATGTCAATAAACAGCATGCAATGAATTGCCCCTTGAGAATGGGGTTTTATAGAATCACAGAGTCCTTAAGTCCGGAAAAGACCTTTAAGATCATCAAGTCCAATCATCAACCAGCACCACCACCATGGTTATCAATAAACCACATCCTCAAGAGCCACATCCATTGGTTTTTTGAACACTTCCAGGAATGGGGACTCCACCAGTGCCCTGGGTGGCCCCTTCCAATGCCTGACACTCCTTTTAGTGAAGAAATTCTCCCAATATCCAATCTAAACCTTCCCCAGCACAGCTTGAGGCCATTTCTTCAGGTCCTGTCCCTTCCTTCCTGGGAGCAGAGCCTGATCCCCCCTGGCTGCCCCCTCCTGTCAGGGAATTGTAGAGAGTGAGGACCCCCTGAGCCTCCTTTTCTCCAGGCTGAGCCCCCCCAGCTCCCTCAGCTGCTCCAGACCCTTCTCTGGGAAGCACCCACATTTTTTATCCTTCAACGCCCACCTTTTATCAGCCTGTAATTCTATTTCTGAACCAAAGGCAGAAATATTTGTGAAGTCATCTGGAAGTCCTTAAAATTCAGTTTAACACTCTGGAAAAGTCTGAGAACACCGATCTGCTTTTTCTCCCCATCTTTGTACTACACATCCCTCCTCAAACCCTGAGACAGTGAAAAACCTGGCCAGATCTTTCTGTGACTACAGAAAGAAGTGAAAATCTGTAATTAGCAGCTACCTGGCTTAATGATGATTAGCAACTGCACATTGTGCAGCAGCAGAGAGAAACCTCCCACTGACTGACAGCTTTGCCCATTCCCACCAACAATTCCCATTCCCACCAACAATCCCCATTCCTCACACGTACCATTTTCAACAGTCTTCTGTGGAGATTTGCTTTCCAATGATATTGTTGCAATTTTCCTCTCAATTCTAGTGAGAAAATAGAAAGGTTATAGCAAACCTCCTGTTGCACATTTACCCTCACAATCTATACCCCTCATGATCAGGTCTTATCAGATAAGAGTATAAAAAGCAGCTCCACCCCACAGTTTTGTGTCACTAAAGGAATTTATAAGCACCAAGAAAAGCCACCACAAAGTTTAGACAGGAGCTATTACAGAATTACTGCACTTTGACAGGATTAGTGCATGCTCAGAGACCTTTGTTGTTGTTTTTCTTTCAAAACAAGAAGTAGAACCACATTTCTACAGTGGTTATTTTTCACAGAATCATGGAATGGTTTGGGTTGGGAGGGACCTTAAAGCTCATCTCATTTCACCCCTCACCACAGGCAGTGACACTTCCCACTGTCCCAGGCTGCTCCAGCCCCTGTCCAGCCTGGCCTTGGACACTGCCAGGGATCCAGGGGCAGCCACAGCTGCTCTGGGCACCCTGTGCCAGGGCCTCATCACCTTCACAAGGGAAAATTTCTTCCCAATATCCCATCTAACTCTGCCCTTGGACAGCTTTCCAGCATCTTAAACAAGAAAAATATTGCACCCCATAGGCAGGCAAGGGGTGGCAAATCATCAATTTCCAGAGTAACACATCAATAGTTTGGGGCAGGAACTGAAGAATTTTCAAGAAAGTTTCAAACTGGGAGCGAGCAGGAGACAGATCCTTAGAGATCACACACAACCTCAGTGCTCCTACAAAGCAACACAGTAAGAAAATGACAGAATCCCAGAATATCCTGAGTTGGGAGCCTCATGGATCATCAGTGCAGCCCCTGTCCCTGCACAGACACCCCAACAATCCCACCCTGAGCAGCCCTGAGAGCTCCTGCAGCTCTGGCAGCCTTGGGGCTGGGACCATTCCCTGGGCAGCCTGGGCAGTGCCCCAGCAGCCTCGGGGGGAAGAACCTTTCCCTGAGCTCCATCCCAGGCCCTGACACAGCTCCAGCCCTTCCTGGGCTCCTGTCCCTGTCCCAGAGCAGAGCTCAGCCCCTGCCCCTCCGCCTCCCCTGGGGAGGAGCTGCAGCCCCCGAGGAGCCTCCCCTCAGTCTCCTCCATTTCTCAGTCATTTCTCCACCAGTTACCTCCAAGGCCAGCCCCTGCCAGCCTTGCAAACACAGCAGCAGTTCCCACATTCTACCCCCTGAATACATTCCCTGTTCACAGCTTCAGCCACATAAGAGGTTTGAGATAATGGGATGGGCCTTCAAGCAAGGGGAACAAAGAGGCTTAAACACACCCCTCCTGCTGAGAGCAGTGTTATCAACCCTGAGGGAAACCTCATCCTGAAACTGTGCCTGTGCATTCACCTGCTGCTATTGTGCTCATCCTCAGAGCCCTGCTCGTCATCCGATGTCAGGGGGGAGTAATGGACACCGTTGCTCTGAACGAGGGGCTTCTCCTTTTTCAGCACTGGGGGCTGGTCATTGTCCTGGTAAGGAACAGGAGAGTTCTTCAGGGAGTTTTCAGGAGAGGAAATGGCTGTTATTTCTAAGGGCTGGTTAATGTTATTGACCTGGGTGAGAAGGAAAGAAAGCAGTTACAGATTGAAGTATCCTGGGAAAGGCATCTTGTTAAGGATTTTCATGCAGGTTTAACTTTCTCTGGGACATCCAACAGCTGCTTTGTTTAGCACTGCTGCTGCTATCTTCCACCTCCTGCATTAGAACCTGGGGTGAAAGCTTAAATGCAACATGGAAAAATAGCTAATTTTCATTCTTTGATTTTATGTTTGAAATCAGAAATGACAACCTGGGATAAACCTTTTCTTCTCAAACTCTGCTGCAGGATCACTTGCACACAACTCTCTAGCTGGCTTCATTAGCAAGAATGCCATATGCTTCTGGCACTCCTCTGCTGTTTAGTCAATCTTAGCTTAAACTATTTTCAAAATATTGAATCTACAGCCTCAAAAATCAACTTCACTGCAGAAACAAGCTCTTTGTCATGAGGGAAGAGACTATTTTTAATTTTTAATGCTCTGACAGCAAAGAGCTCTTTGAAGACGTTCTGCTTATACACAAACTGTTCACCAACTCAGAGAAAGCGAGAGGCAGAATTGCTGCAAGGAGCCTTCACAGCAATTCCAGCTCCAGCCTGGGAGTTTATCCCTGATTCCAAGAGCTTTCCCAAAGCACAGCTCTGACATTGTTTTATACTACAACGACACAGACTTTTGAGATTCAGAAGGCTGAAAATGACTTTTTTTTTTGGGACGTGGGGGGTTTTTTAATACTATTTTATACAGACCAATTGGATTGGTGAAACAAAGGCAAATCTCTTCAATCACATTGGTCAGAGCAGAGGGACATCAAGGAGAAGTCCCTCCTAGGAAAAGGACATCAAGAAGAAATCCCTCCTAGGAAAAGGACATCAAGAAGTCCCTCCTAGGAAAAGGACATCAAGAAGAAGTCCCTCCTAGGAAAAGGAATGAATAACAAAGGTACAGTTACAAAAACATTTCTCCCGTTTACAGAAAATTCTCTCGGAAATGAATTTCAGAAAACCAAAACACCTCAGGCACGGAAGCAGGACTACACAGCTCCTGCCGTGGGCTCTTACCATGGAGTTGATGTTGAGGGGTGACCCCGAGGGCTGTGTAAAGAGCCCGGCCACCGAGGGCAGGGGTTTGCGTTTCGGGGAGACGGCGGCGCTCCCGCCGGGATTGCCGGTGCAGGATCTCTTCCGCCGGCCGCGCTTCTTCCCGTCCTGCGCGTGGGCCTGGCCGCCCGCGGGCACGGGGCTGTGCTTGCTGGAAGGGGATTGTTTTACATGTCCTGTATTAGGAGAGATTGTAAAGATGATTCTCCTCTTGGCCTCGTTCTCAGGATCTGAAAACGCTGCATCAGACTGCAGGTCCCCCTTTGTTCCTTCGGCAAAGATCTTCTGAGCCTCTGCACTCTGCAGTCCCCCTGCCAGGCTCTGGGCCGGGCCACTTAAGCGGGGGCTCGAGTGCTGCTGAGCAGGGGAGTTCTGCCCAGAGTTCCTCATCATTAGCAAAGGATGTTGTGGAGTGGAACTCCGAGACCCTACAGAGTTAAAGAGACTCCCAGAGTCGTCCAGAGCTGCCTGATCAACACTATGGTTAAGATGGGCTGGGCTGTTTGTAAGATTTCCATTGACTGCCACGGAGCCAGAAGAGTAAGAAAAACCTGTTGAGAGGGAAAGTATAGATCATTGCTGGGGCTGAGCGAGAGGGAGGTCACCGAGTACAGGGCTGGGAAGGCTGGAGGGATTCCAGCTCTGCCTGGAGAGCAGCCAGTGGCCCTGGACTACATGGGAAACACACGGCTGCTTTTCCACGGGGCAGTGAGAACGTGGCTCTGGGTGCTGAGGGGCCAGCTGGGGCTTAGGGGCTTCCACTGCTCTCTTGCCAGTTCAGGAAAATTCACTGGTATATGGAGGTATCCCATGGAACACACGCTCCTCCCAGTTTTACATGGAATTCAAGTTTAAGCTTTGTTTGAACTATTACCCCTTTTGAAATCAGGGCTCCTGTACTCTCAACTCCTTCCTTTCATCAAGGAAATGGGTGGCCTGACTCAGTCCTTCTCTTCCCAAAAAAAGAAGGACTTTGCCATCCACACAACCCACCTCCTCCAAATTCAACAAAAGGCTGTGACTTAGGAAGTGACAGGGGACCTTCAAAGACACAGTGGCAGAAAAATGCCACAAGGGAGGGAATTCAGTGTTTGTCACGGGGTATCATAAATGGGTTTGGGGCTCTAGGATGGCCTGGGCTCTCTACATGAAAAGGGCAGAAGGGAACAACATGGTAATGGTTTACAACAAGGTTTTTTTAAATAAGTCATTTGCTTTATAGAAAAATGCAGCCAAGAACTTTTGCAAAACAGATACCGAAACAACCCAAGCCCTTCAGGGCGGTAAACACTGAGAACAAAAGCACTCTCTGGTGAGAGATCAGCTGTAGAACCTAGTTTTCCTGGCCCACAAAATTCCCAGAGTAGATAAAGACCATGATTTCCACGGATGAGTGAGTTCAGAAGCAATGTCTGCACCTAAAGGGATCCCCATCCTCTCCCATTTGAGCTCTTCCCACCCAGGTTCTTGTGCCTTTACAGCTGCTTGTGAGGCACCTCCGTAACCTGCCCCAAAAAAATCATTCTGCTATTTAAAGACTGTAAAATAAAACTTTTAGAGCCAGAACACCAGCTCAGGACACAGCTGTGCAACACTCTGCAGGTTTGCCACGCTGTAAATTTGTGGGAATCTCTGGATCCCCACAGAATTTACAGAAGCAATTGTTTATTTACAGCTAAAGGCACATCAATCCAACCCTTGGTGCCAGATGCACCCAAGCTGAAGGCACACCAGAGCATCATCCGTGAGTTTCTGGTCTCACCCACAGTTATCCAGCACTTCAGGGCCTGCAGGACCTGGCAAGAAGTGCTTGGAAAACTCGACCACGTGTGTTTGGGAGCTGCCCCAGCACAGGAGCAGCTGTGCACAGGTGAGGCTGTTACCTGAGGTAGCCAAAGCCAGAGGCTTGTTTCCAGCAGCATTGCTTATGCCATTATGAGAACTAGCACCAATCTGCTTTTCAAGTGTCGACGAGTCTCTACTCTGGTGAACTGGGCTGGGTGTGCTTCTCTGGGGAGAGAAAAAGGCATTTCAGGAGACAGCATCACAAATCCACACCTTAAACCAAATTCACATGCATTAGTACATCTGCCATGGGAAGTGGCTCTACTTCCTGCATGCCCTAGATTCAGCTCGCTTTGACAAAAGCATGGATCAGCACGTTATGGGCCAAAAATGTAGTGGTTAATTATACTTCAGTAGTATCTGACACAGAGCAGACAGCATGCAGAGAGGGAGGCTCATCAGCACAGGATATTCAGATTCAGGACAGCTCTGCCAGGAGCAGGAATGGCTCAGCACACTCCTGCAGCAGGGGGGAGACTGATTGTTGTATCATGTGCCCAGGCCTGTGCTCACAAAGCTCCCCAAAACAACCCCAAGGGGAACATGAAGTGCATCAGGCCCTGTTCTCTGGGACATTCTCTGGGACATTCTCTGAGGATGCTCTCCTAAAAATGGAAAACACCTGTGAAACAGCAGCCTGAACAAACAGGGAGGTGCCACCCAGGGCTGGGCAGACTCTGGTTCTGCTAAAGCCAGAAGTCTTCAGCTGGAAAAATGCAATGGATTCAATACTGTGAACCAACTCCAGCTTTCCCAAAATGGGATTGAAAGACAAGACATGGATGGATTCTAACTTGCAGCTCTCAGGAAAAGCAGCAAATGCTTCTCAGCTCTCTGCTGCAGCACTTCTGTGACAAACTGGTGTGAGACACTGGACCAGGCCTTTTTGAACTCCTCCTCCACTCCAGGAGGCAAGGACTTGTCACATCTCAAAAAGAGATGGCCCAGAAGCTCTCTGCTGCAGAGCAGCCACTGACATGTGAGGTATCACAGCTCCAAGGGCTGTTCAAGCTCACCCTGCACATGTGTGAGGAGAACAGGCAGCCCTGAGGTGACTGAGACAGAAGGATTCTCTCCCAGGTTCCTGCAGAAAGCAGGGCTAAGAACAAACTGACACATGCAGTTCTCTCTTTCCACTGCCACAAACTCTCAGGCTTTTCACCCAGACACACACTCCAGCCTGGGCTCTCCTGAGGTATTTACTTTACTCTCCTTCCTGGCTGAACCCCCCTCCACCCCACAGAGAAAGGAGAGGAAAAATCTACAGGATCTAAGAGCCAAGAGGATGCAATCCCCCAGCAGCCTCCCCCGAGGAGCAGATCTCCAGGATGAGCAGCCCACGGAGGATCCTGGGGAACAGCAGCCCATTCCTGCCCACTGGGATTTTAGTTTAGGGATGGAAAGTGTTGACAATCCCTTACTCACCACCTTCTCAACACGGCTAGGTAGGACTACGCTGGCCAGAGGGATACTAACAGGGAGTTTATTGGGCTGCACTGTGCTCAGAGGAATACTGATAGGGAGGCTGGTGATAGTTTCTCCATTACTCGCAGAGGTTCTCTCTCTCAAAACCTGTAAAATCAAAAGAGAAAGCAAAGTCCTTACACAGGATATTGAAAAGGTTTTTAAGGTAATAATAACCTGCTCATTTCTGTGTGTGTGTCGTTCCCCCACTCCTTTTTTTTAAGGAATTACAGGACTGGGAGCAGTGACTGTACATCAGACAGGGCAGGCATGGAGCAGCTTGGCTACCAGCACCAGGCTCCTGGGACAGCAGCATCCCACAGCACAGAAAAGTGTCAATTAAAGCCACTGCTGGCCCCAAGCATCAGGAAAAGGAAGCCTTAGGCAAGCTCATTTCCCTGTGTTTTGGTTAGAGCTCTGTGAAAAGCACTCAGATGTCAGATTTTGTATCTCGAGGCCCTCTGTAGCAGCCAGATGCATTTCCATGGCAACCTGCGACTGCAGGGCACCTGCTGCTCTGTGAGTCCCAGTATGCTCCACGGCTGCACCAATTACATGGACCATATTTTTTACTCTTTATTTTTATAACTGTGAAAGAGCCTCCTTTCTCAGTTCAAGCAGACACGTGCCAGAACAAACACCAGTCCCAGTGCATTACTGGTGCTCAGAGAGAAGAATCTTTCTCTCCCTCTGACCAGCTCTGATTCATTGCATCACACCCACTGTATTTTGTGTCCTTTCCCATGGCAAGCTGGCCACAGAATGCAGCATTCCTGCATTCCCCAGGGGCAGCACCTGAGCAGCAGCAGATCCTTTACCTTCTCTCCTGCACTGGGTAAGGCCGCAGGGGAGGAGGGCCGAGTTTCCTGAGGACTCAGCTTTATGCCATTTGCAATTCCAGGGCTTGGATATGTAAGGCCATTCTCTTTGACATGCTCAGCTCTGGAAGAGAGATGTACAACAGTCAGGATACCAAAGCCAGTGACAAGGAATTCCTGTGCCACACTCAAGGCACTGCCCCACCTTATTTACCCCATTAGCTCTCACTGCTCATTTTAGTGAAACAAAACTTTTTAAAACAGATAACCCTCTACTTTGAAAAATATCTTTCCACAATCTAAATTACCAGTGCTATTTACACCAAGCACAACCCTCCCTCCCCATCCCTCTCACCTCTGCATCTCATTAGCTGTTGCTTTTCCATTGACTCCGTGGTCCTGATTCAAGTGTCTCCGCAGGGCGATTTTAGCGGGGGAAAACCTGGTGTAATCAGGGAGGGACAGGCTGGTCACCTTGTCTGCCTTCTGCCTGCTGCCGTGGTTGGGGGTGCAGGGCACGATGTCTTGGTCCAGGTGGGAGTTGGGGTACTGGGGGGTGTTCTGCTTGGACGAGGGCCGGCTGAAGGCGTGCTGGAGCTCGTAGGGCGTGGCGTGGCCGTTCATGGACAGCTCGGGGCTCATGCCGTTGATGTGGGGCATGGGGAACTTGGAGCACTCCAGCTCCAGCTGGAACCTGCCGTGCTCAGCCTCGGGCTCACGGCTCAGGTGGCTTTTGCTGTGCAGCTGCACCGACAGGGGCTCCTCTGAGGGCGTGTAGGACTTGAGCTGCAGCAGCTCCTGCTGCCGCTGACTCTTCTCAAGTTCCACGATGCTGATCTTTAAGTGAAGAGGAAAACAATAATGAAAGGCTACACTTAACAATTCTATCACATTATGGAGTTTTGCTTCCAAATTCTTCTAGGTAAAAGTGTCCCTGTGTCTGTTCTAGGTAAAAGTGTCCCAATGCAGAAGGAGGGACCCAAAGTTTGAGAAAAACTTCTGCTCTGAGCTTAAGACCAAAAGGCCCAGGTGAGGGGAATGGCTCAGAGACCCTGAGAAAGAACATTTCATATCTTAAAACCAAAAGGAAGATATTTCCAATGTACAGAGTGTGGAGTAACTCAGTACTGCACAGTCACTCCATGCCAAGGCATCCAGCAAACGGCTGGAAGAGCTCTGGAGCCAATCTCACAGGGAAAGAAAAGCTCTTCACACAAAGAAGTTTTATTTCTTGTCACTGTAAGAAATGTCACTCCAGGGGAAATGATTCCCATCCTATCCCTGGAAGTGTCCAAGGCCAGGCTGGACAGAGCTTGGAGAATCTGGGACAGTGGCAGGCGTCCCTGCCATGGCACAGGGGGAATGAAATGAGCTTTAAGGACTCTTCACACCCAAACCTTTCTGAGATTCTGTGATTCCTGAGCTGGGACTTCAGAGCACACAGGAAAATCATCAGCTTGTGATTTTTAATTATGTGTAATGATAAACCATGATTCCTCCTCCCACAGCATCACCAAGGAATCAGGTCATGGTATCTACTGCCTTTACAAGTTAACCACATCCTTATTTACTAAAATCCTTTAATAGAAAGCTCAGTCTTTGGGGGAATAAAAAAAGAATAAACAAAAAAGCAGCACCTGGTTCATTCTTTCCCATCATATTTAGTGCAACACCCATAACTCGCCCATTTCCCAAAGCTACCCCAAACTGGTGACTCTGCATTTGTTTCTTGCTCTCTACCTGCAGTTCCAAACAGTGCTTTTGCTTCTCAGAAATCTGATTCTTCAAGGCCTGCTTCTCTTTCAGCAAGTTCTCCAGTGACAGCGTTGACCAATCCAGCTTCAGTTCTTCACACCGAGCCTTCAGCTGCAGGGACACACAGGGACAGGGACAAAGAGGTCAAAGCACAGCTCTCACCTCTGCACAGCACCTGGGCTCCCAGCTGAGAGCAGCAACTTTGCACTGAATGTGCAAGAACCCTCCAGGCCATTGAACAGTTCTCCCAGCGTGGTGCTGGGGAGTGCGGCAGGAGGTGGCCTGGCTCTTTCTAAGAGTGTTATCACCCACCCTCACTGCTTCCACATCCAGATATTCCCCTCATCTACCTCCTGAGGGGCTCAGCCTGGGGAAAAGGAGGCTCAGGGGGGACCTTGTGGCTCTGCACAACTCCCTGACAGGAGGGGACAGCCGGGGGGTCGGGCTCTGCTCCCAGGGAACAGGGACAGCAGGAGAGGGAACAGCCTCAGGCTGGGCCAGGGGAGGTTTAGGCTGGAGATGGGCAAAATTTCCTCACTGAAAGGGTTGCCAGGCATTGGCACAGGCTGCCAGGGCAGTGGTGGAGTCCCCACCCCTGGAAGTGTTCAAACAACAAGTGGGTGTTGAGGACGTGGTGTTTTGGTGACCATGGTGTTAGTTGATGGTTGGACTCGATGATCTTACAGCTCTTTTCCCACATTAACAGTTCCATGATTCTCTGAGTTACCAAGACGAGCACCACAGGAGTTATGGCCAGAGCAAGCCCTGCACAAACTCCCTGCCCAGCCAGATCCAGACCCAGTGACATCCAGAGCTGTCTGGGGACACAGCTGAGGTCAGAGCCAACTGCCACCTCAGGCTTTGCTATGGGGTAAACCAAAGGTAAAAATAGGACTCCCTGCAGGGTTCCCCCCATCATCCCTCTGTTTCAAAGGACCCTGAGCAGTTGGATGATGTTTCAGCCCCCAGTTGGTGCCCTGTCCTCAGCCAAAGGGCAGCACCCCCTGTTCCCAGCCCAGGGGCTGGACTCACCAGCTGCAAGCTCTGGTTCCTGAGTTCACTGTTGTCCTTCTCCAGCTGTTTTGTCTGTTCTTTCAGCTGCTGGTTGTGAGCAGAGATTTCCTTCTGAGCCTGGATCAGGTCATTGTACGTCAGAGCTTTAACTCCCAGCTAAAAGGTGATGGGTGAGATCAGTCAGTAAGGCCCAGACACTCTCATTCCCAGTGATTGTCCCATTCCCAAGTGACACTGAGGAGATCTGCAGAATTCTGCAGCTCTCAGGACCTCCCCCAGCATTCTCCAAGGTGCTTTGTGGCTGCTGGGGGATCACAAGGAAGGACAGAAGGACCTTGGAGCTGCTGTTCCACCCCTTAAACTGTAAATCTGGCATTTAGGCTTTGCCAGCCAACAGAACTGTCTGTGGAGAGCCCCCACGTTTCCCCCTGAGCTTGGCTGGCAGCACAGAGTTTGTTTGAGCTGCAGAGGATGAATCCTTCACCAAACACCACATGGCTGTGGTTTGTCCCCTTCCCTGGGCACCGGGCATACAACGATTCCAACAACAAACACAAAACACGACCAGAGAGTGACACAGACTGCACCTTTCTGAGCCTGATCTGCTGCAAAGCAGAGGCTGAAAACCTGAGACTGCTCTGGTCTGACTTGGCTTGACCAGCAATGTTTGCATGCAGCTGACTCAGCGACACCCCCCAGCACAGAGGTACCTCATCGAGCTTCTGCTGAAACAGGCGTTTGATTTCCTCTTTCTGGGCCTGGCAGTGGGTGAACAACTGCTGAGCTGTCCCCAGCAGCTGGGCATTCTTCTCCTGGAAGAGGGAAGAGTGACAAAACACTTTTAGCACCAGCTGCAGCACGGCCCATCTCAAGGAGACGTTTGTGGAGCGATTTAGGAGTGAACCTGGATGCAGGAGAGTTCATCCAGCCCTGCCCCAGACTCCTGAGAGCCTGGATTTGTCGGGGTGTGATACTGGTGGAGTTAAGTCAGCTGAAAAGAGCTTTTGAGTATGTTTTTTTTCTCCTCTATGGTAAAATACAACCAAGGCAGTCTTAAAAACTCATTTTTATCCTCCTAATGCATTGTGAAGCAGCAGCAATAATCACATCCCACAGGGCAGAAATAGAACTGGAAAAGATTATCTGCCTGAAATCTGCTCCCAAACTGGAAACTGGTTCTAAATCCCCAGAGCCCCAGTTCAGAGTTTCCCTGTCCAATAGTCATGGAAGACATACAGTAAATGAAAATACACTGAGGGGGGGAAGCAGGAAGAAAATCCTAAATAAGCCAAAGCAGTTTTCCTACTTGTGCCACCGTTATTTCAACAGGTCACCCGAGCCACTCACAGCACATTCCCTGCCCAGAACATTCCTTAGCCAGGCCCCTGCTCCCTCAATCTGTGGCCATACACAGCAAAGAGCAGGACAGGACTGACTGAAAAGCCTCATTTACCCAGCCCCAAATGCAGGATTAGTGCAGCAAGGAAAGGACAGGGAGCTTTGGAATTATCCTGTTCTCCCCGCTGTGCTGCTGAGGCCAAGCTGGGATTGCACAGACTGAGCCACTGCCCCAGGAAAAGAGAGGAACGAGGGCAAAAAGCATCTTGATCCTTTCCAACCTTAATAATTCCATGCCTCCATGACTGATCTTCCAAGCAGGGAAGCAGCAGTGCTGGAAGTCCCCCACGTGCAGGAACACACAGACCTGGCCTGGGAAATCAGTCCCTGCAATGCTAAAGGGGCTGCTCTGGGAGATGCTGAAAAATCATTTTTGTTTTCAACATGAGGCAGTTCATTCAGCCTTCCCAGGCACTGCAGGGACTGACAGCTCCATCTAAGGGCACTATGGGAAGCAGCAGCTGATTTCAAAATCATTATCACTGAGAGATTTTTTATTGTACTTGAAAACCTTGCTGCAAGAGGGAGTTACTGAACAGACCATACCCAGCCTCTCACCCAGCCAAGTTCTGCCTCTGTGAGGTTTAATTTGCCATGTAACACTCCATAAAAAATATTTTCATACTGAATTCCTCATTTAACGTTTAAAAGTGTGGAGCAGCTGTTGGACACCAGCACCAAGTGATGATTTTTCCACACTCCTGATTCATTCTCTGTGCAGGGCACAACCCTTGCACACCATTATTTCATTTCTGCAGCAGACAAGATCACTTCACGCTGACTTTCCTGACAAGTGCAAAACAAGCAGAAAAATCTGCTGCTTAAGGAAAAAGATGAAAGTTGTAAGTGCTGATTGACTGTGAAAGCAAATGGAAATAACCACAGAAAAAGAGGTTTCCATGAACACCAGACCAGCATCAACCACTTCTCAGTAAGGAATGGGGTGGCACAAGCTAATCTCTCTCCTCTGGAGAGTTCCCAATATGGAAAACACGATAAAAAAAGCCCTGTGGCTTTTTTCTGACACTCTCACAACGACTACTGAGTGAAAGAAAGCTTCCACAGGGAATGCCAAAAGCTGGACCTGGACAGAATTTCAGACTGGTTTGGGTTGGAAGGACATTAAAGTTCATCCAGTGCCACCCCTTGCCATGGCCAGGGACACCTTCCACTGTCCCAGGCTGCTCCAAGCCCTGTCCAGCCTGGGACACTGCCAGGGATCCAGGGGCAGCTGCTCTGGGCACCCTGTGCCAGGGTCAATTCTATCCCAATATCCCACCCAGCCCTGCCCTCTGGCAGTGGGAGCCATTCCCTGTGTCCTGTCCCTCCAGCCCTTGTCCCCAGTCCCTCTCCAGCTCTCCTGGAGCCCTTTAGGCCCTGCGAGGTTTTAACTGGAAGTTCAAGTTTATTGCTGAGCATTATGGCCAAAGGCTCCTCCACAGAAGCAGCAGGAACAGACTCTCAGCAGGGATCATTGATCCAGCAATGGAATCATTCACAACTGAGACAAAGCAAGACAAGAAGATGTTCAGGCAGGAGATCTCCTCCCTCTGCTGGTGGCTTCATGGCAGAGAAACATCCCACTGCACAGCTCCAGGACTCTCCTTGCCTTTCCATGTTTTCCAGCCCATGATTTGGGACATTTGCACTTTGCTCATCCGTGCAATCCAACACATTCTGATTATCAATACCAAGGATGCTGTACTAAATCCCTATAACCAGTGATGACAGTTTGGGTTTCTTAATCCCAGTGAACTATGGTTCATAGAATCCTGGGATTGGTTTGGGTTGGGAGGGACCCTGGATCCCTGGACGTCTTCAAGGCCAGGTTGGACAGGGCTAAGAGCAGCCTGGGACAGTGGAAGGTGTCCCTGCCCACGGCAGGGGTGGCACTGGATGGGCTTTGAGGTCTGTTCCAAGCCAAACCGTGCTGGGATTCTGTGATTCTCAGTCAGCATTGTCAGGTGGGAGCACAGAGCCAACAGGGGAGGTGCAGCTCTCTCCTTGTGCAGATTTAAGCACACAAAAAATGAATTTGCAACAAAATACCGTGGCAGTTGTTCAGCCTAAGCAGGACTGGTGTAAATGCACACAATTCCCATCTCCAGCACTCTTCCCCACATCCAAGGACCTTCAGAGTTTGGTTATTTTGTTTAGACATGTTAAAAAGTGAGACCCACCTTTTCCTGCTCCAGCAACTGTTGCAGACTTGCTTTGTACTGAGGAGTTTTCATGTATGCCATGAACTGCATGTACTGGATCTTAAATGAGTCTGCAAAATAAATCAGATGAGGAATTTCAGCAGGGGACAAATGCCACGTCTCTGTTTTCCCCTATTTCCTCCCTGGCCACCTCTCCTCACTTGTCTCTCCCTTGCTTTTGATTTGGACTCTAAGTCAGACTAAGCCATTGAGGATGGATTTAAGAACATTCTCCTGGCACAAAAGGAACTCCTGGATCCATCAGGCCCACTGGAAGCCATGACAACACATCCAAAGAGGCAGAGGAAGGTGCTGGGGGCTGAGGGTGTGTTTGCACGAGCAAAGAGGAGCTGAGTGGTTTTAGTGCTCTGTAAGCAGAAATGACACAAGAAATGAGCTGCAGGAGCCCAAACCAGCCCTGAGCTCAGAGCACTCAGCCAGGGCCTGTTCCTCCTCCCTCCACACACACCAGGAGCTCTACACCCAGTTTACTCTGCCCTCCAAGGAGCACTTGGCTTCTCATTAACCCTTTATCTCCAGCAATGACCCTTCCTCCTCCTCAGCCCTTCCATCATTAAAACAACCCCAGGATTAAGCCCCGTCTGCTGCACAAACAGGCACTATGTGGTGAGCAGAAACCTGCAGGAGGCTCAGCACAGACAAGGGTCACTGTCCCCATCCACCCTGCCTCAAAACATTCCTCAAAATAACTCTTTTTGCCACAAAAAAAAATCCCTTTTAATGACTCTCAACAAGGAATGGGCCATAACTGACACAAGAGCAGGAGAGCACAAGTCAAGGATATCACTGATGGTCCCCACACAGACAGGACCATTCTGCCAGACTCCCAGGGACTCCTGGACTTCCTCATGCCCAGTGCCAAAAGCCAGAAACAGCTGGGAGGGGACAGGCAGTATAAGATCAAAAACAAACAAAAAAAAAGCCCTTCCAGATTTTCCTTTAAATCACTTCTTGTACATGAGGTGCACTTTCCAACCACACCTTTGTGACCTCAGACAGGACCTCAGTTATGGGCTCTGAGCTCAGCAGAGGAAATGGAGTGCTGTTCCCCAGGATTAAGAGAACAGTTTCATTTCAAATAAAGCTATTTCTGACTATTCCTGCTAAATCCAGGCTTGCTGCCTGTTGTGCCAAAGGAAAGTTGAAACAACTTCAGAGAACAAATGCAGAGTGAAACACCAACTTCAGCAGGAAGTGACACCTTACTGGTGATGCCAAAGGATGTAGGAGAGGCAGGGGAAGGTGAGGAGGAGATAATTCCCCTCCTGCCTCATGCAAAACCCCACAGGGGAGGTGGGCAGGCCAAGGGCAGCCTTACCTAGCAGCTTCTGTAGTGCAGGGGGGGTGGGTGTCACCAGGAGCTGGTTGGACGAATGCCGTTGCACTTTCGGAGGTAGTTGGTAATATGGGCTATGAGGTGACTTGTAGGCATCTGCAGAGACACAAACACAACCCCAGGTCATCACTCAGTGTTTGGACAGGAGCTTTAGCACTGAACACACGGCATTTGGAATGAGATCCAGCAGCTTAGGCCATCAACACACGGCTCCAAACTGTTGGGAAGGGTGTCTGTGATCCATTCTGGGAGCAGCAGCTGAGGGAAGGCGGCAGGCACAGCTCAGCCCCAGCCCTGGCTGAGCCCCCACAGACAGACCCCAGCCCCACCAACACATTCATCACCATCAACCAGCACTAATCCTGCCCCACACCATCGCCTCATTAATGCCATCACCATTAACACATTAATCACCAACAATACATTAATCCCACCCACACCACCATTAACACATCCATCACCATCAACCCCATCACCATCGCCACCACCTCAAGAGCAGCTTTGCTGTGCCGGCAACAGGGAAGTTATGCCACAAAACCAAACTCAGCCTGGCAATAAAGACAAATGAGCACACGCAGAGCCCCTGCACCCACCCTGAGGAGAGGATGAAGATGTCTGGGAGACAGTCTGGGCATGCAGAAGTTCGAGTGCAGTTTGGTTCTTCTTGGTCTTGCGTTCAGTACTCGCTGCGTTCATTTTCTTGGGGCGCCCTCGTTTCCTCCCGGCCATTTTCCTGCCTTTCTTACTCAGCTTTTTCTTCCGGGCCTTGGAGGGAGATGGCTTTTTAACAGAATTTGCTGCAGCTTTTTCTTCTTCAGCACCAGAATCCTGAGAGATTTTGAAAAACTTTGGTCATTTCTACCTCTATACGCAATATTCCTTTCCAGCAAACATTAATAACGGTGTTTAACTTTCTGAAAGGAAACTGATGAATTGTAGTTCAATAACTTGCCAGGGAAGTGGACTTGCTTGGGATAAGAGTTGCTCCCAAAGGGTTGTGCTCATTCTTTTCTGGACTTACTCATTAAAGAAAAAGAAAATGCTGAGGGAGGGGAACTTCAGGCAGGATTAGGTGTGATATTGGGCAGGAATTGTTGGCTGGGAGGGCAGTGAGGCTCTGGCACAGGGTGCCCAGAGCAGCTGTGGCTGCCCCTGGATCCCTGGCAGTGCCCAAGGCCAGGCTGGACAGGGCTTGGAGCAGCCTGGGACAGTGGAAGGGTCCCTGCCATGGCAAAGGTGGCACTGGGTGGGCTGTGAGGTCCCTTCCAGCCAAACTGTTCCGTGATCCTGTTAAATCTGTACCTGGTGTCTAAAAAAAGCTGATTATTCATCCTTCCCTGACTACATTCTTCAACCGAATTTCACTCAAAACTCAGAGTACAATCAATACTTTATATTTTTGGGCATGAACAGGCACTGCATTTCTCACAGCATTACCCAAGAAATGAAATGAATCTTTGCAGAAGAGACTCAGCACACCCTGAACTCCATTCAGAGGGTTGTGACTCAGGGACAGCTCTGCAAACTCCTGCTGGATGCAAGCGAGGGTGGACAAGCAACTATTCATCTTGCAACACCATTTTTTTTCCCCCAGAATTAGTGGTGCAACTCCCAAGTGCAGCTTTTATTAACTCACTCCATCATATTTTTGGGCACAGCAACAGCTGCAGCAGTTTGTGTGCTCAGAGTAAAACCCAGCAGCCTTCCCACAGAGGCAGGCTGCTCCTGACTCAGAGCATGAGCTCATGCCCAGCCACAGGAAACACGTTCAGGGCACAGAAATGCAGGATGTTCACCTTGTTTTCTTGGATCTTCGTTGGAGTCGTTGTGTTACTTTTATTTTCTCTTTGTTGACGACGTCTAGCTGCCTCTTGTTCCTCCTGGGGGAAAGGGATGGGAGATTTCACCATTTGCTCCTGGATTTATCACTTTTTGACACAGATCACCTTGTTTCCCAGCTTAGTTTTCCGCAGGAAAAGGGAACAAACTTCCCTCGGCTCATCCTACACTCAGGTGAGAACAAATCCATTTTCACCTCCAGAGGTGATTAAATCTCAACCTCTTCCCATATTCTCCCCTCCCAGCCCCATACTGCTGTGTCAGGTTTCATTTGGATACTATTATTATTATTATTATCATTATTATTATTCCACATTTCAATAGCTTCCCCACATCCCCAACATTTCATGGTGACACTCTAAAAATCTTCCACAACAGGAAATGGCAAACCCATTAATCATCACCTCATTCAACTTCAGCCAGCTTTAGTGAGGTGACTAATAAAGACCAAAAGCAGCAACTTTTCAGGTTGATTTTCCCCCAGGCTGACAGGAAATTTCCTTGTCCAGAGAAAATCTCTTTTTCTGTCTGAAAAAACCCCTCTTTCAGATAGGAAATTTCCAAGAGCTCAGTCAGAGCCTTTCTTGCACCTTTCAGGTGAGGTTTAATCTGCATAGGACTTCTGGCAATTCCAACACTCCTTTGATTTCAGCACATTATCAACCAAAGCAGTGGCAGATTTAAGTGTGAAAAGCAGGGAAGGTCAGAAGTGCCCTCACTGATTTTTTCCCCCTCTAAGAAGTCTTTTTTGTCCCAAATTTGAGTGGAGTAATGTGAAATAATTCCCTTTCAGAGCCCCCATGAGTCTGCTCTGACAGAGCAGTCAGCCTGAGGATCAACATTCACCTGAAGTTTTAAATTAAGTGGCCTCACTTAATTCTCTTCCTGGGAATCCATTGATTGTTTCAGGTTAGCACAGCCCTGCACAGTCCCAAAAATTCTCTGGCATTTTAATTCCACCTGTAACAGCCCAGACTGCAGCAAATGACAACTCACTCTGTGCCTCCAATGGCACGTCCCAAAAGGAACATTTCAGAGCGTTGCTCAGCTTCATTTCAGGAGCTGAGCACTGGGACAGATTCAAACCATCATTCCCTTCTTTAATTCCAGTTCTTTAATGAAGAAATAGCTCATTACAGACCTCCAGTGCAAGGTAAAAGCACCTTGGGGCTGTCCCATTAATTCTCTATTAGAAATCCCTTGGACATGATTGAATTAGTGCTTGATGGCATCTGAGACTTCCCTTCAATTAGCTCCATGCTCTTTGCCTACCAAGAAAATCTGATTTCCTATCAATTCTGTCCACCTGTGATTAAATTCCTCACAGTGGCTGCTCCCTCACTTTGAGTTTTCTACAGAAAATGAGCGAAACTTACCCTGAGTTTTGGATTTTTGAGACTAGAAAAATAGTTTTCAAGCTGAAAATAGAAAGAGAAGAGAATCATCCTCAAAGCCATGACAGATGAACACAGAAGAATAAAATATTAGCTTAAAACAAGTGCAGAACTGCAGAAATTCTGACTGCTTTGCTTCTGATAAGCTACATCAAGAAGCCATTTACATTCATTCTTTTCAGGCACCCAGCCTGTTGTGTAACAGGGCATAATCCAACCTCTACAAGGTTTTATCATCCCCACCACTGCCTGGCCTTGTTTTAAAGCTTTGTGTCACATATCTCCCCTCAGCAGAGGCTGATTTTCAATGAAGTTATTTTCACTGAAGCTGCTGCACCCTCGTACTCCACCATTTATCTGCACTCTGCACATTCCTGAACAAAAGCTTTATTAGGCTACAGCAGAGTAAGGAAAACAGCCTTACTATCCCACTGCAAAAACCTTGGGGTGGGATAAATGATTTGTCCACAAAAGTTTCCATTTCCACAGGGTTTGTTGGGTTTTACGAGGGGCTTGGGGGCTTCTTTGTGGGGGGGTTAGTGGGTTTTTTGGTGGAAGGGCTGTTGTTTTTGGTTTTGGTTGTTGTTGGATGGTTTTTGTTTTGTTTTTTTTAATTAAAAAAAAGAGTGAACGCATCACCGTTGTTATGAAGCTTGGGCTGCTTCTACAGCAGCTGAGAATTTTACTAAAATTGAGATTCACTGGTTGAATATGACTGAATGAAATGGTCTGTGCACCAGAGGAATCAAAGCCCCATTGAGTCTTTCCTCTGTGAGGAAATTACAGCAGGAGATCCCAATTCTGAGGAGCTGCAGAAGGAATTTGATCAGTGAATCTCTGCAGTAAATCAGCACTGCCCTCAAGCCCAGGGTGTGTGGAGCCCTGGAGCAGCCAGAGTGGGTTTGCAGCCTCAGGTGTGTACATCCACCAAGGGACAGGGACACGAGCCCCAGGCAGAAGGATGTGGGGCTGGAAAATGCTGCCCTGGAGCAGAGCAGAGGCAGCCCTGGTACTCACTATGGTTCTGTCAATGGTGTGCAGGTAGTAGGAGACTGGTTTCCCCGTCCAGGACACGGAGCCCTTCAGCGGTGACAGCTCCACAACCCTCATGATAGTGCCAATATCTGTGGGAGGAGAGCCAGGTTAGGGGAGAGCTCACTGAGACCAGCCAGGCACCAACACAGAGATCTGCTGGGCAGATCTGACAGGGAAACACTGCTGGGAGTTTGAGGGGAATTTCTCCCTCTCTTGCTACGTGCACCCTGAAGGAAACAAACATGTGGGAGATGTACCCTCCAGCCAGCCACCCCAGAGTGAGTGACTCAGTTCTGGCCAACACAACTGTGTCCCACACAACTTTTCCAAGGAACAACACATGTGTGTGACAGGATTGAATTAAACAGTCCCAGAACGTCACCAGCCCAGCCCCTGTCAGCTGTAGCTGCCCCATATTTGGACTGGGCACAAACATGTTTTGGGTTTGCTTTCTTGTTTATATTTGTTTTGTTCTCCAGAATTAATAGCTATGGGATGTGCCTTAAACATCCCCACAAACGCTGAGCGAGTGGCAGGGCTGCAGGAGAAATTATGGCACATTTTTAATTAAACACAAATGATCCAGAAGAGGCCAAAAAAAAGCAAGGTTTGGGTTTCAGCAACCTCAACCACTACTTTAACCACATTTTAATACTTGTTTTCATTTGTCCCAACTCTTTCCACATTTCTGCTTCTTCCTACAGATGGAACTACTAAGGACAAAAGTGGTATTGAGGGAACTGGTGCCTCCTTCTTCAAGCTTGATCTTTTCCAGTGTTTTGTATAAATTATTTAAGTGTTCATACTCAAGATCAGAGTATTTGATAGACAGGTAAGATGTGACTCAAGTCATGCTCAGGCACCAAAAAAAGCCTTGATGAATAAAAGTATTACAAAAAAACCTTGTGGGGCAGCACAAAGGCAGCAGAGCAGTGACATTCCCTGTTCCATGTGCAGGATGCTGGCCACGGCTGGGGATGGCATTTCCCTGCAAGTGTCACTGGAACAAGCCCCAGGCCCAGAACATCCCACACAAGCTCATTTGATGTTGGTATTTCCCAAACATGATATGGTCTCAGAAAGGGATCAAGCCCTAACATTTATTCTCACAATTCTCCCTGTTTGTAGCATGCAAAAGTATTTTTTTTTCCAGGGCTTTTTACCTGAATCCCTGGAAGTTTCTCACTGGTAGAAGCTGTTGGCTCTCCTTCTGCTAAGCCTCTCACCCATCCAAACCCCAATTAATCATCTCAATATAATTTTAACATCAGCATTTCCACTCAGCATTAAATAAGAGCTGAGATCTGAAACTTCAGCATTTTAGAAAACATTCCCAATGAATCCACACTGGGTGGGAGCTGGAACAGGATAAAGATCTGGCTCAACTGGCACTCGTGGCCAGGGCTGTTCTGAGGTGAAAGCAGCACATGCTGCCCTCAGTCTCCCAAATGCAGCAAAGAGAGAAGAATCCAGCAAAGAAAAGGCTTGAGAGGCCAAAGCCCTGTATTTTTGTGGACAGATCTAATTGAAACCACTCCAAGTGTATTCTTGAATTTCCTCAAGGTCTGGTGGGCTCTGCAAGAGGGCCCAAACTTCACTCAGGCTCTCTTTGCCTCGTTAGCAAACTGACAGCCTGATCCCAGCTCTCTTGAGGCTTGAGGAGTTCCAGGAGCACCACTCCATCATTTTTCCCTTTTATTTTCAAGCCCACGTCTCCAAAGAATTGGCAATCCAGAACCCAAGGGTCAATAAGGTTCCAAACCACCAGAGGCCCCAGAACAGAATTTCAAACAGGGAAGAAAAGTGCAGGTTTGGATGCCTGATGTGTGGGACATCCACAAGAATTCTAGCTTAAAAATAACTCCCAAAGGCACAATTTACTTCATGACAGTCCAGAAATTACTATTCTTTAAAAGCAGTTTAGGCCAAAATTAGACAGCACAGCTTGAGATTTAGAACTCAGTGAGTTGCTCCCCATATTTGCACAGGGAGGGAATGAGGGGGGGTTGATTTAGGGAAAATTTAGCACTGGACACAGTAAATACATGTAAAGCCCAGCTTGGACTGAGTTTTTGCTTGAGAAATTTCACAGAATAACCTGAACTGGAGGGGACCCACAGAGAATGTCAGCCCAACTTCTGCACTGAATCCCCAGTTTCAACAACAAAAGTCTGAAAAAGGTCAAAAGCAGAACCAACAACATGGAATGTCCCAAAACCTCCTTAAACTGCAGCTCATGTCCTTGCAAAGGACGAGGCTGCCAAACACCAAGCCTGGTGTGTTCAGAGGAGAAGGAAAACAGGACCCTGTGTTGGCAATAAACCAGCCCCAGGGCCTGGGTGTGCCTGGGAGGGGTTTGTTTGCTCAGTGCACAGCACAGGAGATGTTCAAAGTTGAACATTTCACAGAATCCTGGAATAGTTTGGGTTGGGAGGGATCTTAAAGCCCATCCAGTGCCACCCCTGCCATGGCAGGGACACCCCCCACTGTCCCAGGTTGCTCCAAGCCCTGTCCAACCTGGCCTGGGACACTGCCAGGGATCCAGGGGCAGCCACAGCTGCTCTGGGCACCCTGTGCCAGGGCCTGCCCACCCTCACAGCCAACAATTCCTGCCCAATATCCCATCCAGCCCTGCCCTCTGGCAGTGGAAGCCATTCCCCGTGTCCTGTCCCTCCATCCCTTGTCCCAGTCCCTCTCCAGCTCTCCTGGAGCCCCTTTGGAAGGGGTTGGAAGGGGCTCTGAGCTCTCCCTGGAGCCTTCTCCTCTCCAGGGGAGCACCCCCAGCTCTCCCAGCCTGGCTCCATAACCTCCAAGCCTTAGGAATCCTGTCTGGTGGGATTGACCTGCCTGGATTTAGGGTGTGAGGAACTCCCCTGTGAGTCACAGCAGCTCTTTATGGCTGAAGAAATGAATCACACCCTTGAACTCCTGATTTCTCTTCAGCTCTAAAGTTGCCCAGCCAGAGACACACTGATGGAACCAACACCAAAACACAGCAGCAAAAAACCCCTCAAAAACTGTCTGCTCCTCTCTTGGGTGGGATTTTTTAGGTTGATTTTAAGTACCTGTCACTTGGTGTGCCTTAATAATCCAACAGCATTTTCTACTTAAGCAACTCTAAAAAGCAGCAACACCCCCCAGACATTTTCAGATAACGAGTACCCACAACAGTAATGAACAATAAAAAGGGCAATCATACCACTCAAGTTTCGACTGTTAATTCTAAAATTTAGAGGTGCAAAAGGTTTTGAGGACACAATTCTCCCACCTGGAAAAAGGAGGAAAAAAAAAAGCACAGTCAGCTTCATTATTTGCTCTAGAAGTAACGACTTATTAAATATAACCCAGTACAGAGCCCTAAAGAGCAGTCCCATAAAACTGCCCCTTGTATAGCATTAAAAAAGAAATAAATCCCTTAATTCTCATTCTGACAGCCTCAAGAAAGCCAATCCATGATTCCTGCCAGGTGACACCTCAATGATCATTTTAAAATGACAGATTTGAATCACTTGGAAAAAAGAGAGCATGTTAATTCTCAGTGGCAATCTAAAGAAATTTCAATTATCTCCTTCCTACTTGGGATCTTTTATACACAAGCCCCCAAAGCCCTTTTATTTAGAGGCCACTAATCTCCATTTCATGGGTATTTGGGGTCATTCAGCAGAGCCTGAAGCACACTGTGGGAAAAGAAATCAGGTTGCATCATGGTGAAGGGTTCTTGAACCATCCCCACCCTCCCACTGCTCTCAAGCCACAATTAAACCAGTTTGAAAACTAAAAAAAAAAAAAAATCCAGTTAAATTAAAGAAAACAGCTTAAGTTTTGAAGTTTAATGGTTTGCAGCAGAGCCCAAAAGTCACATTATTTATTTCAGCACAAAGCTGTGCCATGTGCTTTGTTCACACCACACATTTTTCTTTTCAGAAATTGTTATTTTTGTCATTTCTGCCACAACCAAGTAAAACTGTGTCTTACCCCAGTGGTTAAGAGCAAAGAAAAGACACCCAGGGCAGTGGAGGGGCCATGATGGGGTCAGTGGGTGTCCCCAGTCTGCAGTGTGGCTTCTCAGCAGCAGCCAGTGACAGTGTCCCAGTTTTTATGGAATTGTGGAACCATTAAGGTTGGAAAAGACCACCCTCCTCACCACTGAACCCTGTCCCCAAGTGTCACATCCCTCCAGCATTTCAGCAGCCAGGAGTCAACACCCAGCACTGAATGTGACAGCTCTGACCAGCAGGACCCAGGAGGTGAATTCTGTTTGGAATTACAGATTGGCCTTCCAAAGCTGGGCCTCTGCAGTCAAGAATCATGGAATGGTTTGGGTTGGAAGGACTTTAAAGCTCACCCAGTGCCACCCTGTGCCATAGGCAAGGACACCTCCCACTATCCCAGGCTGCTCCCAGCCCTGTCCAGCATGGCCTTGGAAACCTCCAGGGATCCAGGAAGTTTGGCCTTGGCTGTTGGGTGTTTTGCGGGGTCCCAAAAGGGGAAAAGATGGACCAGCAGCTCCGCCCACCCCAACCCTGCTCCAGTGTCTTCCCTGCAAGGAGCCAGGCAGGTCTGGGCAGACACAAAGGTGGGAAGGGGAAATCTCACTGTGGTGCAGACACNTAAAGATCAGGGAGGCAGGAACACCCCACCAGGACCCCCAGTCACAGCACAGCCCCTTGGAGCCTTCCCAGCCATTCCTGCCACAGACAAACCTGTTTGTCCCCAACTCTACAGCTCCTGCCACACAACACATGGAGAGCAACACTGAGCACTCCATCCTGTCACTTCTTGGTGGGGACTTCAAATATTACAGCTAAATATCAAAATGTATTTTAGAATCAGAAAATGGTTTGGGTTGGAAGGGACCTTAAAGCTCATCCAGTGTCACCCCTGCCATGGCAGGGACACCTTCCACTGTCCCAGGCTGCTCCAAGCCCTGTCCAGCCTGGCCTTGGGCACTGCCAGGGGTCCAGGGGCAGCCACAGCTGCTTTGGGCAATCTGTTTCTCTTCCAGCTTCAAATTCCCCATAATGCCAGAAGACAGTGACATCTTAGCTCCTTTCCTTTTCCTTTTTCAGCACTTCAGCCCTACCCACAACAGAGGAGTTGCATCTTTCTTTCTGGATTAGGAAATTCAGTGAGGGGAAAAAACAACGCAATGGAAACAAAGAAATCTGCACAGAGGTAGAATCCCACAAATGATCAAAGGGCTTGGGAAAGAAACAGAACATGCCACAGATTGAAAAACAAACACCCCTTTAGTTTTAAGGTCTAATCAGCCTGGTCTCACTGCCCCTGGTGCCCATTTACTACCAGGCTGCAACAAGAGCCTCCAACACCTCTTGGAAGTGGTTGAGCTCCCTGCTGAACGAACATGTCAGGGGAGGTTTGGAATGGAGCTCAGGGAAAGGTTCTTCCCCCCGAGGCTGCTGGGGCACTGCCCAGGCTGCCCAGGGAATGGTCCCAGCCCCAAGGCTGCCAGAGCTGCAGGAGCCTTTGGACAACGCTCTCAGGGCTGCTCAGGGTGGGATTGTTGGGGTGTCTGTGCAGGGCCAGGGGCTGCAGGATGATCCTGGTGGGATCCTTCCAATTCAAGATATTCCAGGATTCTGTGAAGTGTAAAAGCCATCCTGGCCTATTGTTCCCACATAAAGAACTGATTTCTTTGCTGCAAAACTCCCTTCCCAGTGCCTCCACACATGAAGCGTGTTCAATAAGGACACGGAGTTTAAGAGCAGCAGTCAAAGCTATTAAAAACCACGAATGAAAAAAATGTTTATGCACCAAGGGAAAAAAAAAAGTTACTCTTGCTACGCCTTGCTCTTGGAAATTCGGGAAACCCTGCCTGGCAAGTAAAACTAGCAGGGGTTTCTTCCTCCTCCTTCCCATGTGCCAAAAAAAGGCCTTGCAAAAGAGCCAAACATATTAATGGGACTAGAAAACATCCAGGAGAGGAAGGGAAAAAGCCAGAGCCTGCAGCTGTGTGTTTTTATAGTGCTCACTCTGGCACAGAGCTTTGTGAGTGCGTGCAGGGCACAGGAGCCCCCAATCCCCCTTGGGCTCAGCCCTCGTTCCAGGAGGTTTTGCCAAGCCACAGGCACAGGGATCCCCTGGAATACACAGGGAACCGTGTCCTGGTACCAACCCCATCCCTGGAAGAGGCCAAGGCCAGCCTGAACAGGGCCTGGCATACAGGAAGCTCTCCCTGCCCACGGCAGGGGTGGCACTGGATGAAATTTAAGGTCCCTTCCAACCCAAACCATCCCCAGTCCTGCACCACAGCGAGGTGGAGCAGCACTGAGACCCACAGCAAGTGCCACGGCACACAAACCAAACATCTCCCAGCACTTCTGGGTGCAGTCAGGGCTCCTGCAGCCAAAAATTTCTGTAAAAATTTAAATTAATTCAGAGGAAAGTTGCCCGGGCAGCAGAGGATTGTGCACTTGGAATAACAAGCAACAAAGCCAAACCCAAGTGTGCTGCAAGGCTGGGACAAGTCTGTCCACAAATTAAAAGGCACCTCCAGAAGAAAGTGAGGGACAGAATCCTGCAGGAGTCACCAGCCTGGCAGACGCCTCCTCCAGACTCTCAAAACCAGAGCTTTGGGAGGAATCCAGAAATTGCCACAACTCTGAAGGCTTTCAGAGCTCTCTTTGACAACTGCCTTCCATTCCCCCACATAACAGGGTGGCCCAGGAGGTCATATAAAAATCAAGAAGTTTTTTCTACCCATTAGGCTGAAAGAATGCAAAGCTTTAAAAATACAGACGACTTTTATTGCTTTAAACAAATTCACTCCCTTTCTGCTCCCTCAGAAAGGAGCCCAACCCACTGCGCAGTTCTCCCCATAAATAAATCTGCAAGACAATTAGTTTAAATGAACTTTCAATTTAAGTTGAAACAAACTCACTTGGGTCTTTTCATTAGAGGGAAAGTGAGCCTGTGTGCCCCAATAGCCACGAGAATGAATATTTTGCCAAAATCCCTGACATGAACTATAAGGATATGCGATACAAATGAAGGTTTGTGCTCCATTTATAACCAGAATTTATCTTGGATACACCCTTGTATGGAATATCATGGGACGTGCACTCAAAGCCATTCTTCTAGTCAGAAAACAGGATCTAAAGAGGCCAGTGTAAGAGCTGGCAGATAGACTTTGGGTATTTGCTATGGAAATTCTATATAAAAAGCTGGCCAGCCTCCCAATTTCCATTATACAAACTCCCAAATATCCAGCTCAGAAAGCAGCATTCAATTGCTGTACTGTACCTTGTGTTTGCAATCCTCTCTCTCCATTCTTCTGAGAGGAAGTCACCTCTTTCCAGCTTAAAACAAGACAAAGAACACAGAAATACAGAGGGGTTAGCAGGGTTCTCTCCTGCTGCCTTCAGAGAGGGACAAACAGGCTGCACCAGCTCCCTGACCCCACAACAACCAGGGGCAAATGAAACGTTTTGGAAGCCCAGAGGTGGAGCAGGGAGAGCTGACCCTGCTCATTCCTCACATCCCAGAGGCTTCTCCCTCCCTGCTCCCACCCTCAGCCTGTCCTGTGTGGGACAAACAGGGAAAGGTCTCTGGATGCTCCATGGAGAAGCCAGAATTGCTGGCACTCATTCCAAAACTGATCAGCAAATGCCTCCTGAAGGCTCCCAGGGCTGGAGATCCCCCCTCAGCAGAGGGAGCTGAGCTTGGGTTGGGAACAGCTCCTGCTGGGAGCCCTGGCTCCCATTTCAGGCTCTTGCTGCATTGCACTAACAAGAATCTGATTTTTGTGGTGCTAAACATAAACCCTGAGCATTTCTAACACTTTCAAGTTGGAAATGAAGTAACATAAAGGCCTTGTTTGAAAATAAATACAGTTATGACTTCAGTGGCTTGTGCACACCTTTCTGATGACACCACATCAAGTCCCAGGTGAGCACAGAGCTCTGGCACAGATTGATGTTTTCTCAGTCGTGTTTTGGAAATGAGAGAGGAGCCCATGGGCCACACTCTTCTGCTGTGCCACAAGTCAGGCAGGAGGAGGGTTGGGGGAGGGAGATGATAGGAGGAGAGAAAAAATAAGGTGCAACTCTATAATTAATACTGATGACACCCTTTGAAGATGATGGTTTGTGCCAGAACCTCAGGAACATCAAAGCAACAGCAGCGACTGCTGAGGATCCTTTTCCTGCACTGATTTCTCAGTATGGGAAGGAGTGAGGATTTCACATGGCAGCCTTAATTCTCATTAGTGACAACTCCCAAGTGCCAGCACTGCAGTGCAGACAGAGGAACAACTTCCTTCCCTCAGGGCTGGCTCAGCCTGGGAACATCCAAAGGGAGCTGTAGGGCCTGGTGGTGGTGGACACAGAGGTGGTGACAAACCTGCCTGAGCCACTGTGAAGGACAAAGCCACAGCTGCCAACAGGAATGGGGCTGCTTCCAGAAGGAAAGGAAGGGGAAAACCACCCAAATGTCCTGCTGCTACACAAGAGGGCTGAGAAAAGTGGACATTCAGGGTTCTCAGGTAAGAGATCAAGAACTTTGTCAAGAGCCTGAAGTGCTGGAAACTGACAGAGCGGGCAAGATTAGCTCAAGTTATGCAGAAATACCTGTTCCAGAGCGGGGCTGAAATCAGAGTTAAACCAGAATTACTACCTGTGATCTCCCACCAGCTGGGAGGGGAGGCACCTTTGACACTCCTGCTGCAATAAAACCAAGGGATAAGTGGAAGCTGAACTCACAGATCCAACCCAAAGACACCTTGCTGGGTACTGTCAGAACCTAAACCAGAGACTCAACATCAAAAATGTTCTAAGAAGAGTTTTTCTCATCTCATATAAGAAAAGATTTTTTTCTGGATGCCTATATGTGGACACCACATCTAGATTAATTTCAGGAGATAATTTTGTCTCAGCCTTATCTATTCTTGTAGTGAACAGTTCCACAGTTGAGTAACCAAGACAAAGAAAACCCACATGACAGGCAACTGTGTTTATTTTATAACAATTTTTGCAAGTCAGCTTCTCTATGGCATTCTCCACACCACCAGTTTCTGAAGGCTCCACAGGGTTTTCCTACACTAACAGGGAAAGAAAAACATTGGGAAAACCAGGAACCACAAATGCCACAGTCTGCAAGAGAACAGAGAACCAGCGTAACATGAAACGATTTTGAAATGCTAAACTTCATATAAAGGTCTTGAAATCCAACCTAAGTGGCTCTTAGGCCTCACTTGGGTCCAGTTTCACTGTGTGTTTGCCCTGTCTATGTGGTTGGAAGAGCACTTATAACCCAAATCTCCAGGTTTTAACCTGATATCACCCATGGAGGATGAACACTTTGTAACCAGAGCCATTTAACAATTCAAATGAACCACAGCCCACCTTAAACACATCTATTTTTGTGTGGCACTGCTTCCCCAGCTCATGCTTAGCCAAGAGCCAAGGGAAAAACTTCACCAGGAAAAACACTGGAGTACAGAAATAATCAGATGCTCAACTGTGGCTGGGAGAAAATGGGTTATTTTTTTCCCTCTGGAAGCAAGGCAGTGATTCCTGGATGCTCCCCTCTAACTGGGACTGAGCTGCCTGACCCCTGTAACCAGCTCCTCACGCACTGTGCTGGGGCAGGGATCAATAAATGATGCCCCAAAAGAAGGAAAGGAGCTCTTTACACATCAACTGACACAGAGAATCCAAAAAAATTCCCCTCAAAATCCCACTCAGCTCGGTGGTTTGCGATAATTTTGAGAGTGAAACAAGAACTGGGAAGGAAAGTCCAGCTGATCTATCCCTGCCCCAGGGCAGCAGCAGCTGAAGCAGCAGAACGTGGCCCACGCTGGTCACTCAGGGAGCAGGGGACACATCCACACGGTGACAGCCACAGGGCCACACTCAATCTCTTCCTCCACTGTCCCCTCCCTCGTCCTGTTCCTCCTCTCTCTCAGAAACTTAATCTCCTTAGTGAATAATGAATGGAAGGGACCATCTGTAACACAGATATTTTCATCTGATTAGACAATGCAGGAGATGCTTTATCTAACAGGATAATTAGCTCAGTGAAATCGCCTCCAGAGCTGCTGCCTGCATTGCTTCTAAATTTAGAAGCCAGACCAGGTTTTTATTCAGGTTTTTCAAACAGACACTGCAGGGATACACTCAGCAGCATGTGATTCCTGTCACTCTTCCTGCAACTGGATGGAAAGCAGCAGGTCCCAGCCCGGGGGAGGCAGCCAGAGGTACACAGGAGGTGTGAGTTCATCGTGGAGCAGAGCAGAAATTTGGGAAGGTCAGGCCCCTGTGCTGTGGAGGAGGGCTGAGTTCTCACCCCAGGGCTGGCCAGGGAGGCTCTCTGGTAATGCTCCACAGAGCCATAAATTCACAGGCAGGATCCTCATTCCAGCCACCTCCGTGCAAACACTTGGCTCCCAAAAACCCGGCATTTCTGCCTGGAAAAGTACACACGGTTATTTTTAGGTCCCTGTTCTTTTCAAAAATAACCAGAGGCACGAATCCAAACCTCCAAAATGTGGCATCATTTCAAAGCCACAGGGGAAGTTTGGAGGGTTTTTCAAATGCCAAAACAGCAAATTTCCTGTTGAAATGGAGCGGTTGAAAATACCAGGAGCAAACAGCTGGCTCATCCTTCCCTGAGAGCAGCTCCTGGCAGCAGGAAGTTTTGGGGTACAGGTGATGCCAGTCACCATCAAAAACCAGCTCCTGGGCACTGGAACTCCCACACGACTCCCTGCTTCTGCCCAGAACAAGAAATGCAGGCAGAAAACTACCCCAAATTTAGGGAGAGACCTGCAAGGCACAGAGGCAGGTTTGCACTGATCCAGGCCCAGAACTCACCCCTGATCCTCAGGGCTGAACCACCTCCAGGCACCAGAAGCTCCTGGGCTTTCCTGGGAGCAGACAGAGGCTTCCATCCAGCCCAAATCCCACCTTTAGGAATGCTGACCTGTTTCCTGCAGGTTTCATAGTCACTGCCACCTCCTGCTGAAAGAAGCTTTTATGGAGAGCAGGGCAGGAATTCTGTTATAACAACCTTGAGTAAATAAACACAAAACTAATCCTGGTTCTCAGCAGAGTCCAACGTGGGACTGCACCAACTCCCTACTGCTCTGAGCTCGGCCTGGGATCCTTCAAGTTGTGCTTATTTTGTCTCCAACATTCGGAATTTTGAGACCTCACAAAGGATTTTGCAGGGACGAAGTTTCCAGAAAGACAAAGATGCCAGGATTTCTATTCCAGGTCTTCATGTGTCCTCCAGGTACATCATGAGCAACTCTGCTCTGCATTTTCTTCTCTCAGGAAAAGGGAACAACAGGTCACAGGCACTGAGAACTCAACAAAAACCAAAAAAAAAACCCACCAAAAACTTTCTCCAAGGGGAGCCCGGGAAGAGAAGCACTTTGTGCTGCTCAGCAATCTCAGCCTCCTGCCCCAGATACCTGAGATGGCTCCAATCCTGAGGCCACATGAGGATATTTACAGTTAGAAACCATGAAAACCCATCTGCCTCTTAATTGCCATGCCTGGTTTTAATTTGATGGCTGCACATATGCAGGAATTCCCCAAGAAAGACTCTCTAATTAGCCAGGCCTAATGACCTTCCCAAAGTCTCTTGGTTCCTTCAGACAAGTTTACTTGAAAAGAGTGGAGTAAAGTTAATCTTGGAAACTTCTCAGTTCCACAGGAAGAGAAAGAAGAAGATAAAAGGAGTTGGAACAAATGGACATGTGTTGGAAGTGGGACATTCTAGTCCAAAAAGCTGAAGAAGAAGATGATGATGATGAAAAGCTCTAGAGGAGGAATGCAGGAGACAACAGCAAAAAATCTGATTTTCTCTAAATGAGCAGGAATTGCACATTCCCAAGCAGAGCAGGGGATGTAAATATTCATTTAAGAGGATTATGAGACTCAGTGACCAACAACAGCTGGAGCTCAGGAGCTTCCCAAGGCAACACATGAGGAGCAAATTCCTCCCTCTCCTCTCATGCCCCACATGGATCTTCCCCCTCTCCAGCTGCAGGGATGATCCAGCTGTGGCTCTGCAGCCTCAGGCATCCAACACCCCCAGTGTCACCTGCAGCTGGGGAAGTTTAATGTGCTTTTATCACCAAGTGACTACAGAACAACTGAGGCTGCAATTTTGTGTGGAACCATTGCTCAAGAGGGATTTTCTTTATAGAATTGTGGATAAAATAGGATGGAAATATACCTGGACAATCAGGGTTTATTTTAAATGTTGGCACTGGGCCTTGCTCTCCAGAATTCATGTCCAAGCCCACAACTCCCAGCAGTAACAAGAACAATCCAAAGGAAAAGGCCAGAAGGTGAATTTGAAGGCTGCAGAACAATTTGGTGAGGTAACAGTGACTGCTCCCTTCTCTCCAAGCGTTCTCAAGCACAAGTTTATTGTTTGGACAGTTTTGGGGGCCATGGGTTTTTGTTTGTTTACATTCCCAGCGACTTTGTTTTAATGGTAATCTGAAAAAATCCTGTTGGGAGGATTTGAGGCAGGTTACAAAAACACCATGAGGTTCTGAGTCCCTTGGACTGCTGCAAAAGGCAGAAAGGACAGAAAACATTTCTCAGGGAGATTGTGAAAAGCTAAAGATAATTTCCCAGGTAAGAAGGAACTGTGGAGATGCACGAGCTCAAATAAGCACAGAACACTCTGCTAAAGTCAACTTTTCAACAGATCACTTTTCAGGGAGAACCCAAAATCCATTTGAATTGGGAATCTCTACCTGCACTGGGATCTTGGCTGTTAAAATAACCTAAAAATCCAGCACGACCCTGCAAGCCCAGCTCCAGGATTTATTGCTGCCTTATACACCAAAAGTTTTTACTTTTACAGCAAGAGAGAACCACCATCCACGAAGTTCAGCCAGAGCTGCAGGTGGGATCTGATATTCTTCCCTCTGAACTCCTGCCAAGCCCTCCCCTCCTCCAGCACTTGATTCTTCTAAAACACTGATTTTTCATATGACTGCCTGTAACACTGGAGTGGAATTCACGAGTTGAGCTCTGCTGATGACAGATTATTTCAATTTGTGCTTATTTTGTCTCCAACATTTGGAATTTTGGGGCTTCACGAAGCATTTTGCAGGAACAAAGCTGTTTTCCAGGAAGACAAAGATGCCAGGCTTGCCATTCCACATCTTCCTGTGTCCTCCAGCTGCATCACAAGCAAGTCTGCTGCGTGTTTAATAGTCACCTATAGCAGATGCTGCTAAGGATTTCCTAAAGAAAATAAACTGCCTGGCGAAAGTCTGTGTGATGAATAAAAACGAAATAATATCTGCCCTGTGTGCCTGCTGTAAAAGCCCAAAATCTGTGTTCAAGCATCACTCCAAGGTGACAGGAAACCAACTCTCCTTCAGACAAGAAGTGCTGCAAGTGTTTAACTCTTCCCAAAAAAATCCCAGATTGCACATTGAAGGAAATTTTACTCTAAACACTGCAGAAAGCAGAGTTATAAAAGCCAAAGAACCTGGCAAAAATAAATAGCTTTGTTTCAATATAGCACCAGACTCTGTCACTTGGAATGCTCAATATGGAAATGCTGCCTAAGGCAAGCAATATGCTTCCAATATTTTAGTCCAAGTTCCTCTCCTATTCCTTAAATTACCCAGCTCAGAAGCAGAGCATCCTCAGGAACAATTCCTTTCATGTCATGCCAGCTGGGTGACACAATGGAAAAATGCCATATGCCCACTTGAGGAAAAGTAAAGCATTCCCAGTGCTTCCACAGCAGGAAGGAATTATCAGTCCTGCTGCAGACCAGGCCCCCAGCAGGCCCAGCATCCCCTGGAAGGAAATCCCTCTATCCAGAACAGGAATTCCAGGAGGGAAGTGTTGGGGGCAGGTGGGACCTTCCCAGCCTGATTCCCAAAGGGAGAGCTGGAGCAGCTTCACTACAAGATGAGAGCACCAAGGATCCCAGCAGGATTTTGGAAATAAAGAAATTAACTGGGAAATAAAGGCTGGTCAGCTCCAAGCTGCCACTGATCCCAGTGCTGGGATGCTGAAGGCACATGGACCACACCATCCCAGGGACATGGCAGGGATGGCTCTGCACAGGAGGGAAAGGAAGGAGCAGTTCCCCAGTCCTTGCTCACACGTGGATGCAGGACACGTGGCCAGCTGCGGCCTCTGAGCAGTGACCTCCCTTCCCTGGGACATTTGGGAATATTCCTGATCCACCCAGCCTCTTCCCTGACCACAGAAGAGTGGCAGAAGCAGAAATGGATGTGTTTTCAAAACTGCCAGTGAGTTCCTATTGTACATCCATTTCCTGACTGGAAAGTGATTAAGCAGGGAGCAGATTTTCTTAATGACAATTACAAAGAGGAAGAAAGGGAAAAAGGGAGGAATGGAACAGGACAATGCATGGATTTGCACATGCTTCACACCATCCTTGGAGTGCAAAACATCCTCAGAGATAAAGAAATATCATGAGAAAGATAAAGGAATTCTAACACAATCTTTGCCACAGGTAGGAAGATCCCCATGATGGCCCATAAACTCCTCCTGCTCCAGCTCCACCCTCAGAGCACCCAGTTCCAAACCAGAACTACCCACCCACCACCCTCCCCTGGGAACCATCCAGCCTATCAACTGTTCCTGGAGCTTCCTGCTCCAATCTCCATCCACCCCATCCCCTCCAGACCTGGGCCCAGGTGGCCACACCTTCCCCTGCCCACAGAACCAAAGCTTCAGCTTTTATTTCCAGCAGGAGAGTTCAGAACCCCAAGGAGGAGCTGCCATAACTGGCATAAACCCCAACCCATGGACAGAGGGAGGGAAAAAGGAAAAGGGGATTTAAGAGAAACAGAAGACTCATGGCAGCCCCAGTCAGAGCAACATTTTAGAGGAATAAATATTCCAGGAGTTTCTGGAAAGACCTGGAAGTGCTCCAAATAACACCATGCCCCACATCTGGCAAGACAAAGAGGGGTCTGGGAGGATATATTGGAAACACCATGTCCAGGATCAAGGTAAGAGCCAGGAAGCAGCTGTGGCTCAACTGCTGGTGGCTGAGGCAAGGCTGGAGGGGACTTTACAAACTCTGCATGTGAGTGTGGATCCCGATCTGCAGCCAAGTTTCACTCACTGTGTATTCTGCGTGTTTCTTCCCATACCATTTCATCCATTTTCTGAACTCTCTGTCCATCGTCTGCAGGAGGGAGGAAAACCAAAACCAGCCATTAGGACATCTCATATTTCCAATTCCATCAAAGCAATGGAGACACAGCTCTGAAGCACTCATTGATCCCCAAGAATTCTGCCTGCATGGAGGGTTTTTTTGCCATTACCAGTCCAAGGACAGGCAGACACAGAGCTCCTGCTGTTTCCTTAAAAACCAAACCCTCACTTCCTTTGGGCCAAGGCAAAGCTGGCATCTTCACCCCCCCCCCCCCNCCCCCCCCCCCCTTTCCATGAAATTCCATGCTCTAAGAAAAGCCCAGCACTAAAAATAGCCCAGCCTTAAGTTGTGGTGCATAATCCCACAAGGAGGAGGCGGGTGCAGCCCAGCCTCAGCCCCGGAGCAAAGGGACAACCAGGACAAAGCCAGGTCTGCTGGGGTCACTGAGGAGGCAGAAAGCAGCAGGCAAAGCATCCCAGCAGCAAACAGAGAGAGAATCCTGCTTCCCACAGCAACTGGGAGTGCTTCAAACTGCACCCAAACACATCAGGGCTGCAGAGGAGGGAGGGCTCTGCTGTTTTCTGTTGTCCAAAGAAGGGAGAAAGGAACAAAATCCCATTTCAGACAGCTCAGTGCCTCACACATCCCCATCACCACCTTCCCAGCAGCCTGGCCCCAGCTGATCTTTAGGATTCGGCCCAAATTTGGAGGTGACTCTCCCTCCCTGGAGACACTCCAAACACATCTGGACACATTGCTGCTCCAGGAGACCCCGACAGAGGTCCCTTCCAACACCAACTATTCTGTGACTCCGTGTGCCCAGCAGAAATTCTGATCCCACTGACAACCCAAGCTGATGGCTGATCAGCTGCTCCATCACCAGCTCAATAAAACTGGGTGTGTTGACAAGTGTGTTTTATGCTCAAAAGCACTCCAAAGCTGAGCAGGATAACTCAAAAACCCTCAGTATCTTCATGTACGGACTTCCATTGTAATTTATGAAGGCAACTTCACCAAAACAAATCGGTAACATTCTTCCTCTTTAGGAGAAGTTTTTCAAATTCTATTATCCATCTGTTGTCTGGGTACTATGAAAATAGTACCCAAGATGTGATGCCACAGCCAACTCGACGTCTTCCACAAATATTTGGAGGAAAACTGAGCCCTAACAGAGGCACAAGGCAGCTCCACACTCTGACACTGCAGCAGCTCCTTGGTTGTCAAATCTGCCAGGATTTAACCAGGGAAATAATGCAGAACATTTGGCTGACCCAGTGACACTGAAGGTACCCCAGCAGTGACTATCCCTAACACTCCATTTGTGGTCATTCTTTTGTTTGCTGTTTTCAGCAAAGCCTTGTGTTTGCATGGTGACAGGAAGGCTATTAGTGACAGTGAGAATTTCTCTTTTCCTTATGAAGCTGATCTTTAAGTTTAATGCTAAACACAGAGGGGATTCCTGTAAATATTCCTTGTAAACGCTCCAAAGTGAGACCAGGATGTTCATACAGAGGGACTGCAGAGCCCTCCAGGTAAAAACTTCCACTCAGTCCTGGCAGGGGAAACAGTGCATTTTTACCTCCTTGACTGATCGCCCTCACAACTGTGTTTATGCATTTTTACACACATCACTGAAAAGAAGCATCGAGGAGTTTTATTTATTCCCTCCCTCCATGAAGGATAATTTTCCAGCCTGTTCAGGCTGAATCTGTGTCTTGACAATTCAAAGGGATCAGTTTCTGTTCAGGCTACTGAAGAAAGCAAACTTCTTGTGGTAAGACATGACTGACCCTCCCTGTGTGCTTGTGGCCTCCCAGGTTTGCCTTGAACTCATCACCTGTGTGTGCCCCACTGACACAGAATTAGAAATGTAACGAAACCTGACCCAAAAAGCCTGACCAAACATTATTAAGCAATCATAGAATGGTTTGGGTTGGAAGGGACCTTAAATATCCTTTAGTTCCACCCCCTGCCACTGTCCCAAGCTGCTCCAAGCCCTGTCCAGCCTGGCCTTGGACAGTTCCATGGATCCAGGGGCAGCCACAGCTGCTCTGGGCACCCTGTGCCACCCTCACAGCCAAGAATTCCTTCCTAATCTCTAATCTAAATCTCCCCTTCTCCAGCCTGAGGCCATTTTATGGTTTTCCTCACTAAGGTGCCTCCTAAGCAGTTACACACCAGACACCCAGCACAGGCCTCAGGAGGAACTTCTGGTGGTTTAATAACTGAAAAAGGGACATCACCACCACAGGCAGACACATGGCCTTTAAAATATTTAAGAACTAATTGTTTGGTGAATTTACTCCTGGATTTGCTGCATGCTGTGGCCTCTGGGAGCTGCAGTAGAGCCATTCCAGACACAGAATGACTACAGGTATTTGGGTGAAGCTTATGCTGCACTCCCTTTTGAACAGGCCCTGGCATTATTGCTAAAAGAGCTTTCAGGGCCTGAAATCACTCTAGAAAGATGCCAGTGCTCCTTCTGAACACTCCACACTGGACCCACTTCTTTCATCAAGCACGTCCTTGCATTGCAGGCTGATATTTCACTGCTCCAGGACTGGCTGATCTGAGAAGCAAAAGTGCAGCAGGGCTGAAATTCAGCTTTTCCTGCAGCACAGCTCTGGCCACCCTGCAGCAGAGAGTTCCAGCACACACCCAGCACTCCCCAGGCTCACTCACCTCGGCATACTTGGCTGGGATATCAGCTTTCTCCACTCCGTAGTGATGTTTGCAGTTTGTGGCTGCAGCCACTTGAAGCACCACCTGCCCCACACCTGCAGGAACAAAAACCCCAGAGCTGAGAGATTTCAGGGAAAGCACTGCCAAGGGAGAGAAGCTTCGAGAGCAAAGTGCACACAGAAAACACAGGTGACCTGTGGGCCTGGGCTGAGGGCAGGGTCAGCTGCCAGGTGGGACATTCCCAGCTGGAATGACACTGGCCATTCCCAAAGTCATTCCCACTCCCCTGGTGCTGCTCAGCCAATGACCAGAGTGAGAAACACCCGAGTTATTTCTGGGGGTAGCAGATTGAAGGTCTGACACGGGCCTGTGACCCAACCTGGGACCCCAGATATGATCTTCTTGAACCTTCCTGGACAAACAATTGTGAGAATCTACGGAGATTTTGTTTCACTCCAGATGGAAAAGAGTTTCTCAGCTCAGATGTTTTTCTAAAGGTCTCATCTGAACATCAGTCCCTGACAGGAAATTTCAGCCAGTCCCACTGAGAGAAGAAGCAGGGGTGAGGAAATCACTGAAGAGCCTATATATATATGTGTGTGTATATATATATATATAAAATTCTATTTTATATACTATATAATTAATATATTTTATATATATAAAATATTATTCTATTTTATATATTACATAATTAATATATTTTATATTTTATTATA